>CM043700.1:79123119-79133119 GCA_023935145.1 Bretschneidera sinensis | reverse complement strand
GATTGATTGTTTTTAAATTGTTAAATTGGATATTTCTTGTGTTTCATCTACCAGATACAGTGGATTATTCAAATTAGATTGGATATCCATTGTGATTTGTGAATTAGATGGATACATTGGATGATTTTGGTTTAGTTTGGGTATTCGCTGTGATTTGTATAATGGTGGATTCATGGAATGATTTGATAGATTATTTTTATATAGAACATGAAGATATATGCTTTACTTCGGTGGGGTGGATTCAAAAAACCTTAGGGCATGTTTGGTAACAGTTTTCAGTTTTCAGTGTTCGAAAAGAGTTTTTAGTTTTTAGTGTTCGAAAAGAGTTTCTGAAAACAGTTTTCTGATGAAAACATATTTGGATAACTGCAACTCGAAAACTGTTTCCAAAACAGTTTTCAGTGAAATGTTGTTTGGATAACCAGTGTTCGAAAATTGTTTTGAAAATAGAAAACTGTTTGGATTATACCTTCTTGTAATTGTTTTCAGTTTTCAGTGTTCAGCTTAAATTTTAATATCTAAAATTAATTTTATTTCTTATATTTACTAAATACAATTTTTTAAGCACACACCAAATACTTAGAAATAATTAATATTATTTTATTTTTAAATTGTTAGTATTTTTTATATATCATCGATCAAGAAGTAGCATAAGCTTAGAAAAACATATTGATTTAGGCAGCAGCATCAAGTACTTTCTGTTTTAGATTATAGTAGGAAAAAAACTGGGAAAAAAAATTCTCTTCCTTTTAGTTTTATCACCAACCATTTTACCTGAGGAATATAGAAAAAAAAATTAAAGAA
The DNA here is from genome assembly GCA_023935145.1 of Bretschneidera sinensis. Lineage (NCBI taxonomy): Eukaryota > Viridiplantae > Streptophyta > Magnoliopsida > Brassicales > Akaniaceae > Bretschneidera > Bretschneidera sinensis. The sequence goes on along the minus strand of CM043700.1, from coordinate 79,132,315 downwards.
AAACAAACAAATTTGATACCATTGTTACTTTGCTCATGATTAACATATAAGGTCCATTAATAGAATCCACATTTATAACATACAATGGAAAATGAAACACAATCTCATTGGCAGGGCTAGCAAGGAGAGTAGCAAAACTCATCTCTCGATTCCACTTATTACTATCAGTAATTAATTCTGAAAGATCATTTAACCAACATTGACAACATGGTGCATCTTTAATGGAAAAGACAGTTTTGTCCTAAAGATAGCTACAAAGATGAATTTTGGAAAAATGAAAACCACGTAGCATTTCAAGTGAAAGTGATAATGTTGGTATTTGTCTAAGGTTTAAACATGGTCTAAACATGGTTCAAAGATGGTTAAAGTCTAAACAAAGGTTGGAAGATTAAAATACAGCATGTTAAAGGAGTGCACACATGTGTGTGCATCAGTTTGGGTGTGTGTGCATCAGTTTGGGTGTGTGTGCACACCCCTAATCAACAAAGCAAAGTAGTGCGCACTACTGTGTGAAGGGCAGCATCAATGTGTGCCGCACCGCCCCTTCACCAGCGCCGCACCACCCAGCAAGGATGCAGTTTGAAGAAAGGCAGTGCCGCACTGCCCCTTCACCAGCACCGCACCGTCCAGAATATGGTGCAAAGGGGCTTTGCCTAGCGCCTCACCGCCCCCTGTTCAGTGCCTAGGCGCTAGGCACACTGAGGCACACATGGACAGCTTGTTTCAGCCTCTTGCTAGGTGCGTGGATGCAAGGTTAAAATGCACAACACCAGTTAGGATTGATGGAGGGCGATGGTTGATTGGTCATCAAGATCTAAGGGTGGAGAATGACACACAAGATTGGACAAGAAGTTGGTGCACTATATAAAGGGTCACCTAGGTTCAATCTCATAACATAAGAATATGAAAGACATTGTGACAAGACACAAGAGTATGTGTGAATGAGAGAATTGTGTGAGAGTGCAAAGACACAGACATATAAAAGGGACTCATTAGAGAGGCTGGTTGTAAAGAGAGAGATTTGTATAGAAAGTGATTAGGTCTTTCTTGTTTTCTTCTTTGTTCCTTCAAGAACTTGAGGTTTCTTGAAGAGAGTTGCTATATTGTAAAGAACCGTTGATTTAGTGCAGAGAGTTCAGAGGAACTCACAAGGATGTAGGCTATTACCGAACCTCGATAACAAATCGCTTGTCTTCTTTTCTTTCTTGCTTTCGATTGCTGTATTTCTTTCTACAAGTCATTCTAGACTTGGGTGTTTGGAGGATCACCACTTGGGCATCTTATCAAGGTGATTTCCAATAATGGTATCAGAGCTAGTACAGCCGCGTGTCAGAGCAAGACTCCAAGAATCGAAGGTCAACTTCTTGGGTGGTTCAAGAACGGAATAAAGATCAAGATCTGATCGTGTTCTTGAGGGTGATTCAAGAATAGTATTAAGATCCATCTTCGATCTGTGGTCTTGAGGTTTAGAAGAAGTTTGAAAGCATTTGTGGATGCTGCATAAATCAAGGGATATTCTCTGCAAGATGAGTTCAAATTTCGGTATTGAGAACTATGATGGAAAGGGAGAATTTTCCCTATGGAAGCGGAAGATTAAGGCGGTTCTAGTGCAACAGAAAGTGGACTTGGCTATTGGAGAAGATGATGCTTTTCCAGCAAGTGTCACGGAGGACCAGCGGAATGAAATGAAGAAGATGGCATACAGCACCATCTTCTTGCACATGTCGGATAATGTCACAAGGGAGTGCGGAGACTCGGAAGATCCAGCTGCAATATGGAAGAAACTAGATGAGTTGTTTCTTGCCAAGACTCTCCCGAATAAGAGTATCTTCGTAAACGAATCTTTGCTTTTAAATTTGATCCTAAGAAAGAGTTGCAAGATAATCTTGATGCCAAGATAAGGAGTGCATCAAGTGGAAAAAGGTTGTTCATTAAAAGAAAGCCAGCAACTCGGTATGGCAACAACATGCATTGCTACTACCGGGACAGAGGTAGAGGAGAGAGCCATGGGAGAGAGCACTCCAAACTGAGATTTGGAGGGAAGAGTTGCTACTACTGCCATAAGAAGGGTCATGTCAAGAAAGATTGCAAGAAGATGACAAGAGATAGAGGAGGAAGCCATACCAAGAATGGAGAGGCTTCAGTTTCCAAAACAAAATAGTAAGATGATGATGTTCTTGTTGTGTGCTCGAGTGTGAGCAAGGCGCAAGAAGGCAGCAGGAAATAGATCTTGAATACCAGGTGCACTCATCACATCTGCCCTCACCGGAGTTGGTTCAAGAATTTCAAAGAAACCAATGATGAAAGAGTTTTCTTGGGGAATGATATTTCTTACCAAGTGAGGGGCACAGGAGACATCCTGGTGAGGGTGTTTGACGGAATGATAAGGCTGCTGAAAGATGTGAGATATCTCCCAGATTTGAGGAGGAATTTAATCTCATTGGGGCAGCTGGATTCCATGGGATACACATGCAAGATAGAGGGAGGAAAGATCAAGGTAGTCAAGGGATCTTTGGTAGTGATCAAAGCAGCAATGAAGGATGGACTCTATGAGATGATCGAAGACATGGAGATCAAGGATCAAGCAGCAAGCTTGATGGCTAAGATGGATGAGGCAGCCATTTGGCACACTCATTTGGGACATATGAGCGAAGAGGGCTTGCAAGTTCTCAGTAAGGATGGCCTACTTGGTAGAAACAAAGTAGAGGAACTTGATTTCTATGAGTGTTGTGTTCTTGAGAAGCAACATCGGGTCTACTTCAACACCAGAGTGCACAAATCTAAGGGCATTCTTAACTACATTCATGCGGACCTTTGGGGACCAGCAAGGACACCAACACAGGGAGGTAACATTTACTTTCTGTCTTTAATTGATGATTATTCAAGAAAGGTTTGGGTTTATTTAGTTAAAAATAAATCAGATAATTTGAATAAATTTGTGGTGTGGAAAGGGCTGGTAGAGACTCGAATGGGCAGGGTAGTTAAGGGGATAAGAACCGATAATGGCTTAGAAATTTTTAACCAAGAACTCAATCAATTCTATAGGTTAAATGGGATTCTAAGACATAGGACAGTTGTGGAAACCCCTCAGCAAAGTGGAGTTGCTGAGTGGATGAATAAGACCCTTATGGAAAAGGTTAGGTGCATGTTAGATGGATCTGGATTACCCAAATGTTTTTTAGGGGAAGCTGTGTCTACTGCTGCATATTTGGTTAATAGATCACCCTCTAGAGCTTTAGAGCTCAAGACTCCTAAAGAGATGTGGAGTCGAAAACGCCCTAAGTTGGACAACCTTAGAACTTTTGGGTGTGTTGCATATGCACAACAAAAGGATGATGAGCTTAGCCCAAGATCTAGAAAATATATGTTTCTAGGATATTGGGAAGGGGCTAAGGGGTATAGGTTGTGGTCCTTAGAAGGATTGAAACTCATAATAAGTAGGGATGCTATTTTTAATGAATTGTTATTTCCCTACTTGGAGAAAACTAACCCTGCAGGGGCTAGTGAGCAAACCAGTCCGATATTTGTGGAGCATAGCATCAAGGAGAATTTGATTCAGGTAGAGCAAGGAAAGCAAGAGGGTTCAGACTAGGTAGAGCCCATTGATGAATGCCAAGCTCAGGATACTCATGAGGAGGCTAAACTAAAAGAGGATGATGCAGGGAGTCGAAAGGACTATCAGCTCACAAGAGACTGGGAAAGAAGGCTGGTCGGACCACCTTCAAGATATGGTTTTGCAGATGCTGTGGATGCAGCAGCTCCTTGGACAGAAGGAGAGATGAGTGAACAAGAGACTTACATTGATGCCATGGGATGTAAGGATTCGCCAAGATGGAAGCTAGTTATGGAGAAAGAAATGGATTCTTTGAGGATGAACAACTTCTAGGAATTGGTGCACATTCCGGGAAAATAGAGAGTTGTGGATTGTAAGTGGACTTACAAAGTCAGAGAAGGGTACCCTCCAGGAGATGATGTCCAAAACAAGGCTAAGCTGGTGGCGAATGGGTTCACAAGAAGAGAAGACATAGATTTCACAGAAACTTTCTCACCTGGACACAATGTGGAGAAGATGGTGAGTATCCTCATCTATGTCATTGATGTGTTGTTGGTTCGGAACAGCAAGAAGAGGATGAAAAGGTTTACATCTCAACTCAGTGAGGAGTTTGAGAGGAAGGATCTCAGCCTTACACAAAAGATCCTTGGGATGTGTATAATCCAAGAAAATGAGAGAAACTGATTAAGGGTTTCTTGGGCAATGGGTGTTCTCAGTAGATTTGTGAGTAATCCTAGAAAGAAGTATTAGCTTGGGATGAAGTGGTTGCTGAGGTATTTGAAGGCTCAGTGGCAACCGGTGGTAGCACTCATAACAACCGAGGCAGAATGCATAGCGACTACGGAAGCCATAAAGGAAGCTATGGGGTGCAAAGGGTTGTTGGATGAGTGGGAGGTCCTAAAAGAGTAGGTGGTGGTATATTTGGATAGCCAAAGTGCGTGGTACTTGTGGAGGAATCCGGTGTTCCATGAGAGGACGAAGCATATAGATGTTCGGTATCATTACATTCCGAAAAATGGTACGAAAAGATGTATTCATGTTGACAAGAAGACCACGGAGGAAAGTCCTGCAGATTTAGGCACCAAGGTTCTACTTCTAAGAAGGTCCAATCATTGCCTTGGACTTCTTACTATTGTAGTCGGTTAATGATGACTCAAGATAAGTTTGGATCCTGAAGTTCTCTGGACAATGGTTCAGGTTTAAACACTTAGACAAAGGTAGAGATTGTTGGTATTTTTCTAAGGTTTAAACATGGTCTAAACATGGTTCAAAGATGGTTAAAGTTTAAAGCAAGGTTGGAAGATTAAAATACATTATGTTAAAGGAGTGCACACATGTGTGTGCATCAGTTTGGGTGTGTGTGCACACCCCTAATCAACAAAGCAAAGTAGTGCGCACTGTAGTGTGAAGGGCAGCATCAGTGTGCGCTGCACTGCCCCTTCACCAGCACAGCACCGTCCAGAACGTGGTGCAAAGGGGCTTTGCCTAGCGCCTCACCACCCCCTGTTCAGCGCCTAGGCGCTAGGCACACTGAGGCACAGATGGACAGCTTGTTTCAGCCTCTTGTTAGGTGCGTGGATGTAAGGTTAAAACGCACAGCACCACTTAGGATTGATGGAGAGCCATGGTTGAATGGTCATCAAGATCTAAGGGTGGAGAATGACACACAAGATTGGACAAGAAGTTGACACACTTTATAAAAGGTCACCTAGGTTCAATCTCATAACATAAGAATGTGGAAGACATTGTGACAAGGCACAAGAGTGTGTGTGAATGAGAGAATTATGTGAGAGTGCAAAGACACAGATATACAAGAGGGACTCATTAGAGAGGCCAGTTGTAAAGAGAGAGATTTGTATAGAAAGTGATTAGGTCTTTCTTGTTCTCTTCTTTGTTCTTTCAAGAACTTGAGGTTTCTTAAAGAGGGTTGTTGTATTGTAAAGAACCATTGATTTAGTGCAGAGAGTTCAGAGAAACTCACAGGGACGTAGGCTATTGCCGAACCTCGATAACAAATCGCTTGTCTTCTTTTCTTTCTTACTTTCGATTGTTGTATTTCTTTCTACAAGTCATTCTAGACTTGGGTGTTTGGAGGATCACCACCTAGGCATCTTGTCAAGGTGATTTCCAACAGATAAAGTGATGCATTACATGAAAAAAAAATATCATTTGGCTGGACTTGAATGTCACAATGAAATTAAACAGAGAATAATAAATCATCAGGCATATCAAACAAATGGCGTACAATCATGAATATTTATACAACTACTACAATTGCCTAAAATTTTTCCCTACGTTCCTCCCCTTCTCACTTTCCTTTTCTTGCTTTCCTCGAACAATCCATCACCCACTCATTTGACTCTTTGCCAATTTGCAACAGAAAGATGCTTCATGTACAATTTTGAACTTCAATGCAGTAATATAAATAGGGGAATAGCCCTTTAAAACTGCATCCTTTGCGCCAGTGTCATTACCATAAGCAAGTCCAAGATTTGACTAAGATTTCAGTGATTTGGATTTGTCTATCACTGGAGGCCACATTGAGAAAATCAATCTGTTGCTCTTCTCCCTGTAGCAGCAGCCAACCCAAGCTCCTTACATTGCTCCTAGCCATACCCATGAAAAGACAAGCAAGAAGCAACATAAGCTCAGAAAAAAAAAAATCAGTTGCAATTCTTATGATCTAGGCAGCAGAGATTGGTAATTCTTAGATAAAGTCAAAAATAGCCATATGGAACAAACAATAAGCACAAATAAATGTTAATAAGTCTGGTTATTGGCAGGAGGAGATGCATTGGGCTATTTCTAATCTCAATAGCAGCTATAGTAAATGTTAATATGTAACTTGAAATAAGGGAGTCGTAATTGACACACTTCTATATTAGATACAAACTCAAAGTACAAAGGAAAAAAAAAATTCTAGTAGAAAAGATAATAGGCTTATGCGTTGCTATATTTAGACTAATCAAATGTAAAAGAGTAAAATAGACCACTTAAAACCAAATAAAATTTCACATACCTAATACACCAGAATGTTGATCTCCAGCCCCCTAAAATACAAAAGACTTCTAAAATTCAGTGTTCTGTATTAATATTACAATTGTTCTCTAAAAGGTGATATAGCAGCTACTACCTGAGAATATATTCTTTGGGTTGCTTCCAACTAAGACATGTCCACATCAAAAATATTGACCAATTCCAAAACCTCTGATGTACTAATAAACCGCACAAACTTGGAAACAGAAGTGCCAATCATACCACAAAGTTAGTCCCAGCCATCCCTATATAAAAGGAAAAACATTCTCTCTGTTGGCTTTGCATATAACCTTTCAAGTGTTCCTTTCTTGAACGAAGCCTCAGCATGTTTACATTTTTCAACTTCTAGCCTAATGGACTGCACTACCTGTGCAACTTGTTCTTCTGCAACCTTCAAATGACTCACAAATGGCTTTACTAGTCCTGAAGCGAGCTTCTCTGTATTTCCATCCCTTGACATGAACAATTCACATCTGCCCAAAAGGAAAGAGAATATTTATCGAGAACTATTGATAGCAGGATAACTAGAATAAGAAAGCTCATCAAATAATATCCTCACCATGAGCGCTTCGGTGACAGTTGGAACACAGCATAGTCGAGAGGTGTGTCGAATTTCATTTCCCCCCTTACTAACACTACTTCTTCTCTAGCCTCTTCATATATCAAGATATACTACTCAGCAAGTAAAAAATCACCGATCCTCAATTCTGGATCAACTCAATCCATAAACAACCTAAACTTCAATTAAAAAAACAACTCCACAATGCAAAATTATGGGGAAAGAAAGAAGAAAATTGCATATATGAATTAACATTTTCACAAAAAAGAAAATAATAAAACAAATATCATCCAAACACCTAAATGACAGTTGAAGCTACTAAAAATAAAAGTGAGTCAAAATCTTCCTTATGAAGATCAAACAAGGAGGCTAATGCTTAACTAGTCCACATTTCAAATTAAAATGAGATTAATTAAAACTAATCTATATGCACATAATTATGTACATGCTTAATAGCTAAAACGTACTAGTTTTAGACACAAATTCTAACGGAGATGGTTTAATCTCAATCCAAAAAAAAAACCGACTTTCAAATACAAATACTCGAGAAAAGCAAATTGCACCTCATACTAAACTCTTGTACCAAAATAGAAACCCACCCTTCACATATATGATTCAGATAATCCCCGAATTTGATTCGTCCATCCAACTCAATAGTCTGAACAAAACCAATCCCATTTTCACATAGACCCACAAAACCCAAATTCAAGCACCAAACCTAGCAAACCCATTTTCACTGACATACACATATCTATATATACAGCGATATGCAAACAAATTGCACGTGAAATATTTAGAGAATGCTAAAAAATATAAGAAATGTCAGTCAGATCGTTGAAATCGAAGTGTACCTAAGAAAAGAAACCAGTGAGATCTTTTTTGGTCTCCGATGAATTGGACTATTTCGATTCGAGTTCAAATGGGCACCAGCATTTTGCCCTGCGCATCCCCACCAAAAACCCCAAACCCAGCATCACCACCACCGACACTCTCCTTCTCCCCACTGGCCCCACCATCTCTCTCCCTCCAGAAAATCCGTGCCTCACTCACATCGAACAACCAGTTGGCATCTCCTTTGTTGCCAAATAACTCCCCGCTCGAGTCCATCACCACGGCGACGGGGAAATTCGAGCACATGCCGTACGCCGCAGATGCCCCCATGGAGCAGCACCTCAGGGAGACGGGCTTATTGCTGCTGGTGTTGTTGTTGTTGATGTCATCATCGATGAGGGAGAGAAAAGATCAGAGAGCAGAGAGAGGAGAAAAGAGAGTCGTGATTTTTAAGCTGAAGAGTGAAAATGAAAACCGAAAACAACAATTTGAAAAGAGTTATTTTGAAAACAGTGTTTAAAAACTGCTTTACAAAACTGCTTTACCAAACATGTTAGCAGTGTTTGAAAAGAGTTTTCAGTGTTTGAACACTGAAAAGAGTGTTTGAAAACCCTCCCCAAACAAGCCTTTAGTGTTTTTATCAGTTGTTTTTAAATCAATTTAGTTTAGTTTATATTTCTTTGTAAGATACAATCCAAAATTTGGAACTAGGTTAAAATAGGTTTAGTTTAGATAAAAATATATTTTCACAACGCAATTCCCTGTGGATTCGACCTCGCACTTACACAATACTATATTGTAAATGACTTGTGTGCTTGCGAGTAATTTAAAACTCACAGCACTTATTCAATCATGTTAAGAATTTTTCAAGCTTAATTGAATCTTGTTCATGACATACACAACCAAAAATCGTTGAAAACCACAAAAACAAAAAGCAAACTCTTTTTTTCTTTTAGAAACAAATTTAAAACATAACCTAAATCCCCTCTCCCACACTTAAAACTTACATTGTCCCCAACATAAGGTGAAATGCAAAGAAAAGGAAAAAATAACCAAACTATAAATGCGAAAATAAGGAGAAAAAAAAAAAACAAACTCCTCTTGGGTTGTCTCCCAAGCAGCGCCTTTGTTTATTGTCGTCGGCTAGACTCAATGCTTCCTTCTTCCATCAGTATAAATTGGATCCTCAAGGTCCAATTTTGCCACATTCTCTACTT
>CM043700.1:78738119-79118119 GCA_023935145.1 Bretschneidera sinensis | reverse complement strand
TCCTATGTTACACATATCCCCATCATTGATGTGACACGTCACTATACACTACAAATTCTTCATCTCCAGAAGGAAACACCAATACTGGAGTTGTAGTGAATTTCTTCTTTAGTAATTGGAAAAATTTTCTCACACTTCCTCACTAGACAAATCTCACCTCTTTCTTGGTCAGTCTATTCAACAATATTACAATAATAAAAAATTCTGAGAGAATTTTCTATAATAACCAGCTAACCCTAAGAAGATTCTAATCTCAGTCATATTAGTGGGTCACTCCCAACTTAACATTGTCTCTACCTTGATCAACTGTTATTCCGTTTCCCGATATTACATGTTCCAAGAAAATTATTTCATTCAACCAATATTCACACTTTGAGAACTTTGCATATAATTTCTCTCTCCTCAAAATCTCCAACACACTGTCTAATATTTCACATGTAGTTCTTCCTTCTTAGATTATATCTGATAGTCAAATGCAACCATAAACTTGTCAAGATATAGTTTAAACACTCTATTCATCAAGTCCATGGATGTTTCTGGAACATTAGTCAATTTAAATGACATCACAAGAAGTTTATGATCCTAACGTGTCCTAAAAGCAGTCTTAGGCACGTCTCCCTTCTCTATCCTCAATTAGTGATAACCTAATCTCAGGTTTATCTTAGAAAACACTCTTACTCCTTGCACTGCTCAAATTTATCCTAGGAAAAAGGTATCTATTCTTATTCAACTATTTGTAGTCTATACACAATCTCATCGTTCCATCTTCCTCTTTCACGAACAACACAGGGGCTCCCCAAATACATTAGGTCCGATAAATTGTTTATCTAAAAATTCTTGAACTTTCAATTCTCTTAACTCAGTGAGTGTTACTCTGAATGGTGCTATAGATGTATGTGATGAACCTGATATCACATCAATATAGAATTCAATCCCTATACTGGGAGACAACTAGGCAACTCCTCAAGAATTACATTAGAATAATCTTTCACCACTAAGATTTATTCTAACTTCCTACTTTCCTTTTTAGAATCCATTATGTATGTCAAATACTCCTTAAAACCCTTCTTCAACCATCTCCTAGTGGTCAGAGCAAAATAAGATAGTTCGAGAGTATTTTTTGTTCTCTCTGAAAGTTACACTCCTCATGTCCATATCTTGAACACTACATTCTTTTTGGAACAATCAACCATATTCAAAGATAATAAATCAGCTTCAGATTCTCTACCATTGATACGAATCACACAACCCTTATAAACATTTAGGATTTTCACTTTATTTTTAGTGGGAACTTCAACAAAAATATTTTGCATCATTGGACTAATACATACTTCAATAGAATTCATATGAATACTGGATGCAAAAGAATGGGTTGCACCAAGATCAACCAACATTGATATGTCCACCTTCTCTACACACAAAGCACTTCAATTTTTTGACAATTCTGGTATAAATATCTTATCTGAATACATCTATAACAAACTTTTGTCTCTCAATCATACATCAGATTACCACTTCCCCTTGGTGGCATACTTACTTCCTCTGTCATGACTCCCCATTCCCATAACCTATTTCCCAAATCTAAGGGTCCCACTGATAGTATTATGAGCTATAGAAGTAACAGATCCTATTTGCCTCTAATTCTTGTACTTCAATTCCCTGTGATAAGGAACGTCTCCCACCCTGCACACTCATACTGGTATCACCTCTAGGTTCCTCAAATCTAGACTTCTTCTGTCAATTCCTCTTTCCTCTAAATTCAATCACATCCTTCTCAATCTGAAGTGCTATATTCACTAATCTGACATAATTCATATGCCTCATGTAAGATGGTTTTAATCAAATCTTTAAACATAGTTCATCTATGAACCTCATACACTTCTTCTCCTCTAGGTCTACCATTTTTGGTACAAACCTCTACAAAGCCACAAATTTCTTATCATACTGAATCATAGTCAATACATTTACTCCAAATAAATAAAATCTCTATCTTGTTGGGCTCCAGAGGTATAAGGAAAGTATTTATCAAGAAAACCCTCCTTAAACCTATTCCAGGTTAAGGATCTATCAATATCTACACTTAATTTAGGAAGAGTATCCTCCCACCATTCTAAAGCTTCTTTTTCTAACTCAAATGAAGCAAATGCAACCTTCTGCCTATCAGTCACTGGTAAAACACCCAATAATCACTCTAGATCTCGTGAATAAACTCACTTTTTTCCTTTTGAACGTCTACCATTATTGGATTTACAACAACCCCAGGCACTGCTCTAGCATGTTCATCAATTCTATGCTATAGACTATCAACTCTATCATCTATTACATCCATTTTCTCAAGAGTATGTGTAAGAGCTTATCTTAGCTCATCTCTTTCAACTTCATATTCTCTCACATTTTTACCAATATCAATTATGCTGACAACATGTTCCCTTCTAGGAACCACAAATTCAGACTTAACCTCAACTTGTCAAAAATATTGGGGGCCTACCACGCCCTCTCAAATCAACAACTCTAACTCCAGCTCTAGCACATCCACGTGTTATCCTTAGACTGTTCATTAAAATATAATTTATTTTAATCTTCCACTTTATAACTTATTATGCAGTCTACAGAATCATAAAACCTAATGATCTGATACCAAAATTGTAACAACCCATCCCGGGTTGACCACCCCCCGAGACGGTGTCATCACATTTTGAAAATCCTAGCATGACACATATATACAACAATAAAAATAAATAACACCAATAGAAAATTTTACATCAATCCTCAACCCTCAACAGGAGAGTTACATCAATTTGATCTTTAAACATTAAATACAACGTAAAATGCATGAATATTTACAAATAAATTTTTATTTTATTTTATCATTAGTCTGAGGATGTTGACACATACATGGCTTACAGAAAAAGGTTTTATCTGACTCTCAACCCACCAGACTAATTTTCCTGCCTACTACCTGAAACCATTGTACAATGAGGGATGAGCTTCACAAGCTCAATGAATTAAATTTACTAGAAGTACTCAATCTGTATAAATAGTCTTTCAATATTAAATCAATTATATTTCACATAACTTGATAATAGTATTCTATTATCACTACACACATCATAAGTCTCATTCTCTATCAATCTCTTCTTCTTATTTATTGGTTCACCTCAAGACCATCAATTATCTCATATTATCTCGTAGTGAGGTTCACATCATAAAGTCTACCATTTAGATGGTTCTTATCATGTCATACTTCTTGGTTTTTTTCTCACCATAACTGTCTCTCTGTGAGACTCATTAATCTATAAACAATTTCACAAAAACACATAACACATCAGCATTTCAATGATGAAATCAATATTTAAACAGATCCAATGCATGAATTATTATTAGAGAACATCTTCCCACATGTCGACATGTTTTTATTATCTTAGACCGGCCCCCTCCCAGTTCTTTTATTCTCATTTAGACCGACTGACTTTTCGGTTATTTTATTCTCATTTAGATCGGCTGCCTTCCCGGTTCTTTTATTCTTATTAGACCGACTGCCTTCCTGGTTCTTTCATTTTCATTAGACCAGCTGCCTTCCCGGTTCTTTCATTTTTATTAGACCGACTGCCTTCCCGGTTCTTTTCTTTTATTTAATGCATATGCATATGAACAATGATACGAAATATGCATCTGAACAATAACATAAAAAAAAAAAAAAAAAACAACAACAACAACAAAACAAACATGGATTCAAATATTTAAATTGGCTATCCTGATTTTTTTCAAATTATATAAAAAAATTTCACTAAATTCCTCTCATCCTAAATCACATCAAATCATCCATCAAAGCTTGCCAAGATCCACTAAATTTCATTTTCTCATAATTCGTATCAAAACATCAACCATAGGTCATCAAGAATTTCACTTATCGCTTTTATTATTAAATCAACTTATTATTCCAAAATATTATTTCTCACCTAATAATTTTCTATATGTCCAAAAATTCCTATCAATCAATTTTTCATCTACTACCAAAGCATACACTAATAATTTATTTTAATATTATCACTAGATATTTCATTTTTATATTTATATTACTTAAAGTAAATCTAACTCACCACGTAGCGCTTAAAGTTATCCGTGGATCACCTCCTTGCATTTCCCGTTCCTCTCAGAAATTTCCTCTACTTGTTGATCATCAACACCTGACATAATATTTATATTAACTTTCTAATTTATTCTTCAATTCTTCATAAACCACACCCTTTGAAAATTCTTACTTTGAATTCGGGAAATTTCATGTATGCTAAAAAATTAAAAATAATCATTATATTATTACCTTCTGTTTTTCTAATAGCTTCCTGTGACTCTCTATAAAATTCTCCCATCTTCAAAATTTTGCTCTTTCAACCTTTCTTTCGATCCCCAAGTGTTTAAAGAAATAGAAAAATTTGAAGGAGAACTAAACGAAATTTAGTAAGTATAATATAATTACGCTTACATATTATATATATAAGCAAACTTTTGAAACCAATTTGATGCATTAGTAACCCCCCCCCCCCCCCCCCCAAATTTCTCTTGCTGCCACGAACACAGTATGTGGCATACATGCAAAAGGCCTTCTCTTTATTTGGCAGCAGATGGCAACACCTGCTGCCCACGTTTTTCAGTTTTCTTTTCTTTTCTTTATCTTTTTCTTTTCCCTTCTTTTCATACTGGACACGTCCAGATTTTTTTTTCTTTTTTTCTTTGTAACTACACCCCCACGCGTCCATTTTTTTTTCTTTCAAAAGAATTATTTTATTCAATACTAAATCCTTCGCGTAAATATATTATTTTAATTTCATGTCATATTTATTAAATTACTTTTTTACCCTTACTTTATGATCACGGGTATTACACTAAGTGCCTAGCATGTTCCTCTCCACTCCTTAAATACACTAAATATCATCAATAAAGAGTACCAAAAATTTGTCTAAGAATGGTCTAAACACCCTATTCATCAAATCCATAAAAGTTGTGGGGCATTAATTAAACTGATTGGCATAACCAAAAACTCATAGTGACCATACCGAGTTCAAAAAGTAGTTTTTGGAACGTCCGAATTTTTTATCAACAACTGATTATATCCTGACTTCAAATCTATTTTTGAGAACACTTTAGCCTCTTGTAGCTGTTCAAATAAATCATCAATCCTCGGTAAAGGATACTTATTACGAATCATTATTTTATTTAGTTGTCTATAGTCAACATACAACCTCAAGGTTTCATTCTTCTTCTTGACAAATAATATCGAGGCTCCCCGAGGTGATATACTTATAATACCTGTGTTCATAAAATAAAGGTGAAGAAGTAATTTTATTTATATATATATATTGAATTAAATAATCCATAGATGAAAGATTTAGTATTGATTTGAAATAATATTTGAAAGATGATATTGAAAATTTTGTTGAAAAGAGTTACAAATTTTTTAAGAAGAAGGTACTGAAACTACAAAATTTGAAATTGAAATGAAATAATTTTGAAGAAAATGTGGAATGAGGTTGAGGAAAATAATTAGAAAATTTGATGGAAGAAAATATAAATTATTTATACTTTTATAATTTTTTTAAAAAATTGAACAAAGAAAGGATGAAAAATAGACTTTTAAGAGTAAATGGCAAAAACTGTAATTATTAATTGTTAGAATTGAAAATAAAAAATGGCAAAAACCGTAAATTTTATATGTTGAAAGGTGAGTGGCAGAATTGTAAATAATTAATAGCAAAATTGTAAATTGTAATCAATGGTAGAATCCTAAATAACTAATGGTAAAGATGTAAATTTAAAATCAATGGCAGAATCGTAAATACCTAATGGCAAAACGGTGAAAAAAATCTCTCAAGCGACATAATCAGTGTTCATGTGAAGGAAAGATTTTTTTTTTTGTTTTGTAACTTGTACCAGCGGTGCTTCATGTGAAGATTGTAAGGTTTGTAAATTTTTATAATATAATACTTTAATTAATAATAAAATTATAATTATAATAAAATATAAAAAAACTCAATATAAGCTTGGAAACTTGTATTTCTTAAGTGATAACCATTTTGTTTGTTTAGACTCCTGTTTGTTTGGTTTCTTCCTTCTTCTTTTATATTCATACAAATTTCTCCAACATTAAGGATAATTACAGTTATCCAATTTCAGTATCAAGAATTCATCTCAATTGGGGGTAAATTTTCAAAAAAACTCATAGCTAAATAATTATATTGTTGAATTAAGTTATGAAATAGTAAGATTAATAAAAGTTTATGGTTAGGTATTGGTGATCAGCAGCCCCAAGAAATTGCTGAAAGGAGCAGGAAAGGCAAGGAGGTGATCCGCGGGTAATTTTAAGTGCTACGTAGTGAGTTAAATTTACTTTTAATAATCAAGACCAATAAAAATATGAATTGCTGATATTTGAATAAATTGTTGAATTATAATGATTGGATGATGTATTTTTTTTATGTATGATAATTGACTAATTGATTGATTAAGGATTAAATAATATGTTGAAAAGATATATGAAATTCCTGAAAGATATGATTGAAAAATTAATATGATATATAAGGAGACAATTTAATATGTATATGATAAAATAATTATTTTGAGAAAGAGATAGTTGAATTGAATGCTTTGATGTGCTTGCTTGCATGTTATTGTTCATATGCATAAAAGGAAGATCAGGATGGCAGTTGGTCTGGCTGAGAAGACCAGGAAGGTTGCTGGTATGGCTGAAACATGTTGACATGTGGGAAAACGTTCCCAGATGATAGTATGAAATGATCTGATGAGAAAGAAAGAAAGATAAATGATATGTTGAAAATTAATTATATGAGAAGTTATATTTTAAAATGATGGATTAATGAGAAATAGGTTGAAAAGATATATGAAATTCTTGAAAGATATTATTGAAAAATTAATATGATATATGAGGAGACAATTTAATATGTATATGATAAAATAATAATTTTGAGAAAGAGATAGTTGAATTGAATGCTTTGATGTATGCTTGCTGCATATTATTGTTCATATGCATAAAAGTAAGACCAGGAAGCAATTGGTCTGGCTGAAACATGTCGTCATGTGGGAAGACGTTCCCAGATGATAGAATGAAATGATCTGATGTGAAAGAAAGAAAGAAAGATAATTTAAATTCATGCATTTATTTTAAATATTTATTATTGTTGGCTGAGATGCTAAAGCATCACTCTTAATTATGAAATGATTGATAGACAGATGAGTCTCGTAGTGAGACAACTTTGATGATAAAGAAATTGAAAGGATGATATGATAAAAAAAATTATATGATCGATTGTTTGTATGATGTAAACCTTATGATGAGGTAAATGATGATATTAAATTGATAAAATATATGAGAAGAAAATGGGATATGATTGGTATATGAGATATATGTATTGAAAGAGGATAGCTTGATATTTTATTTATAAAGAGATTGACAAAGGATTGACTTAGTGTATGAGAAAAGATAAATGATTAATTATGTTGATTTGATAATGATTTAATATAACTAGAAGTATACAAATCGAGTACTTCTAGTAAATTTAATTCCCTGAGCTTGTGAAGCTCACTCCTCATTATTAAATAATTTCAGGTAGCGGACAGGATAGATAAATTTGTAAACTGAGATTCAGACTGAGTTTTTATATGTAAATCTCATGATCCACATCCTCAAACTAATGGAAGAAGAAAGAAAGAAAAAAATTGTAGATATTCATGCATCTTTAATATGTTGTGTATATTGTTTCATATAGGATATTGATAATGTAACTCCCCTGTTGAGGGTTGAGGCTTTATGTATATATATTTTCAGTTGATGTATGTTTTTATATTGTTGCATATATGTTTCGTGCTGAGATTTCAAAACGTTACGATATCGTCTCGGGGGTGGCCAACCTAGGATGGGTCGTTACAATATTAGGATGAATGAATTGTTTATCCAATAGTTCTTACAGCTAGACCTTGAGTTCCTTCAATTCGGTCAGCGTCTTTCGATAAGGGGATATCGAAATAGGGGTGGAATCAAGTATTAAATCAATGGAAACTTGAGTTCTCTACTGGGTGGTAATCCGGGTAACTCCTTAGGAAAGACATCCAGAAAGTTCTTGACTATGGGTACTTCTTCTAGCTTCATGCTTTCTTCAACAAAATTAATTACATAAACTAGATAACTTTCACATCCTTTCTTCAATAACTTTCTAGTCATAATGGCAGAAATAAGGCAATGAGAAAGTATTTTCCGCTCTCCTTGTAAAGTAAACTCCTCATCTTTTGAGATTCAAAAGATCATCATTTTCTTAATGCAATCCATCCAAGCATGGTAAGTAGCTAAATAGTCCATACCCAAGATCACATCATCTCCAAAGGCATCACATCCACCCTAAGTTCTTTATCCCCAATATTTAGAACATAACTACGAAATACCTATTTAATTTCCACTCTCTCCCCCGTAAGAGTCTCAACAATTACATTGTTATCCAAACTTATTTTAGGTGTATCCATAAATAGCATGAAAGAAGTATAAATGAAAGAATGCATTGCCTCGGGATCAATCAATATTTTAGCATTTCTACCAGATATAGAAACCATATCAGTTACAAAATCGGGTGTAGCTTAAGCATCCTATTGGATGATGGTATAAACACCACTCTGCCCTTGCTAACATTGACTAACATATCTTCTCTCCACTATGGCTCCTCGGCCTTGAGTTCTACCTCTACTACCTCCAAATACACTGCCTCATCCTGATTGACCTCTACCATAACCCCCGTAGTATTTACACTGCCAGAAGGCTTGAATTTCATCCAACACTCTGAACCCACATTACCACATTACTATGTAGTGTGGGGAAATCTCTAAGAAGATGTCTAGTCAATCCACAATAATGGCATAACCAAATAGTGCGGTTCCAACAAAAATGGCCCACCTGACCTGTAATGACCCATCCCGGGTTGGCCACCCCCGAGATGGTGTCGTCACGTTTTGAAATCCCAGCACGACACATATATGCAACAATTTAAAAATATATCAACTGAAATTAAAAATTTACATCCAATCCTCAACTCTTTTCAGAGGAGATACATCATCATTCTCTTATCAGAAAATATATATATATATATATATATATATATATATATATATATATATATATATATAACAAAATGCATGAAAAGATTTTATCAAAAATTTTCCTTCTTCTTTCTTACAATGTCTGAGGACTTGACCACGACACTTACTTAAGGTAATTACTCTGATATCAGCTCTAAACTCTATCTGCCCTGCTCGCTACCTGAAAATTTTCAACAATAAGGAGTGAACTTCACAAGCTTAGTGAATAAAATTACTAGAAGTACTCGATTATATACTTCCAGCCACATCTTATAATTCAATTGTTTCTAATTCACCAATATTAATCATCTATTTTTTCACATATAATAATTCAATCTTTCAAATAATCTTCCAATATTCATTCATCTATTATCGCATATAATTCAATACTAACATTCTATTATCACTACTTATATCATAATTCCAACCATTTATCAATCTTTTCTTAAATTAATCATCAAACATATCAATTTTTCTTCTTGTAACACTAAACGTCCTATTCTTTTTTTTTCTTTTCTTTCTCCTTGTGACACCAAATGTCCAGGTGTCTTTTTTTCCAAAAAAACTATTTTATTCAATAATAAATCTTTCATATGTATATTATTTTAATTCCATGTAATATCTATCAAATTACTTCTTTACCCTTCCTTTAAGAACACGGGTATTACAATTCCATCCACCTTAAAAAAATTCGTCCCTGAAATTTCCTTACCTAACTCATGAAAAAGCTAGGGGTACTCTTTCCTCATTCTTGCCTCATGCTCCCAAGTAATTTCTTCAACATCTTTGTTCTGCCATAATACTTGAATTAAAAGAATGACTTTATTATGCAAGACTTGTTCCTTTTTGTCTAGAATTCTGACTGGTACTTGCATAAAGGTCAAATCTTCCTAAAGTTCTATAGCCTTACTCGGAATACTATGGGATTCATCATGTAAACACTTCCTTAAAAGTGAAACATAAAACATATTGTGTAATTACTATAAATATAGAGGCAAATCAAATCTATATGCTATTGGTCCAACTCTTTCAATTACCTTATATGGCCTCACAAATCTCGTACTTAACTTTCCTTTTTTTTTAAATCTCAATACACCTTTCCACATAGATATCTTCAAAAACACGCAGTCACCAATCTAAAACTCAAGAGGTCATCTTCTATTATCAACATATCCCTTTTGTCTGTTATGTACTGCTCCAAGGTTCTCTCTAACCGATTTGATCCTCTTTGTAGTCAAATCTATCATTTCTACACCAAATACCTTTCTTTCTCCAACTTCTTCCCAACATACTGGAGTTCTAAACCTTCTACCATATAAAGCCTCAAATGGTGTCATCCCAATACTAGTTTGATACTGATTATTATATGTAAACTCGATTAAAGATAAATAAGTATCCCGGCTTACAAAAAAACTCAATACACTTGCCCTCAGCATATCTTCTAATATTATGATGATTCTCTCTGTCTGCACATCAGTTTGAGGATGAAAAGCTGTACTAAACTGTAACTGTGTACCCATAGCTTTATGAAAACCCCTCCAAAATCTAGAAATGAATCTAGAATCCCTATCTGATACAATACTTAAAGGTACTCCAAGTAATCTCATAATTTCTGCTACATACAATTCAGCCAACTTTTCAGGACTCCAAGTAGTTTTAATAAGAAGGAAATGCGAAGACTTAGAAATTCTATCCACTATAACCCATACAGCATCATGACCTCTTTAGGTACGGGGAAAACCAGAAACAAAATCAATGCTCACATTCTCCTATGGCCATTCAGGTACTAGAAAAAGGCTGTAATAAACCTACTGGATTTCTATTCTCAGACTTCACCTGTTGACAAATCAAACATCTAGAAATATACTCAGCTACATCCTTCTTCATCCTTAACCACCATTCTGTCTCAACCCCCTGTACATCTTATTATTACCCGGATGCATAGAATATATAGAATCACGAGCCTCTCTTAGTATCTTCTTTCTCATCTCAACATCATTGGGAACACAAACTCTATGTCCCAATACCACCATACCTTCTTCTCTAATTCTAAACTCAGTCTGCTTCCCACTCAATACTTCTTGTTTAATCTTCTCTATCCCTTCATCTTTACTTAGCATCTATAACAAAAGATCAATAATAGAAGATTGTACCATTATATTTGCCATCAATACTCCTCTATCACTGATACTCAAATTCTTTCTCATTTCTCTCAATTCTATCATTAAGCTAATATCATGACTCTCAATAGCAGCTAATCTCCTTATAGACTTTTTATTCAATGCATCAGCTACTACATTAACCTTCCCTGAATGATAATGAATTGTACAGTCATAGTCATTAATCAACTCCATCCACCTCCTCTGCCTCAAATTCAACTCTTTCTGAGTAGATAAATGCGTTAAACTTTTTTTATCAGTAAAAATTTCACAAGTGGCTCCATACAGATGATGTTTCCAAATCTTTAAAGCAAAAACTATAGCAGCTAATTCTAAATCATGTGTCGAGTAATTTCTCTCATGGTTCTTCAATTGCCTAGAAACATAAGCTATAACTCTCCCATGTTGCATCAACACACATCCTAACCCCTAATGTGACACATCACTATATACCACAAATC
Organism: Bretschneidera sinensis; assembly: GCA_023935145.1. Lineage (NCBI taxonomy): Eukaryota > Viridiplantae > Streptophyta > Magnoliopsida > Brassicales > Akaniaceae > Bretschneidera > Bretschneidera sinensis. The sequence goes on along the minus strand of CM043700.1, from coordinate 79,106,364 downwards.
CTTTATCACCAGAAAGAAGCACTAATACCGGAGCAGTAGTCAATTTCTCTTCCAAAAACTGGAAACTCCTCTCACATTCTTCTAACCACATAAACTTCACTTCCTTCTTAGTCAATTTGGTCAATGGTCCAGCAATAATAGAAAAATTATGGATAAACTCCTATAATAACCAGCCAACCCCAAAAAGCTTCTAATTTCAGTCACGTTAGTGAGTCTTTCCCAATTCAACACTGCCTCAACTTTCTGTGGGTCAACTGTTATACCATCTCCTGACACAACATGCCCCAAGAAAGATATTTCACTCAACCAAAACTCACACTTAGAGAACTTTCCATACAATTTCTCTCTCCTCAGAATTACCAACACTATCTCCAAATTTTACCCATGTTTCTCTTCATTCTCGGAACATACCAGAATATCATCAATAAATACAATCACAAATCTATCCAAGAATGGTTTAAACACTCGAATCATTAGATAATGTTGCAGGAGCATTAGTTAACCCAAATGGCATCGCAAATAACTCATGATGGTCATAACGTGTCTTAAAAGCAGTCTTAGGCACGTCCCCCTCCTTTATCCTTAACTGATAATAACTTGATCTCAAGTCTATCTTAGAAAACACCTTAGCCACCTGTAACTACTCGAATAAATCATCTATCCTAGGCAAAGGATATTTATTCCTGATAGTGATCTTATTCAATTGTCTATAATCAATATATAACCTCATCGTTCCATCCTTCTTCTTCACAAACAACACATGGGCTCCCTAAGGTGACATACTAGGTCGAATAAATTACTTATCTAGCAACTTTTGAAGCTGAACTTTCAATTCTCTTAACTCAACTGGTGCCATTCTATAAGGTGCTATAGATATGGGTGCTGATCTTGGAATCATCTCAATAGAAAACTCAAGTTATGAGGTAAACTAGATAACTCCTCAAGGGACACATCAAAAAAATCTTTCACGATTAAGATTTCTTCTAACTTCCTAATCTGCTTTCTAGAATCCACCACATACAACAAATACCCCTTACAACCCTTCTTCAACTATCTACTAGTAGTCAGGGCAGAAATAAGACAGTTGGCAAGTATCTTACGTTCTCTTTGAAAATAAAACTCCTCTTGTCCTGGTATCTTGAACACCACATTCTTCCTAAAATAATCTACCCAAGTATGATGTGTAGACAACCAATTCATCCTCAAAATTAAATCAAAATATGGCATATCTAAAAGCAACAAATCAACTTCAAATTCTCTATCAGTCATACTAATCACACAACCCCGATAAATTGTCTTGATAATAACCCTATCCCTAGTAGGAACCTCAACAATAATAGCATACATCAAAGGACTAATATAAGCACCAATAGATTTCATATACACACTGGATGCAAAAGAATGGGTTACACCAGGATCGATCAATAATCTAGTAGGTCTATCAAGAATAGATATTATACCCATAACAATATCAGAAGTGGCATGTACATCCTGTTAGGCGCATAGACTCTACTGTCTCTAGGCTGTAACTGACAACCATGTCATCTCTTAACTACTGGTTCTCTACCTCTGCCTCTCATACTCCCTGATCTACCATCTCTCTTCACCTGTCTTCTCCCAACACCTCCAGCACTTATCTCAACAGATTTTCCCACTGGAAAATGTTCACTAATATGCCATCCCTCACCACATACAAAACACATCAGAGTATGAAAATTCTGAGACAGATGCCCTATATGATTACATCTATAGCAAACTTTTGTCTCTCAATCATACATCAGATTACCACTTCCCCTTAGTGGCATACTTACTCTTCTACCATAACTTTCAGTTCCTATAACCTATCTCCCAAATCTAGGAGCCCCACCAATATTAATCTGAGCTACAGAAGCAACATATCATGCTTACCTCTGACTCTGTATTACAGTTCCCTATGACAAGGAATGCTCCCTTTAGGGTGGTCTCCCACCCTGCACACTCATACAACTACCACTTCTAGGTCCTTCAAATCTAGACTTCTTCAGTTAATCCTTCCTACCTTTAAACTTCACCACATCCTTCTCAATCTATATCGCTTTATCCACCATTATAGCATAATTCTCAATACCCATATAAGAGAGTTTAGTTCTAATTTCATAGTGTAACCCATCTAAAAATCTCTTACATTTCCCATCCTCCGTATTTACTAACTCATGTAAAAACCTCGACAGGGCTATAAATCTACTGTCATACTCAGCCACAAATAAACTATTCTGCCTTAAATGAATAAAATCTCTCTCCTGCTATGCACAAAACGTATCTGGAAAATTGATGAGAGTCATAAAGTGCCTCACAGCAGTGGTTAATTGTTAGCATTTTAGGATTGATCTCGGTCTTTATTGTACTTTTATATGTTAATAACTCTAAAGTAATATTATTGGACCACTAACTTATTTCAGTGTAATTTATAGGTACTTTAAGTTTAAAAGAGAAAAAGAAGCGATCGTTGCTTAAAATACCAAGATCTCATGCTTCTGGAAGGACAATATGGACTACTGCCTGAATTAAGATCGAGCGCACAAGCAGTGCGATCGAGCGCACATCCCACATCGAGTAAGGTACTCTGCAGCGCATATGCGATCGAGTGCACAAGCCACGATCGAGCGCATGTGCGATCAATCGCACTCGGGCTGCAATTGAGCGCACCCGGACAGTATCCCACATCGGCTAGATAACACATAGAATTTCGGGAGTTTGCCTATATAAAGACCCACTGTGCTCAGCTGAAATCATTAATCAATCGGGGATGAATCCAGAGGGCCTTTAGGAGGAACTCGAAGTATAAATTTGGAGGGCAAGCTGAGGTTGATCGTTGAGAGGCCGAAGGCAACTCAAGGAAGCATGAGCCCCATGGCTAGCTAATTTCCAAGCAAAGCGAATGGATGAATCCCTAGGTGTAGTTGTTCTTATTTTCCTTTATTTGATTCAGTTGTAGTTGGTATTATTTTTATCAAACATTGTTATGTTTTATTCTTTAATTTAATTAGTAGATTATTCTATTAGTCCGATGAATGCATGCTTCTTTTCCATATAAGTTCAGTCATGCTTTTCTTATGTGTATCTGTTTGGATGTGATTAAGTCTGGTAGGCCTCTTTTATAGATTTGTCCATTGCTACGGTATTTTCGTTAGATATATCGTCGTCTTTTGATAATTTATAAGTTGGGTCATGTGTGCTTAAAAGTAGAGAATAATTCATAACAATTACATTAGGATTTATAATTGCGCTTTAATTGAATATGTGTCGATTGCCTGTTTGGGACGTGAAACTAGCAATTGAGATAAAAACAACTGAATCAAGTTAGGATTAGAGCAACAAGCCTAGGGAGGATTTTCGGAACCTTGTCATTCTTAATTATATTTCAAATCTATTCACACAATTACTCTTTTTCTCAAACAAACTAAGATTCATTTAATCTTTTATCGTTTATGTTGAGGTGTACACCTTCTTTTGTAATTAACTTGTTTCCCTATGGAATCGACACCCCAAAACTGTACTACAACTACCGCATTATGTTTTGGGCGTAATCAAATTTTGGCGCCGTTGCCGGGGAAATGCACTTAAGGACAAGGAAGTTTGTCAACTTTTGACATAACAATAGAAGAATTGTAAATAGTTTCTTTCAGCATTTTATTTGATATTTTGTGATCTTGCATGCCCAGATATAGGGACATTTTGGGTAGATTTGCCTGTAGGCCTGTGCTAGAGACAGAAGGAACCTTTTTAAACCCTTTATTTGATAATCCATCTAGTCCTGAGGAAATGAGTGAACACGAAGATCAACCTACTAGGACCTTTGAGTATTACCTCCACCCTACACGCACAACCACACCATCTTGCATCATGTTGCCAGCCAACATTCCCCAATTAGATCTTAGGACAGGGATGATACAGTTACTCCCTACATTTTATGGCATGGAAAATGAGAACCCATATGTGCACATTAGGGAGTTTGAGGAAGTAGTCGCAACTTTCCATGATCAAGGTGAAACTGCTTACATTGTGCGACTTAAGTTCTTTCCTTTTGCTTTGAAGGATAGAGCTAAGAGTTGGCTATACTCACTTAGACCACGATCTATTGGGTCATGGACTGAGATGACTCGGGCCTTCTTTAACAAGTACTTCCCTCAACATAAGACTAATGCATTGAAAAGACAAATCTCCACCTTTGCACAAAAGGAAAACGAGACTTTATATCAGTCTTAAGAGAAATTTAAAGAGCTGTTGAGTATGTGCCCACACCATGGGTATGAAAATTGGCGTTTAGTGAGCTATTTCTATGAGGGTCTTACCTATAGAGAACGCCAATTTGTAGAGATGATGTGCAATGAGAAATTTCTGAAAAAAGACCTCGATGAGGCTATTGAATACCTCAATGAGCTTGCTGAGAAAGCTCATACATGGATTGGACCTAGTACTACTGAAAGCACGAATAGGTCACGACCTGTAGGAAACCCCAGTGGTGGAGGGATATACCATCTTAGGGAAGAAGACAACCTGAAAGCTAAGGTTGAAATGCTCACTAGGGAGTTAGATGCATTGAAAACGAAGGGCTCAAAGCAAACACATGTGGCTAATCATACCGAGTCTTTAGAGCCATGTTTTGTATGTGGCGGGTAGATCACCTCCTCCAAGAATACCCCACATTTGCTGATATGAGAGGGCTGTATGGGGAACAATGTAATGCCTTAGGCATGTACAAGAAGCCTCTTGCACCTTTCTCTAACACTTATAACCTGGGGTGGCGAAATCACCCAACTTCAGCTGAAAATCTGAAAACCAGCATGTACAGCCCCCTAGATCATCCCCTGCACCTTATCATGCACCCTCATCCTTTAGGAACTCGCTAGAAGACACCTTACAGGCCTTTATAGAGGCACAAGGTAAGACAAACCAAAGGTTTAAGGCATTATTTACGCAGGTGATGGAAAAGAATAGAGAAACTAGGAACCAAGTGTCTAAGTTAATGAGCTCCTCAAGTATGACTGAGCGAGGTAAGTTCCCCTCCCAAACTCAGTCCATACCTCACAGTCAACATATGGCACAAGAAAACCTGAAGGATGTAAATGCCATTGTGACCCGAAGTGGTAAGTCACTACACATCCCACCAATGAATGTATCCGAAGATGTGGAAAATGGTCAAACTAGTAGTAATACTGAACTAACCAAAGACCCTGAAGTGACCAAAAGTCCTGTTAAGGCACCATACCCTCAAGCCTTAAAGTCAAACAAGAAAAATCTGGAATTGAACAATGAAATCCTTGAGAACTTAAGGCAAGTGAAACTCAATCTTCCTCTTTTGCATGTGATTAAACAAATGCCTACCTATGCAAAAGTTCTCAAGAATTTATGCACAATTAAGAGGAGACACCATATCAAGAAAACTGCATTCCTAACTGAGCAAGTTAATGCTTTAATTGAGGAGAGAATTCCCCCAAAATACAAGGATCCAGGCTGTCCTACCATTGCTTGCAGCATTGGAAATCATGAGGTTGGACAAGCTTTGCTAGATCTAGGAGCTAGTGTGAACCTGATGCCATTTTCCATTTATGTACAGCTAGGTTTAGGGGAAATCAAACCAACCAGTGTGGTGTTATAGTTGGCTGACCGTTCAGTCAAAGTACCCTGGGGTGTGGTAGAGGATATGTTGATTCAGACTGACAAATTTTATTATCCTGTTGATTTCTTAATCCTTGACACAACTTCTGCTGTTGACACTAACTTGAAAATTCCTTTGATTTTGGGTAGACCTTTCCTTGCTGCTGCAAATGCTCTGATTAATTGCAGGAATGGACTCATGAAGCTGTCTTTTGGAAACATGACCTTAGAAGTAAACATTTTCAATGTTGCAAAACAGCCCGAAGATGAGGATGAAAATCACCAGTTATGTATGCTCGAGTCACTCATTGATGAGGGAGTTTCCATGGCTCATGATTTTGATCCTTTTAAGAATTTTCTTGTTAATTCTAAGATTGATTTATTTGATGAAAAAACTGATGTAATCGATATTTGTGCTGTTCTTGACAAATCTCAGGATTATGACACCCGCCAATGGCAACCAAGGTTCGAAGAGTTGCCTGAAAGAAGTGAAAAACAAACCCCCTCAAGTATGGCAGAACCTAAAGTCGACTTGAAGCCACTACCTAAGGGTTTAAAGTATGCATTTCTCGGTCTAGGTGATACCTTTCCTGTTATTATTTCATCTGAATTATCTGAGACCCAATATGAGAAACTGATTCAGAGCTTAATTGCACATAAATCAGCCTTAGGATGGAGCATGGTTGATTTGAAGGGAATTAGTCCCCTGATCTGCTCCCATAAAATAAATTTGGATGAAGGAACCAGTCCTCGTAGAGACCCTCAACGTAGACTTAACCCCACTATAAAAGAAGTAGTGAAAAATGAAGTGTTGAAACTATTAGATGTGGGTATTATATATCCCATATCTGATAGTAAATGGGTAAGTCCTACACGAGTCGTTCCCAAAAAGTCTGGAGTCACTGTGGTAATGAATGACCTAGGAGAGTTAGTCCCTACCAAACTTGTGACCGGGTGGCGTATGTGCATTGATTACAGAAAATTAAATGTTGCCACCCGGAAAGACCATTTCCCACTCTCTTTTATTGATCAAATTCTTGAGTGTGTAGCTAGTCATCCTTTTTACTGTTTCTTAGATGGTTATTCTAGCTATTATCAAATAGAAATTGCATTAGAAGACCAAGATAAAACCACTTTCACTGTCCTTTTGGCACTTATGCTTTTCGTAGAATGCCATTTGGATTATGTAATGCCCCTGCCACTTTTCAACGTTGCATGATGAGTGTTTTTATTGATATGGTTGAAAATTGCATGGAGGTTTTTATGGATGACCTAACTGTTTTTGGATCTTCATTTGATGCATGCTTAATGAATTTGGAAAGAGTTTTAATTCGTTGTGAGGAAAAAGAATTGGTCTTAAACTGAGAAAAATGTCATTTCATGGTACCATCCGGCATTGTCATAATGCATATTGTCTCTTCTAAAGGAATAGAGGTTGATCAATCTAAGATTGAATTAATCTCTAAATTGCCTACACCTAAGACAATAAAGGATGTGAGATCTTTCCTTGGTCATGCTGGCTTTTATAGGAGGTTCATACAAAATTTTTCCAACATATCTAGACCATTATGTGCCCTCCTAGTTAAAGATGCCCCATTTGAGTGGACTCCAGCTTGTCAAGAGGCCTTTAAAATGCTGATTGGCAAGCTTACTTCAGCACCTATAATGCAGTCACCTGATTGGAATTTACCCTTTGAAATCATGTGTGATGCTAGTGACTATGCTGTAGGTGCTGTTCTTGGACAGCGAAGAGAGGGAAAACCGTTTGTAATTTACTATGCTAGTAAGACTTTAAATAGTGCTCAAATGAATTACTCCACAACTGAAAAAGAATTGCTAGCTGTAGTATTTGCTTTGGATAAATTTCGTGCATATTTAATTGGTTCTCCTATCCTTATTTTTACAGATCATGCAGCCCTTAAGTACCTTCTTACAAAGAAGGATGCTAAGGCATGCCGAATCCAATGGATCCTACTCCTACAAGAATTTACATCACCATCAAAGACAAAAAAGGAGTAGAGAATGTAGTAGCTAACCATCTTTCAAGGCTCACATTTGAGGACACGTCTGATAACATGCCGATCAAAGATGACTTTCCCGATGAGCATTTACTTGTTGTTACTGCCTTACAATGGTTTGCTCACATTGTGAATTACTTGGTTACAGGTGAGATACCTGTGGATTGGAGCACTCAAGACAAGAGGAAATTTTTATATGAGGTACGTAAGTTTTATTGGGATGACCTCTATCTTTTCAAGTACTGCCCGGAACAAATTCTAAGGCGTTGCATCCCTAATGAAGAGATTGCACGTGTCTTAGAATTTTGTCATTCCCTAGCTTGTGGATGCCACTTTTCAATGAAGCAAAAATTTTGCAGTGTGGATTTTATTGGCCTACCTTGTTTAAGGATACAAACATCTATTGTAGCTCATGTGAAAGGTGTCAAAAGTTAGGAGCTGTGTCTCGGCGAAATATGATGCCCTTAAACCCCATTTTAATAATTGAAATCTTTGATTGTTGGGGCATCGATGTTATGGGACCCTTTCCTCCTTCTTTTTGATACCTATATATCATTGTGGCAATAGACTATGTATCTAAGTGGGTAGAGGCAGCAGCTTGCCGAAGTAATGATAATAGAATGGTACTTAAATTTCTTAAAGAAAATGTGTTATCTCGATTTGGTACACCACATGCTATAATTAGTGATCAAGGTACACATTTTTGCAACCGTTCTATTGAAGCTTTGATACGAAAATACGGAGTGTTACATAAAATTTCTACTGCTTATCATTCTCAGACTAGTGGGCAAGTAGAGCTTGCTAATAGGGAGATTAAACAAATTCTAAAAAAAACGGTTAACCCGAATCGCAAGGATTGGTCTTTGAGACTAGTTGATGCGCTTTGGGCCTACCGTACAGCTTTTAAAACTCTCTTAGGTATGTCATCTTATCGGCTTGTTTATGGAAAGCCTTGCCACTTACCTGTAGAGCTCGAGCATCGAGCATATTGGGCAATCAAATCTTTTAATTTTGATATAGGAGAAGTAGGTAAGCTTCGGAAATATCAATTGACCGAGTTGGAGGAATTAAGAAACGATGCTTATGAGAGCTCTAGAATCTATAAGTCTAAAATGAAAATATTCCATGATAAAAATATTTTGAGAAAAACGTTTAAACCTAATGATTGGGTGTTCTTATATGGATCTAGACTCCATAAGCATCCTGGAAAACTTCGGTCGAGGTGGACCGGTCCTTTTGTAGTGAAAACTGTTTTTGAAAATGGGGCGGTAGAAATTGAAGATACTAGGGATGGTCGAATTTTCAAAGTCAATGGTCAATGACTTAAGATCTTAGTCGATAGACAAGATTCGGAAGTGGAAGACATTCCGCTTATGGATCCGGTCTACGCATCTTGACCACACAATACAGGTACGTATTTACTTTTATTTTTCTTTCTTTTGTTTTGTTTGTTTCATTTTTATTTTATTTTATTATTGAGTCCATTTTAATTTTTAGTGTGCTAACACACGGTGGTACTCTTTAGTTGCTTTCTTTTTTGTTTGTTCTATGTTGTAGATCGGACTTTCAACAAGAAGTTGAGCATGAGGTTCAATTGGTCGTGCATGATTTTCAGCTCCACGCACCTTTGGTTAAAAAGAGAGTTTCCTTAATTTTTGCTTTTATATTGACGACAATGTTTCTTCAGTTGGGGGTGGAGGAAACACATTTCTTATTGCATACCATACCATTGAACTGTTGAACTGCTTGGTGTCATCTTGGTGTGTGTTTAGCATGCTTTGTGTTAGCTTTAGAGTCAATTTACATGTCAATGATATAAACTTAATTAAGACGGCATATAGCATTCAGAAGTAGTTAAATCCTGCTTCGGTTTGAAATTAATTTAAGTATCAATCTTGATCTGGTTTGAGACTCTAGTTTGTGGTAAGATTGTATGATTAGTCTTAAACATTTAGAAAAGTTTTATGTGTGATTATTTTGTGAATATTTTTGCGGTCTCGACAAGCTCTAGAACTTACTTGATAACCACTTGAGGCGAATTCCTAGAATGCACACTACTTAGGATATGATATAGGCCATTTTTGAACTGTTTGAGCCTTTCAAACCTACCATTGCTATATTTATCACTAGTCACCTATTTGAGCATTTTTCTTGAAAAGAAAAATTGAGCCTTGTTTCTTTGGATAAACCATTTACTTACCTTTATGAGCCAAAAAATATTTTATCCTTACCTTTCTTTTAAAAGAACTTAGTTATACACATGTTGTGAGAAGCACTTAAAAGGAGTAAGGGTGGAAATATGAAAAAATATCACTACCACAACCCAAGTACGTTAAAGGAGATAAGTTGGGGGTTGTGAAAAAGATAAGAAAAAAAAATGATGGAAAAGAAGGTGAATGGTTATGTGCCAAAATAAAAAAAAAAATGAATTATGGCAAAGAAAGAAGAAAGAAAGAAAAAGAAAAGAAAAAAATGGTGATTTGTTGAAAGAAATGCTCGAAAAAATGGTTGAAAGAGTTGGGTGTGGAAGTAAAGGTTATCAAGTGCTTAAAGTGATTGTGTTTAAAGCTAAGAGACTGAGTTCTTTTACTTGTGAATCTTTCCCATTCTTCCTTAGCCTTTACCTTAGCCTAACGTTACAAGCTTATTAAAGACCTTTTGATCCAATGTAGTGTGATTTTTCTACAATAGTGGAGAGTGGTTTGAAATGTAAGCATATGAAGCTTATTTTTGTGATTGACGTCATGCTATTTATTATGTTTTTAGAGACCAAAATTTGTATTCATGAATGTTATGCATAAAATCATCCGGTTGTTTGGATTAATGGCTTGTGGTAAGATGGATGTTAAGAGTCAATAACAATTTTAAGATTGATGTTTGAATTACTTTTGAATTTGGGTGAAATTTAATGATTCTTTGTGCCGTGTGTTATGTGCAATTTTTTGAGACAAAATGTGAATTACTCTTAGTTAACACTAATATTGCTTTTCTTTTACTTTGATTTCCGCCATAGAATTCATCTCTTAATTTCGCTTGAATTTCTAGGGACTAGCAATAAGCTAGTTGGGGGTTGTGATGAGAGTCATAAAATGCCTCTCAGCAGTGGTTAATTGTTAGCATTTTAGGATTGATCTCGGTCTTTATTGTGCTTTTATATGTTAATAACTCTAAAGTAATATTATTGGACCACTGACTTATTTCAGTGTAATTTACAGGTACTTTAAGTTTAAAAGAGAAAAAGAAGCGATCGTTGCTTAAAAGACCAAGATCCCATGCTTCTGGAAGGACAAGATGGACTGCTGCCTGAATTGCGATCGAGTGCACATCCCACATCGAGCAAGGTACTCTGCAGCGCATATGCGATCGAGTGCACAAGCCGCGATCGAGCGCATGTGCGATTGATCGCACTTGAGCTACGATCGAGCTCACCCGGACAGTATCCCACATCGGCTAGATAACACATAGCATTCCGGGAGTTTGCCTATATAAAGACCCACTCTGCTCAGCTGAAATCATCAATCAATCGGGGATGAATCCAGAGGGCCTTTAGGAGGAACCTGAAGTATAAATTTGGAAAGCAAGCTGAGGTTAATCGTTGAGAGGCTGGAGGCAACTCAATGAAGCATGAGCCCCATGGCTAGCTAATTTCCAAGCAAGGCGAAGGGATGAATCCCTAGGTGTAGTTGTTCTTATTTTCCTTTATTTGATTAAGTTGTAGTTGGTATTATTTTTATCAAACATTGTTATGTTTTATTCTTTAATTTAATTAGTAGATTATTTTATTAGTCCGGTGATTGCATGCTTCCTTTCCATATAAGTTCAGTCATGCTTTTCTTATGTGCATCTGTTTGGATGTGATTGAGTCCGGTAGGCCTCTTTTATAGATTTGTCCATTGCTGCGGTATTGTCATTAGATATATCGTCATCTTTTGATAATTTATAAGTTGGGTCATGTGTGCTTAAAAGTAGAGAATAATTCATAACAATTACATTAGGATTTATAATTGCGCTTTAATTAAATATGTGTCGATTGCCTGTTTGGGACGTGAAACTAGCAATCGAGATAAAAACAACTAAATTAAGTTAGGATTAGAGCAACGAGCCTAGGGAGGATTTTTGGAACCTTGTCATTCTTAATTATATTTCAAACCCATTCACATAATTACCCTTTTTCTCAAACAAACTCAGATTCATTTAATCTTTTATCGTTTGTGTTGAGATGTACACCTTCTTTTGTAATTAACTTGTTTCCCTGTGGAATAGACACCCCAAAACTATACTACAACTACCGCATTATGTTTTGGGCATAATAAAAAATACTTCGGAAAGAACATATACTTAAACTTACGCTAAGTTAAAGGTTGATCTACCTGTGTACTCAATCTAGGCAGAATATCCTCCCACCATTGAGAAGCATCACCTTCGAGCTTAAATGAAGCAAAAGCAACCTTCTGCCTATCTGTCATTAGTAAGACTTTAAAATATTTCTCAACATGTTTAATCCATTGTTCAGCTTCAATAGAATTTACAGATCCTCTAAAAGATTGGGGTTTAAACTTAAAAATCTCACAAAACAATCCCCTTGCATCTCATATGCAAACACACACTCTCCCTCATAAGCCTCTTGTCTCACCACATCAGGTTTTGTTTTACCTCTTTCCTCTAATCTCATCTGTAAATTATCAGCCCTTTCTTCTACTACATTCATTCTCTCTATAGCACAATCAAGATCTTCTCTTCACTTATCCCTTCTAATATTATATTCTCTCCCACATTTACTAGTACTAGCTGCACTAACAACCTGTTCTCGTAGATGAACCACAAACTTAATCTCCCCCTCTACTTCAACTCTTCTAAATAATGGGGGTCTACCACTTCCTCTCTGATTCATAACTCTACCTCTAGCTCTAGCACGTTCACGTGTCATCCTCAAAATCTGCATTAAAATGCAGTTTGTTTAAATTTTCCACTTCTTTAAATTTTTATGCAGTCTACATAATCATAAAACCTAATGCTCTGATATAAAAATTGTAACGACCCATCTCGGGTTGGCCACCCCCGAGACGGTGTCGTCACATTTTGAAATCCCAGCATGATATATATATGCAACAATATAAAAATACATCAACTGAAATTAAAATTTACATCTAATCCTCAACTCTTTTCAGAGGATTCACACACAAAATAAAATGCATGAAAAGATTTTATTACAAATTTTCTTTCTTCTTTCTTACAATGTCTGAGGACTTGACCACGACACTTACTTATGGTAATTACTCTGATATCAGCTCTAAACTCTATATGCTCTGCTCGCTGCCTGAAAATTTTCAACACTGAGGAGTAAGCTTCACAAGCTCAGTGAATTAAATTTACTAGAAGTACTCGATTATATACTTCCAGTCACATCTTATCATTCAAGTGTTTCTAATTCATCAATATTAATCATCTATTTTTTCACATATAATAATTCAATCTTTCAAATAATCTTCCAATATTCATTCATCTATTATCTCATATAATTCAATAATAACAATATATTATCACTACTCATATCTAGTGTTTTCATAGGCGATGGTGTTGGGCGAGGCATTTTGCCTCAATGAGGCGAGGCGTAAGCCCCGAGGCGTTGGGGCATAAGCCTTTTAAAACATTGGGCCGTTTTGAATAAAATAATATTAATTAAATTATAAAAATATTAAAAAATTGAAATAATATAAATAAATTAATCATCAATAAACTTTACTAACTTAAGACCTATGAATGAATATATATCAAAATATTTTTACACAAATATCAAATAATTTGATGAAAATTTTAATCACATATGATATTAGACGTACACTATCGTTTGTTGCATATATATCCATCAATTTACACTATAGTCCTCCAACATAGTGGTTCCATTTGTAATGACGTCCAATCAAAATGTTGAAAATTTAAAATTCTGACCTAAAAGGCTGAAAATCCGGATAAGTCTTTTGAATCTTTTGGGGCGTTTTGAAATTTTAATAAAATAATATTAATTAAGTAATTAGAATAATAAAATAAAAATAATTTAATTTTTAATTAATTATTTTTTATCAAAGTTTAATACTTTACTAACTCTCTATAGTCTGATAATTATAATTTTATAAATATTAATATATATTTATATATAAATTATATGAAGCATAACTTATATTTCTATATTGTTGTAATTTATAAGTGATTAATTAAATAGTTTATAATTATTATTAAATTAGATAACATGTATTATATATTTATGAAGTGTAACAATATCACAGCACGAGTGCTATAGCTTAGTGGTTAAGGTCCATGACACTTTAAATCATGAGTTTGAGTCGCAGGGAAGAACTTAAAGAGGGTTGATTTAACCAAAACAACTTTTTTGTTGAATGGGTTGATTTCATTTAACCCAAAATGACCTCGTTTTGAGGTTACAAAATAAATAAATAAAATTACATTGGGCGTAGCCCAGACCCAAAAAAGGCCCGCCCTGTGGCGTTTTTTGCCCAAATCGCCCTTGGGCGCGCCCCAAGTCCTCCTTTAAAGACATTACTCATATCATAATAACCATTTATCAATCTCTTCTTAAATTAATCATCAAACATATCAATTTTTCTTCTCATATATTTAATCATCTTGAGATTATCAAATTAACATCATTATTTACCTTGTTATGAGGTTTACGGCATATAATCAATCAATCGAATAATTTTTTATCATATCATATCATATCATATTTCATATTTCTTTCTCATCATATCTGTCTCTTTGTGAGATTCATTTGATTTAACCAAAACAACTTTTTTGTTGAATGGGTTGATTTCATTTAACCCAAAATGACCTCGTTTTGAGGTTACAAAATAGATAAATAAAATTACATTGGGCGTAGCCCAGACCTAAAAAAGGCCCGCCCCGTGAGAGTTCCGCCCTGAGGCGTTTTTTGCCCAAATGCCCCAGGGCGCGCCCCAAGTCCTCCCTTAAAGACATTACTCATATCATAATTCTAACCATTTATCAATCTCTTCTTAAATTAATCATCAAACATATCAATTTTTCTTCTCATATATTTAATCATCTTGAGATTATCAAATTAACATCATTATTTACCTTGTTATGAGGTTTACGGCATATAATCAATCAATCGAATAATTTTTTATCATATCATATCATATTTAATATTTCTTTCTCATCATATCTGTCTCTTTGTGAGATTCATTTTTCTATCAATAATTTCACAATCAAGACTGATATTTTAACATCTCAATCAATAATAATAAAATAACCAAATAAATAAGTACATGTGTTTAAATCGTCTTTCTTTCTTTTTCATCACATCATCTAATTATTTCATATTCTTATCTCGGAACATCTACCCACGTGTTGACATGTTTCACCCAGACCAACTGCCTTCTTGGTCTTCTCAACCAGACAAGTTGCCTTCCTGGTCTTTTTAGCCAAACCAGCTGCCTTTCTGGTATTTTCTTCCAGACCAACTGCCTTCCTGGTCTTTTCAGTCACACCAGCTGCCTTCTTAGCCTTTTCAGCCAGACCAACTACCTTTCTAGTCTTTTAGTTAGACCAGCTGCCTTCCTGGTCTCCCCTTTCATGCATATGAGCAATAATATGTAAGTAAGCATACATCAAAACATTCAATTCAACTATCTAGCTCTTTCTCAAAATTATTATTTTTATCATATTTATTAAATTGTCTCCTCATATATCATATAAATTTTTCAATCATATTTTCAGAAATTTCATATAACTTCTCAGTATATTTTTCATTAATCAATCCTTTTTAAAATATACATTCTTATATAATTAATATTCAACATACTATTTAATCTCTAATCAATAAATCAATTAGTTATCATATATAACAGAAAATACATCATTAAATCATTATAATTCACCCATTTATTCAAATATCATAAATTCATTTTTTTTATTGGTCTCAATTACTAAAAGTAAATCTAACTCACCATGTAGCACTTAAAGTTACTTGTTGATCACCTCCTTGCCTTTCCTACTCCTTTCAGCAATTTCTTGAGATTGCTGATCACCAACACCTAATCATAAACTTTCATAAATCTTACTATTTCATAACTTAATTCAAACAATATAATTACTTAATTATGAGTCTTATTGAAAATTTACCTCAAATATAATGAAGTCTTGCTATCGTAATTGAATGATTATACTATCTCTAATATAGGAGAAATTTTCTTTATAACCTTTTGCTAAGAAATTTGAATTGAAGAAAGAAGAAAACCAAACGTGATTTAGTAAGAAATACAAAACAAAACAAAACACACTTAATTTTATATTAAATTGTTACCCTGCAACCTTTGTTGCTGTCTAACATGCATATTTGAATGTTATGCAACCAACACCTGGATGTCCAGGTGTCCCCCCGACCCTTTTTTCTTTCTCCTTGTGACACCAAATGTCCAAGTCTTTTTTTTTTCAAAAGAATTATTTTATTCAATAATAAATCTTTCATGTATATATAATTTTAATTCCATGTAATATCTATCAAATTACTTATTTACCCTTACTTTAAGAGCACAGGTATTACATGACCACATTGACAACATTCTCTAGGGTTTGATCCTGACGTCACACCACCTCCTCTGCTTGGAGTACCCACTCCGCTACCCTGAGTTCCTACTAGCATCGATTGTCTTGTAATTCTTTAGCTCCCTTATACCAAACTTTGTACAACAAATATTGTTGTTCTATTTTGCTGATTTTGATTCATCACAAAAGGTTTATTCCCTACGCTTAGTCCCCCTTGAATAATTTACTTACTCATTTGAAAAGGACGTCCACTTCTAAGCCCATAAACACTCTCCCTAGTACCCTCCGACCTACTTATATTTTGTCTATCACGTCGTCCCTTTTGTTTCATTACATCTTTCTCTACTCGTAATGCCTTATCCACTAGCCTTGCATAATTAGAATGTTCCAAATAACATAGTCGAGAGCGAATGTCATAATTTAAACCATCAAGAAATCGCTTACATTTTATTTCCTTCGTATTCACCAAATCCAGGACAAACCTAGACAAGGCAATAAATCTCCCATCATATTAAGACATTTTCATGGTATACTACTTCAAGTGGAAGAAATCCCTCTCCAATTGGATTTTAAAAGTTTCAGGGAAATGTTTCTCAAAGAAATCTTACTAGAATCTTTTCCAGTCTAAAGGTCGATCAACGTCTTCACTCAATCTAGGAGAAATGTCCTCCCACTAATTTGATGCTTCTCCTTCCAATCTGAATGATGCAAATGCCACCTTCTGTAATTCAATAGTCGGTAATACACTAAAAAAGCGCTCCATCTTCTTAACCCATGCTTTCGCTTCCAAGGGATTATACGTACTACTAATGGTTTGTGGCTCAAAAATTTTAAATCAGGCAAACATACCTCCCCTTATCTCCTACCTCAGGTCTTCTGCCCTTAATTGAACACCAAGCTCTTCAGGAGCTCTTACTTGATCTTTAAGTAGTTCAGAAGCTTGCCTATCCTGTTTTTCCAACCAATGTTCCAATTCCCCAATTCTTCCCAGTACTTATGCCAAGGCTTCTCGTAATTCATCACCCTCAACAGTTCTACTAGTACCACCAAAAGGACTACCAGAATGTTCCTTTTCGGGAACTTGAGGTTCAACATCTATATCAACTCAACGCAAAGGGGGCTGTCCATGCCCTCAGATTGGGACACTACCTCTTACTCGGGTACGTCCCACACTCTTTTCTCTACCTTTTTTTTGTCCATGTGGCATCCTCGAACCATACATGAAGAAACTAATTTAGAAACGACGATACTAAACTCACAGAGTCTACAAAATCTTAAACCTAAAGCTCTGATACCAAAAACATAGCGGATCCTACCTGTGATGATATATTTACTTTTTAGAATGGCGCACTTAGACAATTTAATAATATAAACAAGTCCTGATAACAACAATGATATAATCCATACACTTTAGATATACATAGACAACCAAATTCAAGTACAAAATTTAGATTTATAAAAGTGTCTCATGAGACATAACCTTTAGAAGCTGATGACTTAAAACATATACATCATAACATAATTTCTACTACAAAAAAAAACTGGGTGAGGATGCCTTGCATGTGAACCCACCTAAAAGCCTCTTCTTCTTCACTGCTATCTCACTTACAATCTGAGGTCTTCGGAAAACTTTCCCTAAATATTAAAAAGGGAGGAGGTGAGCTAAAAAGCTCAGCGAGTAATCACATTACTCAGAGTAACCGAAATAAAAATATTTAATCCTTTGGGGACTTGTTTAATTCATGATTTGGTTTCCACGTGATTAGTTCTTACTATAAGTACAAGTAATTCATAATTCTTATTAGCTCTCACTTATGCAACATATATGTTCATTGAAAGACTTTAATAGATTTTATTTAAGTATGATAATAATTCCCTTCTTATCTCAATAGACATCATATGTCCTTTGACAAATCAATCCATCAATAATATCATCTAATGCATGGGATGTAATGCAATACAAGTTTTCTTCTTTAATCACTTCAAATTTCTTGCCCCCTATTGTGTTAATTATAAGCAACAATTACACTTCTCATCATAATTAAGTTAGATTCCCTCCTAACCCCTTACTAGATGGGTCTTAACTTCACAATTTGTATTCTCTCCCTACCCCTTACTAGGTGGATTTACAGCTTTTCAATAATTTGTATCTCCTCCCTACCCTTTACTGGGAGGAGTCCTATCTTTTCAACAACTAGGATCCCTTACCTTACCAAGCGGAGTCCTACCTTCACAAGATTTAGTCTATACATTTCACACTATCACAACATCAATAAGGATTTACATCATATGCAATGCATTTACAACATCATAATATCTCAAGCATAAGTTCAATAATTCATTCACATCACAACATCTTTCAAACATATAGATTTCAACACAAGTCTTATTTATGTGTATTTATTCACTTTCAATCATACTTTAATCCTTATATTCATATACATTTTAGGCTTTTAATTTCATTCATTTGTTCTTCACACTTACTACTGTAGGTAGTTTTAAATTACTCGCAAGCACACGAGTCGTTTGCAATATAATATGTGCAAGTGCAAGGTCGAATCCATAGAGAATTACATCGTGAAAATAGATTTTTATCTAAACTAAACCTATTTTAACCTAGTTTCGAATTTCGAACTGTGTTGTGCAAAGAATATAAACTAAACTAAATTGATTTAAAACAATTGATAAAAGTACTAAGGTTTCTGAATCCACCCCACCAAATTAAAGCATATATTTTCATGATTTTGTTCCTACAACCGACAAGCAATTGCATCCTATGTATGTTCTATATAAAAGTAATTTATCAAATAATTCCATGAATCCATCGATATACAAATCACAACGAATACCCTAAAAATGAAATCATCCAATGTATCCGTTTCCTTTAGAATCACAATGGATATCCGATTTAATTTGTATGATTCGATGTATCCGTCAGATGAAACACATCGAATATCCAATTTGAACAATTTATAAACAAAACAATCAATCATAAGAATTTACTCAAACAATTGAATTGAAATAGAACATCAATACAAAAATATCGGAATTGTATGAACATATATGAAAATATAATGCTAATCAATGGCAAGGCTTCATCTTCAACCTTAGATGAAGGTTTTAGCCTCTTATGATTATGAAAATAAATTTCACAATTAAAGTGCTAAGCATTAAACTTTAAAACACAAAAGAAATAAATTAAACCTGAAAATACATTGAGAGCGAAATTCCACTTACAGCTCCTCTCTTTGTTTTTTCTTCTTTTTTGTTTTTGTTGTGCGGTTCTCTCCTCCTTGATAGCAAAGCCTTCAAGATCCACACACCTGAAGATGAAGTGAAATGGGGCTTTTATAGTGAAACTCTATGAGTGCAATATGTTTCCAACCGATGTGGGATGTGGGATGTAGAATGTGTTTCCATGTGGGATGTGGGATGTGAGATGTGGAATGTGTTTCCAACCGATGTGGGATGTGGGATATGTGATTTAAGCCTTCACGTGCCGCTCAAAACTTCTTTCCACGTCTCTTTTATTTTAGCAGCTCATATACTCAAATAAAATCTTCATTTAAATGAGAAAAAAAGTCCCTAGACGATAGGCTACTAAAATTTGGATCTTCATTTTCTTCAAATCTAAAATAAAAGAGACGTGCTCTCTTAATCGTCTCTCTTTCAACATGGTGCGCTCAATCAGCATGGTGTGCTGATAATTGTCTCTCTTCTTTCTAAAATAGGCCCAGCTGCCATACTGCGTGAATGCGCTCGATCGCCAAAGTAGATTCCAGCTTTTCCTTATTTTGCTCTTTAAGCCAAATAATTCCATAATGCTCCAAAAACCTAGAAAAACACAATAAACACAGAAAGGAGATCAAATAGGATGAAATAATACAAACTAAGATCTTAACAAATATAAATTAAGGGTCACACCCCCAAACTTACATATTGCTAGTCCTTTAGCAATATAAAACTAAAAACTGAATGAAAAATAAAGAACATAAACTTAAATCCATCTTTCATGGTATCCAAAAATTTAAGTATCACATAAAACCATGATATTCATTCTTGAGCAAGCTTAAAAAGATAAACCCATCTTTGTAATGAATAGAAATGTTAAAATCTAATTATTTACGAAAGGCCGGCTAAGGCATCACAAGCTCTAATCAGTGTAAAGAGAACTAGCACATAAATATGAAGTTTCCAAATAATTCAAATGTGTAATGTCTCCATGTCTCAAGAGTCACAGAATTTCCCATCAAAATGAACAATCAATGGCATAGTTTTATTTTCTTGTTTCTTTTATTGTGAGGCTCTACCATGTTTAGTTCCCTTAAGCTTTCTTATTGACCCATGTAGCGAGTGTTGAGTCAATGACTCCCAAACCAGATGGTTTTAGGGCATTAGGTGTAAAGACACCCCTAAAGACTTACTAACTCGAGTCAAAAAGGCTACAAAACTAAACTAGCTTTAATGCAACCAATCAAAATTCCCACCTTTTGACGTGAGCACTCACTGCTTACTGAGGCAAGAGGTCCAGTTACTCAGTGGAAAGTTTATCAATGATGAGTATTTTTCTCTTTTTGTGCAAATTTTTTTTTATTATGCCAAAGTTTCCATCCAACAAGTCATCCGGAATTAGCTAAGCCATGGAAATATACACATTAAAATCACGTCATACCTCACACAAATGTGTGCTCATGTCAGATTAGATCAAACATATGAATTCTCAAATGCCTAAAGTAAGTAACTAAACTTTAAAACTCTATCATCAGAACATGTGTTCAAGATTTTAAGCTTTCTAATGAAATCACATCAAAATGTTTGTTCAGATCATCCAAAATTTCAAAACAACATGAGTATGCATTTATCTTCTCTTTAAAATGAAAAAAAAAACAACAAACTGGGACAAAGTGTGTGTAATGTGTCTCCCATCACCTCCAAACTTAAATTACACATTGTCCCCAATGTATGAATAATATAGAAAGAGCTGACCTAAGAGATGGAGAACTAGATAGACTGACATGACTCATAGCATACCCTCAAACTTGAACTGAAGTATGCGTTGTCCTTAGAAAATAAAGACTAAATTAATACTGGAAAAAAAATACTAGAAATAAATAGTAACAAGAAATATGAAAAAAAACAATAAAAACATAAAGGATATGCTGTGGGGTGCCTCCCATGAGCGCTAAGTTTTACGTCTTCAGCCAGACGGTTCAACCGCTCACTGCTGTTTGGGTAGTTTCTAGAACTATGCTCAATCACTCCAAGTTGGGCACTCGATCGCTATAAGCCGACGCTCGATCACAATGCCAGGAACTCCTCTGCCGCAGACCAAATGGGCACCACAAGTCGGGTGTGAGGTATGAGCACGCTCCCCCAAACTTGAATAACAGACATTTATCTTGAAAAGCACAACAAAAAGAAAAACCAAACAACAAGATCTAATGACAAGGAATAAAAGGATAAGGGTTTCCTCCCATAAGCACTAAGTTTAAAGTCTTCAGCCAGACTCTCCATAGTAGACGACAATCACTCTAGGTAACTAGGATCCTCCAACAATGTCGTCTCAATCTCTGGACTCCTCAACTCTAAGAATGGTTTTAGCCTCTATCCATTCACATTGAAAGTGTTACCATTCTTTGAATCATCAATCTCAATGGTCCCATGAGGAAAAACCGACCAAATAATAAATGGGCCTGTCCATCGAGATTTGAGCTTGCCTGAAAAAATATGCAAGCGTGAATTGTAAAGAAGACCATTTTAACCAGGCTCAAAAGATTGTCTTAAAATGTTCTGGTCATTAGCCTTCTTCATTTGTGCCTTGTACAACCATGCACAATCATATACATCATTTCGTAGCTCATCTAATTCATTAAGTTGGAGCTTCCTTTGTGAGCCAGCCTTCGAAAAATTGAAGTCCAGCTGCTTGATAGCCTAATATGCTCTATGCTCTAATTCTACCAAAAGGTGACATGCTTTTTCGTACACAAGACGATATAGAGACATGCCAATTGGCGTCTTGAATGCTATTCGATATGCCCACAATACATCATTCAATCGTAGAGACAAATCTTTTCTACTAGGGTTTACAGTCTTCTCCAAAATATGTTTGATCTCGCGATTAGAAATTTCCACTTGTCCACTCGTCTACGGGTGATACAGGATGGCAACCTTATGTGTGATGAAATATTTCTTCATCAACTACTCAAAAATTAGGTTGCAAAAGTGCTTACCTCCATCACTTATGATTGCTCGAGGCGTACCAAAATGAGCAAAGATAGTCTCCTTAAAAAACTGGACCACAACTCTTTGGTCATTGGTCTTGCATGCAACGGCCTCCACCCATTTGGACAGATAGTCCACAACAACTAGAATGTACAGATAGCCAAAGGAGTTTGGGAAAGATTCCATAAAATCAATGCCCCATGCGTAAAAAATCTCAATAATCAGAATGGGGTTGAGGGGCGTCATATTCCTCCTGGAAATACTCTTTAGCTTTTGGCAATGCTCACAAGATGCACAGTATGTGTAAGAATCTCATAACAGGGTAAGCCAATAGAATCCACACTGCAAAATCTTCGCAGCGATCTTCTTAGCACTGAAATGGCCTCCACAAGCATGATCATGACAAAAGGAGATGACATTAGATTGGTCATGCTCAGGAATACACCTTCTAATGATCTGATCGGGATAATACTTGAACAGGTAAGGATCATCCTAGAAAAAATGCTTGATCATGGCCAAAAACTTGGACTTATCTTGTCGCCCCTAATGTAAAAGCATTTGACCGGTGACAAGATAGTTCACTATATCAGCAAACCATGGTGCGGGATTGTGAGCAATATGCATCAATTACTCATCAAGAAAGGTCTTAGAAATGGGAATGGTGACCTCAGTGAAATCCACTATCAACCTAGACAAATGGTCCGCCACCATATTTTTGAAACATTTCTTATCCCGAATCTCTATGTCGAACTCCTAAAGTAACAAGATCCATCAGATAAGACGAGATTTTGCATCCCTTTTGGAGAAAAGATACTTCAGTGCTACATGATCTGAGTAGATAATGACTTTCGATCCTAACAAGTAGGATCTGAACTTGTCCAATGCAAAAACAACTACTAGAAACTCCTTCTCAGTGGTAGAGTAATTGAGTTATGCGTTGTTTAGAGTTCTTCTTACATAGTAGATGACATGGGGGAGTTTATCAACACACTGCCCCAAAACAACTCCGACTATATAATATGATGCGTCACACATAATCTCAAAAGGTATACCCTAGTTGGGTGGCCAAATAATGGGTTTGGACGTTAGAATCTTCTTCAGATCCCCAAATGCTTTCTTACAGTCTTCATCAAATACAAATGGGGCATCCTTCACCAACAACTTGCACAAGGGCCTGACAATCTTGCTGAAATCCTAGATAAATCGCTGGTAGAATCATACATGGCCCATAAAAGAACAAACCTCATTCACCGTACGTGGGGGTGGAAGGTTAGAAATTAGGTTCACCTTCTCTTTGTCGACCTCAATCCCTCAATGAGATATGATGTGCCTTAGTACAATACCTTGCTTGATCATAAAATGGATCTTCTCCTAATTAAGCACCAAGTTCTTCTCCTTGTACCGCACTAAGACCAAAGTGAGACAGTGCAAACACTCCTTAAATGATGAATCGAGCATAAAGAAGTCGTCCATGAAAATCTCTAAGAAACACTCTACCATGTTAGAGAATATGCTGATCATGCATCGCTGAAAAGTAACGGGTGCATTGCATAACCCAAAGGGCATGCGACGGTAGGCAAATGTCCCAAAAAGACAGGTAAACATCATATTCTCCTGATCTTCAGGGTCCACAAGGACCTGGTTATATCCAGAATAACCATCCAAGAAGCAATAGTAATCGTGCCCAGCCAAGCGCTCCACCATCTGATCAATAAATGGGAGTGGAAAATGATCTTTCCTTGTGGCAGCATTCAACTTACAGTAGTCTATACACACTCTCCATCCTGACTGAACATGAGTTGGCACCAACTCGCCTTCTTTATTCTTCACCACCATCAATCCAGCCCACTTGGGCACGACATGAATCAGGCTCACCCACTTGCTATCAGAGATTGGATAAATGATCCCTGCATCCAACAACTTTATCACTTTAGTCCTCATAACCTCATGTATAGCTGGGTTGAGCCTTCTCTGTGGCTCCCTCGATGGCTTGGCATTCTCCTCTAAATGTATCTTGTGCATCACCACCGAGGGGCTGATCCCTTTGATATCCTCAATAGTCCAACCGATAGCTTCCTTGTGCTATCTTAAAATGTCCAATAATTTCTCCTATTGAGCATCAACCAAATCTAAAGCTATAATCGTAGGAAAAGAATCTACTGGACCTAGGAACTTATACTTAAGATTATCCGGTAAAAGCTTAAGTTCATTCTTGGGGGGCTCACGTGCTGCGGTCTCCTCCGTCTCACTGCTCTCTCGATGAGCAGACTCCAAAATGGCATTCGTTTGCTCAAGTAACTTATCCAAATCTAAATCCTCTCCAAACTGAGCAAAGCATGCCTCCAGGAGGTCCTCAATGCTTGATTCATCCACAGTCTCCTCAATAATCTCCTCTATTAAGCGAACGTTTCTCACTTCATCATATTCCAATGGTTGCTTACTGATATCAAAGATATTCAGCTCCACTGTCATATTTCTGAAGGAAGTCTTCATCACCTCTGTCCTACAATTTATCAAGGCATTAGCCGTGGCTAAGAATGGTCACCCTAGAATCACCAGTATCTGAATCCCCACATTCTGAACCGGCTCTGTGTCAAGCACAATAAAATCCACAGGGAAATAAAACTTATCCACCTTTATCAAAATGTCCTCAATTATTCCTCATGGTATCTTCACTGACCTATCAGCTAATTGAAGCATCATGGATGTGAGCTTCAATTCTCCTAACCCCAACTGCAAAGAGATTGAGTAGGGAAGAAGATTCACACTCTCTCCTAAATCCAAAAGAGCCCTCTCAATCCGGCTGACTCCTATCATGCAAGAGATAGTAGGATACCTCGGGTCCTTATACTTGATGGGCAGCTTGCACTGAAGGATTGAGCTAACCTGCTCGGTCAAAAACACCTTCTTCGGGACATTCATCCTCCTCTTGACAGTGATAAAGTCCTTCAAGAACTTGGTATATGACAGCACTTGCTGGATGGCGTCCAAAAATAGAATATTGATTTGGACCTACTTGAACACCTCCAGAATGTCCTCAAACTTCCCTCCTTTCTTGGGTGCTTGTAATCTCTCAGGGTAAGGCGCTTTAAGTACAAACGACCTAGGAAGATTCTTAACAGTAGGTGTGGCTGTAGATGGCTCAGTATCTCTCTTCTCTTTAATGCCACTTTCTTGCCCTTGCTGCATAGCAGAGTTATCTTCCACTTGATTGTCCACTTATCTCCCAGACTTTAATATAACAATCGATTGCACTTGTTCCTACCTGTGCGTAGGATTTGATGAATTTCCAACCGTAAACTATCCCTTCGGGTTGGCCACGGGTTGACTGGAACTTTTCATTTTCTCTTTCACCCAAGTGACTTGTGATTTGACCCATTTTACTATCTAGTTTGGCAATCGCTTAGATGTTTACTATTGTTGCACTCCTCACTTTGCTGATGGATTGGCTGGTCATCTTCATGAAATCCTTGAGGGTGTCCTCCAATGACTATGAAACCGACATTGGCGCTTGAATGAGAGCTTGGTAAGCAGGTGATGGTGCTGGATGGGTTGAGCGACCATGACTTGGAACTGGTGGAGGAAATCCAGGAAGGTATTGATTGTGAGCATGATGAGGGGTTCCTCCCTGATTCATCAGTTGGTTCTACTTCCATGACAAATTAGGGTGGTTCCGCCACCCTCAATTGTAAGTCTCGGAGTAAGATCCATTTAATTGCTTCCAATAGTCATTGAAAGCGTTCACTTGTTCTATGGGATGCTCGACAAAAGCCAGCATAGATGGACAATTCTGTGCTAAATGCATAGGACTAGTACAAATAGAACAACTATCAACATTGAATGTATTAGCAGCATTGATGGACTGGCCCACAGCGAGAGCGTCAACCTTCTTGACGAGAGCTTCTATCTTTATCCTCAATTTAGTGTCCTTCTTAATCTCATAGATGCCTCTTTTCTTAGGAGCATGAATGGACTTGTCCCGACAACTTGAAAAATCCCACTGCTGTGAGTTGTCGGACAACTTGTCCAATGCCATGTATGTTTCATCCCCCGTCAGACTTAAGAATGCCCCCCCATTCATAGACTCGATCATGCTACAATTGGGTTGAGTCAACCCTTAGTAGAAGAACTGAACGAGTCTCCACTTCTCATATCCATGTGGAGGGCATCTAATCAGTAACTCTTTGAAACGCTCCCAACTCTCAGAAAACTTCTCATCCTCCTCCTGAGTGAAAGAATTAATCTCCTTTCTGCACTTATTCACTTTAGACATTGGGAAAAACTTATTATAGAATTTATTCAACAAGCTTTTCCAAGATGTAATAAACCCGGGCATGTTGGAATCCAACCATGCCCTAGCTCTATCGTGAAGAGAAAAAGGGAAAAGTCTAAGATGTACAGACTCATCAGAGAAGTTCTGGAACTTGAATGTGACACAAATATCTTTGAACTTCTTCACATGGCTGTAAGGATTTTCAAGATCCAAGCCATGAAATGAGGGTAGGAATTGGATGACATGTGGCTTTAGATCAAAATGGGTAGCATTGGTTGGTGGCAAAACTATACAAGAAGGGGAGTTAGTCGCAACGGGTGTGAACAAATCCCTAAAAGATGTAGTGAAGTCCACGTTCCAAGCTCTAGGTTGCTCTACATTCTCCAGTTGATTTGCATTCCTTAAATTGTCCCCCATCTCAATCGTCTCTCTCTCAACAAGTGCTCTCTTATTTCTCCTAAGAGTTCTTTCTATTTCGGGATCTAAAGGTATCAACTCTGAGTTCAGGGATCTCTGACCAAGCATACACCAAACAAAAAGCAATAAAATAAAATAACTAGTAGAAACAAAATAATAAAATAAAATACAAATCACAAATAACAATAAAATAAAATAAATGCAAAAACAGAAAACATAATACTCATAAAATGGGCAATTGCAACTAGAAACAAATAAACTAGAATAAAATTGCAAAAAGAAAAATAAAACAAAAATGCTAACTAAACTAGTAGAAAAATAAAATCAATTCAGACAAAAATTTAATTTTCACAAACAAAACAAATCCCCCGCAATAGCGCCAAAAACTTGTTGGTAGTTTTAAATTACTCACAAGCGCACGAGTCGTTTGCAATATAGTGTGTGCAAGTGCGAGACCGAATCCACAGGGAATTGCGTCGTGAAAATGGATTTTTATCTAAACTAAACCTATTTTAACCTAGTTCCGACTTTCGAACTGTGTCGTGAAAAGAATATAAACTAAACTAAATTGATTTAAAACAACTGATAAAAGTACTAAGGTTTCTGAATCCACCCCACCAAATTAAAGCATATATTTTCATGATTTTGTTCCTACAACCAACAAGCAATTACATCCTATGTATATTCTATATAAAAGTAATTTATCAAATAATTCCATGAATCCATCGATATACAAATCACAACGAATACCCTAATTAAATCAAATCATCCAATGTATCCGTTTACTTTAGAATCACAATGGATATCCGATTTAATTTGAATGATTCGATGTATCTGTCAAATGAAACACATCGAATATCCAATTTGAACAATTTATAAACAAAACAATCAATCATAAGAATTTACTCAAACAATTGAATTGAAGTAGAACATCAATACAAAAATATCGGAATTGTATGAACATATATGAAAATATAATGCTAAATAATGGTGAGGCTTCATCTTCAACCTTATATGAAGGTTTTAGCCTCTCATGATTATGAAAATAAATTTCACAACTAAAGTGCTAAACATTAAACTTTAAAACATAAAAGAAATAAATTAAAGCTGAAAATACATTGAGAGTGAAATTCCACTTACAGCTCATCTCTTTGTTTTTTCTTCTTTTTGTTTTTGCTATGCGGCACTCTCCTCCTTGATAGCAAAGCCTTCAAGATCCACACACTTGAAGATGAAGTAAAATGGGGCTTTTATAGGGAAACTCCATGACTGCAATGTGTTTCCAACCAATGTGGGATGTGGGATGTAGAATGTGTTTCCAACCGATGTGGGATATGGGATGTGGAATGTGTTTCCAACCGATGTGGGATGTGAGATTTAAGCCTTCACATGCTGCTCAAAGCTTCTGCCCACATCTCTTTTATTTTAGTAGCTCATATACTCAAATAAAATCTTCATTTAAGTGAGAGAAAAAGTTTCTAGACAATAGGCTGCTAAAATTTGGATCTTCATTTTCTTCAAATTTGAAATAAAAGAGACGTGCTCTCTTAATCGTCTCTCTCTCAACATGGTGCCCTCGATCAGCATGGTGCGCTGATAATCATCTCTCTCCTATCTAAAATAGGCCCAACCACCATACTACGCGAATGCGCTCGATCACAACAATAGATTCCAGCTTTTCCCTATTTTGCTCTTTAAGCCGGATAATTCCATAATGCTCCAAAAACCTAGAAAAAACACAATAAACACAGAAAGGGGATAAAATAAGATGAAATAACACAAACTAATAGCTTAACAAATATAGATTAAGGGGCTTAAATATTCACATTTAAGCACTTATCAACTACGAGTAAGGTGAAACTCACCTTGGACTAATCAAGTTTTACTCTTGAATCCCATCTCTGCCCTTGGAAAGTTCTTCAGTTATACCTAAGGAAATCATCTTTTAAGATCAACCACTAAGACAATTTCATATACATATTAAACACTCAATTTAGGGACCAAAAACCAATCATTTATTTCAATCAAGTAGCCTTGAGGAGTTAGGATTTGAAAGAAGTAAGAAAATTTGGTAGCAAATTCTAAAAACAGGGTTGCACAATCAACTGTGTTGAGGGACTTGGAGTTTTTGTCTCTCGCACAGTTGACTATCCAATCCCATAGTCGATTCTAGTTGAGACCTGAAGTCTCTGCCTCTTGCACAGTTGACTGTGTAATCGCAACAGTCGACTATCTTGAGGCTTGAAGCTTAGAAAACGCACAAAATTCAAACTTTTTCCTTTCAAAACCTTTTCAATCTCTCAAGAAACTTAAAATGATTTCAAAATCAAAGTTTCCTCAAGCTTCAAATTGAAATTTTACATTACCCATAGTGAAAATCTCAAGTTAAACTCTTCAATTCATCAAACCTAACCAAAAACCCATTTTTGAAACCCAAACTTGTTTTCTCTTCAAACTTTTCACAAAAAGTTTCAAATCCATAGATTTGGTACAAGAACTTCACATAACTTACTTGTAAAAATAAGAAAGAACCTTTACTTGAAAATTCTCACCTCAAAGCTTATCCACAACTCAAAGGAAAATAGAAAAGGAGAGAAAGTGCTAGAGTGTTCTAGAAAAGAAAAGAAGAGAGAACTGAAAAAATGAAAGGATTTCTCTTTCCTTCTTATATTTATATTCCCACTAAAATAGAAAGGGTAAGTCACACCCTTGCTCCCTTGAAGTCTAAATTTAACTCCAAAGTTAACATTTCTTCTTAATGAGGTTGAAAACAAGAACAAAACCATTTTCCAATACTGCACATAAAAATAAAACATACTAGCATGTGGCACAATTAAATTTATTAATTTGAAAAACTATCAATAGGTACTAGAAAAAATAAAAGGAAAGACTAGGCTCTAAACTATATATATATATATATATATACACACACACACACACACACATTTAGCCACCATTAGTTTTGCCTAACCTACACATAAAGACTCGTATCTTCAAAATAGATGAATACCCCCTTGGAATATTTATTTTTCAATGTAAAAATACAGATTCCCTCATGGAATATGCCTATCCAGAGGATATTTGTATATTTTAAAAGTACATGTCCTTATGTGTGTTGGTTAAGCTAAACTATAGGTGGCTAAATGTAATATACCCTATATATATATATATATATATATATATATATATATATATATATATATATATATATATATATATATATATATATGATTGTTTTTGTATTATATGAACCTCATGAAGAGCTAATTATGATGAATTATATTTGAAATATGATAGTTGGAATTGATTGAATAATTATAAAACATAATTTGAAGGAAGATAGATATATCAGTTGAAATTATGATTATAGAAATGATTAATAGTGATTTCAATTATTGAATTATGAAATGATGATTATGATTGAATTATGAAAAATGAATAGAAGTATACAAATCAAGTACTTCTAGTAAATTTAATTCACTGAGCTTGTGAAGCTCACTCCTCATTGTTGAATAATTGCAGGTAGCGGGCAAGATTGGTATAGTATTGAGCTAAGATTCAGAACAAGTAGTTTAGTAAGTCCTGTGGTTAGCATCCTCAGACTATAGTAAGATAGAAAGAAAGAAAATTTTGAGAAATGTTGTATATTCATGCATTTTATTATGTTTGTATATATTTGTTTCTGTTAGGAGAAAGATGTTGTATCTCCTCTGAAAAGAGTTAAGGATATGGATGTAGTTACTATTTTCAGTTGATATTTTATATTATTGCATGTATAAGTTGTGCTTGGATTGTAAATGTGACGATTCCATCTCAGGTAGGTCAACCTGCGATGGGTTGTTACATGGGTAATGTTGGTTTTTGTTAATAAAACTATAAGAAACTTGTATCTTTGAAGACTTGAAAAGAACTATGTAAACCAAGAAGGATTTTGTAGAGAAAAAAAATGATTTTTCGTGATGAATTTTTCTAGAATCAATGGAGATAGTCGATTGTGTTGGGTGGATAATTGACTATATGAGGCTTATTGACCACAATTTTTTGGAAAATTTGGGAACTTAGTTGACTCTATTGGTACACAATCGAGCATGGAAGGTATCTGGAATTTTGACAGTCGACTATGAAAAATCATAGTTGACTATGTTATGCTGATTTTTGAAAAGTTATGCTTTTTCCTTAAATTTTTTAATGTAAAACCTCTCGAAAGTAATTTTAATCTTTATATACATTGGAAACATGATTCAAACACCTTTGAAATGCTTAGTAATCATGAGATTAAAATGTTTTGTAAAATCTAAAGTAAATGATTTGAAAAACGACATAACATTTTGATTTTTCAATTTTTGGTTGTGTGCGAAGTGAGTGCATAATATAAAATATAAATACCTTTGGGGGTTGTTTAATGTTCAATAATGTTTTATAATGATGAGATTAAGTTTTAATTACTTCTAGGTTTGAGTGATGAACAACTTTAAAAGGGCAAATGCAGTAGTTAGAGCCTAGTTTGTGGACCGGATAGCGAAGTGAGTACACCTTACTCCTAATAAGCGAGAAGGACCTAATAATTGATGGATGTGAAATTAAGATATATAAATACATATAATTTATAATAAGGTTTTGATGCGATGAATGATTGTGTGCTTGAATTCGAGTATGTATATATATATATAAAGTGTGTGTGTGTGTGTGATGTATACAAACAATTTGTTGTCATATGGGATTGTGATTGTTATATGTTGATTTGTTATGAATTGAATGTGTGATTGATTGTGTTTGAGATTTATTTGTGATATGGATGAACTGGATAAATACAATTGTTATGTGAAAAATATGCTCTCATTATGAACATGTTGAATGATACTGAGTGTATATGTTGAGAGATGATGCTGAGTGACGATGCTGGGAGATGATCCTGAGTGACAATGCTGAGAGACATACCGATACGTGGGGAGACATCCCCGTTATGATATGATTAGCTTAGTGAGGGGCAATGAGATGAGATAAAATGAGAGAGATGAAACAAACTAAAATATAATCATGCATTACATTGTATTGCATTTCATATGATGATTGATGTGATTGGCTCAATGAGGGGCACATGATGTGATTGGCCTAGTGAAGGGTATGCGATGTTGATTTGTGTGATGTGTTGATGTGTGCTTGTTGGTTGATAGTTTGTGATATGGAAAGTATTAGAGTGGATTGTGAATGATTATGTGGATCTGTTTGTAAATAAAAAAAATAGTGATTTAAGATGGTGTGAAGTGTCGTTTTATGATAATTACTTTTCTTTACGTCTAAGATAAGAACAATACGAAGTTTATATTCGCAAGGATATGGAAATGACTTAGAGTCTTATGCTACTTAACTTAATGTATAATATAAATTGGTAAAGAACAACAAAAAAATTGAGTACTTTGAGTAATATGTTACTCATTAAGCTTTTTGAAACTCATCCCCCTTTTATGTTTTATTTCCTCCCGGGTGGCAGCTGAAAAATGGGAGCAAGCTCTAATCGAGAACTAATAGTTATAGTTTATGCAGATGGTTAGGAGCAGCATCCTTAGAGTCATTTTGAGTTTAGTTTTTTAATCATGAGAATGTTATTTATAAGGAATTTAAATACTTGTAAATCATATGGATTTAAAGAAGTGTTGTATTAATGGTATTGTATTAATGGTATTGTATAAATGTGATTGTATATGAAATAAATTGTTTGATCATGATAAATTGTGAATTGTATTGTCTGTAAAGATGTATGCATGCCATTCATGATAGGGTTCAGAGATGAAAGGTGATGATACTGTCTCGGGTAGGCCCACCCGAAAATGGATCGCTACAAACAATAACTGTATAACTGAGAGAGAGAGAGTAGCAGTAACCGAGAAAGGCGAAGAGGGGAGAAGTGAAGACTGAAATTGTGGTGTACAGGTTATTAGAGGGCTAAGGTTAGAAAGGAAGTCTATTGTTTAGGTGTTTCTATTATGTTTTTATCCTTGCTAACAATGTTAAATACATGGGTTAAGTTGATATTTTATTGGGTCGACACCAAAAGAGTATTCTGGCTTTATTAAAAGTGGCTTAAATTTTGAGTGTGAAAAAAAGAGAAATAGATAACATAAGACATCACACAGTTCAGTTTTGAGGTAAGAATAAAAAACAACAATTTCAAAAATCAAAATTTTAAACTTCCCTTTAGCATATGTAACTTATGGGATGCGGGAGGGAAAGAGTAACAATAACTGTATAATTAAGATATAGAGTAGTAGCAACTGAGAAAGGCAAAGATAGGAGAAGTAGAGGCTGAAATTATGTTTAGCCGTTTCTATTACGTTTTTATCCTTGCTAACAATGTTAAATACATGGGTTAAGTTGATGAGTTCGTTTGAGAAAGCTTTTATCCACAGAAAAAGAACTGGTGGGAACAGATTTTATTACTTTTCCTAAAATTACTATTTGGTAAAACTTCACTACTACAACTTTTCCAAAAATAGATGCCAAAGAAAGTTAAAATTCCCCTTTTCTTAGAAGTAAGGGTGGGGGAGCTTTTAAAATATTTTTAACCGGGTAGCTCCTGAAGTTTTAATAAATTTTATGTAAAACCGAAACTGCCCTTACCACATTTCACTAATTTTCATCTAACTCTTTATATGTTCAAATTATCTAAACCTTTAATCCTCATTTCTCTTTGTTGAAACAACAAGCTCGACCATGGAAATGACACTTGGAAGAAACAGCTGAAGAAAACAAAGATTGTAGATATTTTTTTTATCATTAAGTAATAAATAATTTTATTAATATAAAACTATTTATTATTATTAGATAATGAATAATTTCTTCTTTTTTTTGTTAATAAAGAATACCTTGTTAGTTAAAAAAAAAATTCATTAAGACTGGATCTCCTGCGGGAATGATTTGGAAGATCCAAAACCAAAAATAGTTGTATTTGCTAGCAACAATATAATGGAGGCAGTCAATCAAAATAGAATGATCCAAAATCTGATTCAAATATCTTTGAATCATGTCTATATTAATAATTTTACAGTTTTATAGCACTATTAAGATTACAATTATCAAATATTATTATTGATCACAACTGTTTCACATTGTTTTTGCAAGACAATTTAACAAATGCTACACTGAGCTTTTAGTAACAGCACTTCTCATAACTTTTTTGGTACTAGCACTCTCAAAGCACTTTTGTCACCAACGCAGCTACAACACAACACTCCTAAACGCACCCGATATCGTATTGGGTGGACACCAAAAGAGTATTATGACTTTATTAATAGTATTGATAATTCAAATGAATTATTATTAGATTTTTAAATTAAATTAAAATACTTTTGTTATTTAAGTTGAATTCAAATCGTCGTCGTCGTCGACGAATTTTTGAGTTGGACTCAAGTAAATAAAAAATCAGTGGTTTTGATTTGATTTCAAATTATTATGTGTGTGTCTATATATATACATTTATGTTTTAATAAGTTAAAAATTTTATTTTTGCAAAATTAGAGTGAAAAATCAATGTTCCAAACAAATAATAACTTATTATATCATTTGTCATTTTTTACCATTCTAACAACTTTAAGTTGATTTCAACATTATTTTATCAAATACTTTCATTTATTAAGAACTTCAATTATGATTACTCAAACATTAAATAATTATTAAAAAAATAATTTAAACATCAAATTATAATATGATATCGATTAAGTAATAAGTTGGTTTCTTCAGTAATTCCAAACATACTCAAAATCCATTTTTCTTGGAGTGGTTTTGCCCTCTTAATCTTTGTTAAATTCAAGTTATCTTTTTGCTAAAACTATCATAATGTTTTTTTATATTAAACTATTAGATCGTATTGAAGAAATTTTTTTAGATTATTCAAAGTATGTCATTAATTATTAATCTTTCCTAGGTATATTATAGTAATTATTTATAACTTATAATTCAAATTTAATTATTCATGAAGATATTCATTGATATGGAGCAAGAGGTTTTGGCAAACTTCGTTTAAAGTAACTTTATTCATGCTTCATGTGTGTTTTTTTTCCTACCAATATGGTGCTGACAGGTGATCATCACGTGACGGCACGTTTGTGCTCGTTATGTGAAGCAAACGACCTTTGGTATAAAGACCACATTACACCCAATTGATAGTTTAAGGTTAAAATTGATAAAGAAAAATCATAATAGTTGAGGGACGAAAAATGTAATCAACCCTAATTCTTAAGGGAGAGTTGTATTCTATGATCCGAACAAAAAACACACCAGGTCCAGGGTAACGAAACTGGCTCAACCCGGACGAGTGCAACGATGACTCAGTGAGTTACAAAACTTGAAAGCAACTCGAAAGCATCATTATCGAAGCCAATATAACCGATTTCCAAAACAATCTCTCGATTCGTGTTTTCTCTTTCCTTCAGTCTCAAAATCCAAGCAATGTCCAAAGACAACCCAGAAACGATTTAAACACTTTTGAATCAAATTTCTAATAAAATTGGAACCAAATTCCCATATGGCGAAACCCGAGAATTCCAAATCCAGTTTGCCGCCTTGTGCCAAAATTCACCCTTCAACCGACCCCGAAATCGATTCCAATTACTACTCGCTCGAGAAATTCAAACTCTATGAGACTAGAGCGGTAAGATTACGATATTCTAATTTTGCATTGGATTTACTTTTGATGTTCGTGTTTGGGTGGTGAGGGAATGGTAGGAAAGCAAAGGGAAGGGGTGAAATAATCTGAATTTTTTAAAAATGGTTTTAGCACATGGTTGCGGAGATGCAGTTAAATGTTTTGAATTGATTGAGCTTAAATTAATCCTATTAGGAAAATGATAGTCAGTTTAAGTTCGATGTTGAAGCTCCTGTTTTATTGCTTATAATATGTAGGGAAAATGAAGTAGAAGTAAACTAAATTATGGCAATTGTTCTTTTTAGCCTATGAGCTCGAAGAGCATGTAGTTAAATGGATTGAATTAATTGTGCCTACAGCAATTAGGTAAGCTTAGTTGAGATTTTTATTAAAAAATTCATTTATTTTGCTTTCTCTAATTATTTATTCACTGAGCACTAGGTTCGGGGAATTCCTAGATTAGGATTTGATTGGATGAGCTTAATTGAATAATGACGTGTTGAATTTTCAAGCTACTTTCTGGTTGCTGATACGTAGGAAAGATGAACGAACAAAAATTTGAAAATGCAGCCAGTGTTCCGAGTCAACTGATCCCAATGTGATTGCCTTAGTTTAAGCGTGATTTTCATATTTTAAATGCAACCATAGTGTATGCTGTTCGAAATTGTATATATAAATGTTTGCATTATTGTTTTGATAGATAGAGACTTAATTGATGTGGCTTTGGGTTTGTCTGAGATGAGGTTTTGTCATTTTGGGCTTGTTTAAGCAGAGGTTTTATCTTGTTGGGAGTGATAGGAAAAAGAGATTCTTCCTGGTGCTTAAGATTGATCGTTCAGAGCCATCTGATCTCAATATTAGTGAAGACCCAGTGGAATATTCGCCTCTGGAAATCAAGAACTTGCTTCAGCGAATTGCTGAAGGTAATCGGGCTACAGGGGGCTTAATCTTTGTGGCCAAGATTTTTGGGATCGCAGGTTAGTGGCAGTCAATGTTTTATGCTTATTTGTGTCTTTTAATGCGCGAGTCTTACAGAACAAGCATTATATGTTTTTGGTCTTTTAGGTTGTATTAAGTTTCTAGAGTCATATTACTTGATTCTGGTAACAAAACGTCGGCAAATTGGATGCATATGTGGTCATGCAATATATGCTATTGATGAGAGCCAATTGATAACTATTCCACATGTCTCTGTTCAGTCTGATGTAGCACACTCTAAAACTGAACTAAGGTACTTCCTTCCCTTGGATTGACTATGATTTTTTGGCATTTATATTTTATCTGCGTAGAATTTACATATTTCTCATGCATATTGAATTTTAGATATCTGAAAAAATGGTTTCCTGGTTTCTGGCACTCTTGATTTTAAGTCATAAAGTAATAGGTCTCCGTAATGACTTGGTTCTGCTTGAATATTATTATGGTTTCTTTAATTCTGCGGCTGTTAGGTTGGATGTCGATTTCTTAGTGCTTAAATTTACATCTTAATGAAACTTATATGCATTCAGATACTTAGTAAATTTCAGGGGATGACACTCATGCTGAACTCCATAGCTGTTGATAGAATAAATCTTCCCCAATATAGAAATAGAGGAAATCCAAGTTTTTGAGGGAACTTTTGATATAAAGGTTGTAAATAACATCTCTTAAATGATTTCCCTAGGACATCATAAACATCTTGGGTTAATGGATCCAGTGGGATTTACTCCGAACCTTCTATCTGCAATATTTTATTTCCATTTAAAACTCATGGGTTTCCTAGGAGATTGTGCCACCTTACGAGCCTGACCATGTTAGCTAATCTCCCACCAAGCACTTTATTGGAAAGGCAGCTTGCATTATTTTTTTTTAGAGCAAATAGGAGTGCAATATCCTCTTCTTAGGGATTATCATTTCATCTTGCTGAAGCGATCAAAGTAGAGGTTGCTCATTTTCTTGAAAGACTGATACTGATCAGGCTTGAATTCCTCATAGCCATGGATATTCAATTTTACTTGCAAATGATATGTTTGACCACCAACATTAGGTGGATAGCAGGGAACTGGCATGTTTAGTCCTTTTCCGATTATCAGATAGAGAAATATATTTGAATTCAGATTTGAAAAATGCGGAAATCCTTTAAGGGTAATTGATTTTAATCTCTCTTTAGAATGAAAGTTCTTTTTTGTACCATTTTTGGGTGGGCGATGTGGCTTCTTAGGCCCTTGGTTGTGTGGTTGTTTCATTCATGATACTTTCTCTTTCTTGTTTAATTGGGGTAGATAATAAGTGGGTTACTGAAGTGGTTATGAAGAAGCAGAAGGACTAGCTAAAAGAGAGAGCTCCACTCTGCAGGTGTCGTACCTCCTTGAGTTTTTTTTTTTTAATTTTTTTTTATTGGGTCTTGAGGGTATGTAAGTTATTACACCTTTTGTGGATTTTCTTGATCTCATTTCAAGTGGACAGAATGCACTGATTTTCTTAACAATATAATACCTAGCAACTCGGTAAATTTATTGATGCTTCTTCCTCCCTTTCCCTATTTAACAATTTTTTATCTCTGTTATTGATGATTTATGCTTGACTTGGTCGGAAAAATTGAGGAAAGTGATCTCTTTACTCCTCCTCAGGTTTTGACATTCGAGTGGGTGATTGCAATTTAGACTCCTGCCAGTGGTCTCTATTTCTGTTTCTTTTTCTCTCTAATGATTTGCCTATTTTAATATCTTTGGTTTCAGTTTCTTAATAATCCACATATGTAAAACTTTTGCCAGAGAGAAGAGAAAAGTAAGATAAAAAGAGAAAGGAGAAGCAGGGTAAAATTTGATGCTAATACCACCATCTCTGATGGCTCTATTACTCATATGGGAACATTGTTGCTTATCATCACTGGTGTAGTCACTCTGGGAGCTTGAGGAGTCCGTTTTCAGTTTTCTTGTCATGATTTTATAAGAAAAGATGCTTTGTGAGACGACACCAAAGCCTTGATCCCTACCTTCATACAAAAATCTTACAAAGATATTTTGACCACTTAAATGCATGAACATGCTAGCATTTGCTGGTACATGCATGCATAATTATTTTTTTTCTCTGTTCAATGTTCTTCATGCATGTATCTGTTTCATTTACCCAAGAAGAATGCCTTCAAAAATATTCATACATATTTTTTAAAAAATAATGTGTTGATGTTCTTGCAAGCCAATCCAGCATTTTTTGGATTTATTTTTATTAAAGAATCTCTAGTGTTTCCCATCATTGAGTTGGCCAATCCTATGAATTCAGTGTTGTGGTTTTAAGAATTATGTTGATTTTTTTTTACTTGCAAAGAAAGTAAAGAATTATTTTGATTTGGTTGCACTTGTTGTCTTAATCTAGAAGATCCAGTTGTCAAGGCTTTGGAAAATAAGATTTCTGATCTCAGTCTAGTCTTAATTTCTTCTCTTTTATATGTTTAGGTTTCAAGTTTTCAGCTTTATTGGTCATGGATGCTGAGCCTTATCTATTCTAGAAACTCTTAATTCTGATCTGAAATCAGATTTTTAAACTTGATTCAAGTATTCTTTGGTTCACCTTTTGATTTGTGGTGTTGGGATTTCCACTTAGTTATCGACATCTTAGAGAACATTATTTTTAAGATTTTCATAGATCTCCTCATTTTCTAGTTCTTAATGGCCTTTTCCTTTCTCCCTTTACTCTCTTACATGCATTACTTAAATTGTGTGCATCTAGTTACATTAGAACAATGTTTCTTTTTGTTTTTGTTTTAAAGTTTTTAAATATATAGAGTTTTTTGAGTATATGAGAATGTTGTTGTTAGCTTTTGAATGAAATACTTCCTATCGCACTGTGCTTTTCAGAACCCAATGTTAATAGCATTTAGTTATGGGCTTGGTCCACTCATGTATGGAGTTTGGTGGCTTAATTCATAGAATAAGGATTGGAAGTGTATTCAACAAGGTATGGGTAATTTGGTGGTGTGCTTCCTCTGACCCACTTGCTGTTGATAAATTTTTTTCATTCCCTTTACTATCTAGGTTTTATTTATTTTTTTATAAGTAAAAATTTATTAAAAAAGCATCAAGAGGGTGCAATACAAAGCCAACAGCTATTTACAAAAGAGGCAGTCCACAAAATCTAAGAAATCAACATTATTTACAAAGAAGTTCCCTTTAACCCAAAAATTGAGAGAATTGAGCCAACAATCTCTAATAACTCCCAAAAGTCTATCCACCCCATCAAAGGCTCTCCGGTTTCTTTCCTCCAAACTAACCAAAAGATAGAGTATGTGATCAACAAATAAGCTTTCTTGACCTCTTTAGAAGTTTTCAATTCACTCCAAGCCCAAATTTCATCACTCACGGACCCCACCATCACCCAAGAAATCCCCAAAATTCTATGAACCATTTCCCACAAACTTCTAGTTAGCATACAATCCACCAAAAGATGATACACGGATTCGGCACACTTTTTGCAAATGTAGCACGTACTGACAATCACTTTCCCTCTCTTTTGCAAATTGTCAAGAGTTAGAATTTTCACCCAAGAAGCTTCCCAAACAAAAAAATTCTTCTTTGGGGCACGGGTACACCAAATAGCTTTCCAAGGGAAGTTAGGATGACCATCCAAAGGGGCTTTATAAAAAAAAATCGTATAAAACTCTTTCACCTTGAAACCCATATCCGGACAAGGTCCCCACCTAATCCTATCCTCTCTATCTACCTCCACCCTAGGTTTTATTTATAGTCATACTGTTGACAATCTATACAAAAAATTGGTTGTATCACTGCCCACCTAATTCATTCAGCTTTATCCTCCCTTCAGTCAAGATTGCTATTTCATGCCTTCTTATTCGAGCAAGTGAATTCCTACCTGTCAATTATATAATCTATATTAAAGAATATTTGATTTCCTTCTTAGTTCAGGATGTCTTCTTATTTCAATTTGTATATGCTTAGCTTGTTCAAGCTTTTTGCATGATGTTATTGCATTCCTTCTCTGACCATGAGCTTTATTTCAATCATCTCGGCTAACTTGTGTCTACAAACGTGTTTCTTGGTGGTCAAGAGTAAAAATCAAAGAGTTTGTTTGCTCTTATATCCTACTATTTTGGTTTAAATGAATTCCTTACTTTTTGTGGAATTCATTTGAATTCTGTACTCCCTCAATCCCATAATATTAGTTCCCTTTGAAAAAAGCACAGGTTTTTAGGAAACTATAATAAATGCATTTAGACTTTTTGACTATAGCATACAATTCCATTGTTACCCTTAAGTGGAGTAATTCATTTTGTCTTGGTTCTTGTGTAAATTTAATGTGATAAGGGTATCAGTGAAAAAGTTAAATTTTGGGACATCCAAGAAAGGAAAAGTGGACTAATAATATGGGACTTAGAAAGTACTTTATTATGCTTGGTTTATTAATAAAGTGTGGATATTTTATAAATGAAAATAACCACACATTTGGTTTGCTACTAAAAGTATAAAATTCATTATAACCAAATTGATAGAATTTGCAAATGAAATCTACACATGAGCTTTTATAAATGAATTTTACAGTTTACGTAAAAATATACCAAACATGAAATTCATTTAACTTCATTTGCTAATGAATTATACTTTCAGTTAATTTAAAAATGAAGTGTAAATTCATTTACAAATGAATTATAGTTTCTATTCATTTGGAAATGAATTGAATTCTATACGTGATTTCATACCAAACGGAGTGTAAGTGAATTTCCATACAGTTGACGTCATGCAGGAGATGCCCTGCTTCGTATAGTTGAGCTCTTATATCTTACATCGCTAAGTCATCTCCTTCTCTTATGTTCTTGTTTTTACAATTCTCCAATTGTCCTTGATTTATTCCTTTAGAACCCTAGGAACCCCTCTTTCAAACCCAAACTAGTGTTATATTAACCAATAACCAAAGTCCACCCAGAACATCTAAGTTACTGTTCTTTGGTTCTGTTAACAGAACCTGTGTCTGTCTTTGAAGTTTTCAAAATGAAGAGCCAAATATTTAAAGTCATTCTAGTTGACCCTTGATATGAAGCCCTAAACAGCTTCATTGCAGCTGCCCTGCAATAAAGAAAAGGAAAATAAGATGGTGTACGACTAACTTATCAAAAAAAGGTGGTGTACAATGAATGGGAAATTAGGCTAAGGTATACAAATACACTGTTCTTCTAGGAAGTAAAAAACCTGAGAGTTTAGAAGATAAACTGACTTTTGGATGAATTCTTGATGGAAACAATAGTAAAGCTCTGGGAAATTAGTATGCTTTGATCTTTGAGGCTTCAAAAGCACGATTTTAGTTTGCAATTAGTATATCGTATTTGTGTTTTTTTTTTTTTTTTTTTGATTAGTATATTTGTGTTATATTTTGTTCTTATGTATTTTTTTTTTCTCTGGGCGGGATTCTGATGCATTAGTTTGTAACATAATGTGCATGTCTCCCTTGTTCCCAGCTGCTAATGGGGTTATTCACCCAACTTTCATAGCATTTAATCGTTCTTATTTTGCATGGTTGCTTACCTGCAGGTACAAAAAGCTTCTATCAAGTGTAGATTTGACCAAAGATTTTTTCTATAGTTATACATATCCTATAATGCAAAGTTTGCAAAAAAATGTGTTATCAACGGCTGAGGAAGGAATTCCATACGATGATATATTTGTGTGGAATGCTCATCTGACACAAGCTATTCGATCAAGATGCAATAACACTATTTGGACAATAGCATTAGTTCATGGGCATTTCAAACAGGTATGTGTGTTTTTTAGCAGTTCTCTCTGCAGTGTTGGATGAGTCTTTGTATAATCTTCTGGACTCATATATGCTTTTTTTGATAAGTTGGACTCATATATGCTACTCACATAGATTTCTGTATCACGCAGTCTTTCTTCATTTGAGCTGGTGCTTCTTTGACATAATTTCTTATTATTGCATTATTATAGATTTTTTATTTTTGCTTAGAGGTGGAATTAGCTTCTTGTACTTATGCTACCTTTATAGACACCCATATACTCACTGGGTAAGTGGTTTCGGTTGAATACAAATTCAATCAAGTCAAAATTCAAATTTTTCTGGGAACTCAGTGGTAGGAGCATGTAGAGGTGCTAAGAGTATAGTCAGTTGTAAAAATGAATATTCTATTTAAAAGACTTTTTAGTGTATATAGCTCCTGGAGTTTGGATTTAAGAAAGCAGGATATAGATTTTATATTGTTGGTGTCTCTCTGCCTGGTATGTGATTGCTTCTTATATCCTTATTTATTTTTTATCAGTGCAATGTGCAATTAGTATTTTAACCAATTCTCTTGTACTTAATGATGGCAGATTAGATTATCAATCTTTGGGAGGGACTTCAGTGTTTCTTTGGTTTCTAGACGCTCTCAGCATTTTGCTGGCACACGGTATGTTATGCCTTAAACATACTGGTCTCCAGAAATGGATTGTTGGTGTACATTGTTCAGACTTTAGGCTGGTATTTCATTTGACTGTTTATTGTCCTTGGTCTGAAAGTTACTAAATCAACCGCATGAAATATCACCTTCAGATGGGATTTTAGCTGTAATTCTTGTTCCTGTATGGCTTAGGATAATATGAAGTGCTTTTCGGAGGAGCTTCTGATTTTTCTTCTGATGCATGATAACTAATCTTTAATTGTTCGAGTTCCAAAAAACTATCTGGAGTTGGCTTTTACTGGTCTATGGCTGTTGATTTGTGTCTCTGTACTGTACTAATTTAGTGATATATGTTCCCATCCAAAATATTTGAAGTTTTCTGGAAACTGGAAAAGTTGTATATGCGCTGAAATTATACTTATATTCACTAATTATTATAGTTTTAAATGTTGTGAAGATTTTGATTATGTAATCCACTTATGGAAGAAGAAAATTAGCATTTCTTATTTTGATAACAATAAACCTTTTAATGTGCATGCAAGAAATGGACTTCCATGAGTGCCTGCATTTGTGTGCGTATGCATGCACGTATGCCCGCATGCGTTATTTGCATGTGTTGTTTAAAGGAGCCTTGATTTCTCTTGAACAAATGATCTTCCAAGCATGCAAGCATGGGTATCGTGATAGTGAAACATTTTATGAGAAAAAGATAAAACTATTCATATTCATATCATGATAATTATAAACCTGAACCATAAGTTATGATTTATTATATCAATATTTATTAATGTTATAAAAAAATCAGTAGTTATTAAATTCTCACACACTATTATATGTTTGTCCATTCATTCCATAAGTATATGTTTTTGTATGATTAAATAAAAGAAAGCATTCTTATAAAAAATTAACAGAAAGCATTTTGTTTTCTTCACTGTCTAATTTAAGGTTAATTTTCTTGCAGTATTTTATTCCTTTAATTAATATAGAAACTGGATTCATATTCTATGTAGAAGTAGTTAGCAAACAGAAAATTCATCTTAGAGGCTATATATACGCTGATTTTGTTAATAAATTGATATAGATGTTCTTTTTCTAACTTCGAAATTTGTGTATTGAACGTTAAGACAATTACTTGTCGATATAGACATGAGTTTGGTCTAGTTTGTTTCTAGATTTGGTGTGGTGGGAAGCTTCATAGTTACTTTTAATGGAGGTATTTTCGAATTTGATATCTATGTTAATACAGTCATTTTTGTGACTAGCAAGTGAAGGCAATGAACTGTCTAAATGAACTTGTTATAGGCTGTCACGTGGATGTTCAAGCACCAACTTAGTTGTGTTGATTGCATGTGTGCACTTGGGTTTCATTTTGTACTGTAGTAAATGTATGGACCACGTGGTTGGCTTCCAATTTCCCATGAAGCAATTGATACTGAGTGTGTGTGTGCCACAAACGGTTGTATCCTGTAATTGATAGTTCATATTAAGTTCTTCTGCCGAGGCAATTATATGTTGTGATTTGTTCAGGGAAGGACGGATGGAGGAGGAGCAACAAGCCAGGTAGTCTCTCTTTCTCTCTCTCTATGCATTGGATTCCTCTGTGAGGTGATCCTTTGCTGCAGAGCTAAACCAAAGATTTGTTTTATCCTATTTCTGAATAAGATTTTTCCAAAGATGGCCTGTTCCTGGGTCTTTTTATTTTTTCAATTTTCTAATTTGTGTTTTTATGCTATCCTTTTTGTTTCTATCTGCTGTTCTGAAATTCTCTCTCAACTCCTTTATATCCTCGCATCCT
This sequence comes from Bretschneidera sinensis, assembly GCA_023935145.1. Classification (NCBI taxonomy): domain Eukaryota; kingdom Viridiplantae; phylum Streptophyta; class Magnoliopsida; order Brassicales; family Akaniaceae; genus Bretschneidera; species Bretschneidera sinensis. The sequence continues at coordinate 79,061,397 of CM043700.1, read as the reverse complement.
TTTATGAACTTCGGTTTTTATAGCCTTTTTTTTAAACTCCATGAAAATTCTGATATATTTTTTCTTTTTATATTTCTTCTTTCTACAACATGTTAACAATGTGTCCTTCAATCCTCTCTCTTTCTTTTACTAGTCTATGCAGATGCATATGTGCACACAGGCACATTTGTTATTTATATATGGTGTTCCTAATTTCAGATATACTTGGTTTAAACTCCCTCTCTCTCTCTTGCTGATCAGGACAGTTAAGTTTTGTTATTGGTTTTGTAGGTTGGTTTGGGTGCGAAACTTAACTCGTGTTGCCTATTCCACTTTCATTACTTTGACTCATTGCTTTTCAATTTGTTTAGGATTGATGTTACAATTCTTTTCTTCTTGTTTACTTGTAAGTGTTTCTGAATTGTGATTTTCAGTAGCTTTTTCTGTTGTTATTTTGTTTGGCTTTGCTTGTGTTTTTCTGTGTTTGTAGTCTCTGCTAGATAAATCAAGTTGTCCATAGTTAGAAGCTCTGAGTTCTCTGCTATTGGGTCATAGATTGGTTTGTTATGTCAATGGTTGACAAAGTCCATATTCTTTTCTTTAATTACGGTCACTAACTATTCCACTTCACCCACACTTGCCATATATTCATCTTTGTTTTAAGGCTTACTTTAGGCCATGTTTCCTTCCTTGTTTTAAGACTTACTTTAGGCCATGTTTCCTTCCTTGTTTTAAGGAATGTCTTTTTCCTTTAACAACCTATATATACTCTTAATTGTATTCTCAATAATAAGAACTCAAGTAAGCATTTGTACAATCTTTTTACTCTCTTAAATTCTAACATGGTATCAGAGCCGGTTGCTTAGGTTCTTCTCTCGCTTGTAATTTTTCTCGGTTTCGTGTTTCGGTGTGTTCTGTGTTGTTCTCGGTGAACTCGACGTGAAAGTTTTTTTTTGTTGTTTTTCGGTCTTCTCTTTTTGGGTTGGTGTTGTCGGCACCTCCTATTTTTTTGGTTTGAGCAGTTTCGGCATTCATGACATCCTTTATTTTCGGAGAGGTGTTTTGTGGCTTTGGGTCTCAGATTTCTCGGTGTTTTTTTGTTCTCAGATCTCTTTGGCAGTTTGTTTTTTTTTCTGCTTTGGGTGGTTTCTGCATTTTTTTGGTCGGGCTATTTTTTTTTGCACTTATTTGCAATGGACTCTGCACCTGTGTGTGTCAAATTTACGGGCAAAAATTACTCTATATGGGCCTTTCAGTTTGAAATTTTCCTCAAGGGAAAAGAATTTTGGGGCCATATCGATGGCACGGATGTTGCACAAACATCCAATACAGACCAATCGAAGGATGTCGGGTCTTCTCCTTCTTGGACTGTGCTTGATGCTTGGATCATGTCTTGGCTTCTTGGTTCGATGGAGCCACATGTTGTCACCAACTTGCGTACTCATCGCTCTGCTCAATCCATGTGGACTTATCTGAAGAAGGTTTATCATCAAGATAATGATGCTTATCGCTTTCAGTTAGAGCATGCAATTGCCACCTTTCAACATGGTAGTCTTTCCATCCAAGACTATTACTCGGCCTTTCTGATTCTTTGGACTGACTATACTGATCTTGTTACAGGCGGCTGTTCCTGTTGTCACTCTTTCGACTATTCAGCAACTCCACGAGACTAGATGGCGTGATCAATTTCTTATGAAACTACGCCCAGAATATGAATCTATTCGCTCCTCTCTGTTGAATAGATCTCCTGTTCCTTCTCTTGATGTTTGTTTTGGTGAGTTACTTCGTGAAGAACGACGTCTTAGTACTCAAGCCACTCTGGAGCAATCTTATGGTAGTCCAAGAACTGTTGCTTATGCTGCCCAAGGACGCGGATCGCCTATGCATTCTAAAAACTTGCAGTGTTTTTGCTGTAAGGAATATGGGCATATTGCTGCCAATTGTCCCAAGAAATATTGCTCTTATTGTAAGAAGAAGGGTCACATCATCAAAGAATGTCGTCTCCGCCCACAGAATCGTCAGGCTCAAGCATTTCAGACTTCTGTTATTGTACCCTCCGCAGCTCTTAGCTCTTCTTCCAGTGCCTCCCCAGTTTCGGCACCTCCTGCAGCGAATTACTGCATACCCGAAATGGTGCAACAGATGCTAATTTCAGCATTATTTGCAGTGGGCGGGGGCCTCTAATCACATGATGAATACTCCCGCCGCTCTGTGTCATGTTCGACCCTATGTTGATCCATCTGCCATTCAGACTGCCAATGGCAGTTCTTTACCAATCGCTGCTGTTGGAGATGCCTCTTCTAAATTCACTGATGTGTTTCTTGCTCCTAAACTTTCCACGAATCTTATTTCTGTTGGTCAATTAGTTGATAACAATTGTGTTGTTAACTTTTCTGGTGATGGTTGTGTTGTACAGGACCAGGTAACGGGAGAGCTGATCGCGAAGGGACCTAAAGTGGGGCGCTTGTTTCCACTATTTTTATCTATCCCAGCAATTTCTCCAGTTTCGTTTATTAAGTCTCTTGCTTGCAATAATGTTCCAAATCTGAGTCTGGTGTGGCATCGTCGTTTAGGCCATCCCAATACTCAGATCTTATCTCATGTATTGCACTCTGGTTTTCTTGATAATGAAGAACGTTCTTCTTTATCTCTTAAGTGTGATTCTTGCAAACTTGGTAAAAGAAAAATTCTTCCCTTTCCTTTACATGCTGGTAGAGCTTCTCACTGCTTTGATCTTATCCATAGTGATGTTTGGGGACCTTCCCTCATTAGTTCACATGAAAAATTTAAATATTATGTGACTTTCATTGATGATTATAGCAGATTCACTTGGGTGTATTTTCTTCGCTCTAAATCTGAGGTTTTTCGTACTTTCACTAATTTTTTAGCGTATGTTGACAATCAATTTTCTGCGACTATTAAGACATTACGCACAGATTCTGGTGGTGAATATTTGTCTACTGAGTTTCAGGAATTCTTGGCTTCTAAAGGTATTATTCATCAATGTTCATGTCCTGCTACTCACCAACAGAATGGAGTAGCCGAACGCAAAAATCGTCATCTTCTTGATGTGGTACGTACTCTCTTGTTAGAATCATCTGTTCCATCAATGTTCTGGGTCGAGGCTTTGAAAACTGCTACTCACTTGATTAATCGTTTACCTTCCCAAATCTTACACATGGAGTCTCCCTATTTCCGCTTGTTTGCTAAACAACCTAGTTATGATAATCTCCGTATCTTTGGTTGTGTATGTTTTGTCCATTTACCTCCCCATGAACGACATAAATTATCTGCTCAATCTGTTAGATGTGCATTCTTGGGATATAATGTGTGTCAAAAAGGATTTGTTTGCTATGATCCTACCTTACATCGTACATGTATTTCTAGAAATGTTATTTTCTTTGAAAATCAACATTTCTTTCCTGTGTCCTCTGAGCCCTCTTCTTCTACGGTGGTCCTCCCTTCCTTTGAGCAACAATGTTCGGATCTTCATTAAGTCAGCTCTCGCTTTAAACCAGGTATTGTATATAAGAGACGCTCCCGCCCACAGTCTCTTCCGATGGCTCAACCGATATCTGATCCTACCATGCTCCAGTCAGTTGCAGCACCTTCAGAACACTTGGTACGTCGCTCTTCTCGAATATCTTTACCTCCGGATAGGTATTGGTGATTTGCTTCTGCTCTTACTGCTGCATTGTCTAATTTTGATATTCCCACATGCTACTCACATGCTGTCAAGCATGATTGTTGGCAACAAGCTATGCAGGAAGAAATTGCTGCTTTAGAGGCCAATCACACCTGGGACATTGCACCTTGTCCTTCCACTATAGTCCCCCTGGGTTGCAAATGGGTTTACTTCGTCAAGGTTCGATCTGATGGAAGTTTGGATCGTTATAAAGCTCGGCTTGTTGCACTTGAAAATAAACAGGAATATGGTGTTAATTATGAAGAAACCTTTGCTCCTGTACCTAAGATGACCACTGTTCGTACGATTCTAGCTCTTGCTGCTTCTAATGATTGGCCACTACATCAGATGGATGTCAATAATGCTTTTCTTCATGGGGATCTTAAAGAGTGTATTTATATGAAGCCACCCTCGGGATTGTTTCCTTCTCCAAACTCACATGTGTGTAAGCTTCGTCGCTCCTTTTATGGTCTCAAACAAGCTCCAAGGGCTTGGTTTGATAAATTTCGAACTAATTTATTACAATTCTCATTCAAGCAGAGCAAGTATGACACTTCCTTGTTTCTTCGAAAATCAGACATGGGTATTGTTGTTCTTTTAGTTTATGTTGATGATATTGTGATTACTGGTTCCGATTCTGTTTTATTTGGTCAGCTCAAGACGCATCTCTCCGGGTCCTTTCATATGAAAGATCTTGGGTCTCTTACATATTTTCTCGGTCTTGAGGTGCATCGTAGTCCATCGGGTATTTCACTCAATCAACATAAGTATGCTAGTGACCTGGTGGCTACAGCTGGCCTACAGGAGGCCACTTCTGTTGATACTCCCATGGAATTGAATGTCAAGCTTCGCAAAGAGGAGGGTGATTTACTTGCTGATCCTAGTTTATACCGAAAGTTGATGGGCAGTCTTGTCTACCTCACTATTACTAGACCAGACATTTCCTTTGCAGTACAACAAGTCAGCCAGTTTCTTCAGACCCCTCGTCACCTTCATTTGGTTGCTGTCCGTAGGATCATACGCTATGTTCATGGCACTTCAGCTCGTGGCTCATTCTTTCCTGCAGGCAATTCTCCTCGACTTACTGCTTATAGCAACGCTGATTGGGCTGGTTGTGCTGATACACGTCGCTCCATTACTGGTTGGTGTGTGTTCTTAGGTGATGCATTGATCTCATGGAAGAGTAAGAAGCAAGACAGAGTTTCTAAGTCATCTACAGAATCTGAGTATCGGGCGATGTCTCTTGCTTGTTTCGAAATTATTTGGCTTCGAGGTTTGCTTGCTGAGCTAGATTTTTCTGCAACTGATCCTACACCTCTACATGCTGATAATACAAGTGCTATTCATATCACGACCAATCTTGTCTATCATGAGCGCACGAAGCATATTGAAGTCGACTGTCACTCTATCCGCGAAGCATTTGAAGCTTGTGTTACCACTCTTCCACATGTTTCCACTGACCTACAAATTGCTGATATCTTCACCAAAGCGCTCACTCGCCATCGATATTGCTTCTTAAGCAGCAAATTGATGCTTATTGATCAACCTGCATCAATTTGAGGGGGGCTGTCAATGGATGGCAAAGTCCATATTTTTTTCTTTAATTAAGGTCACTAACTATTCCACTTCACCCACACTTGCCATATATTCATCCTTGTTTCAAGGCTTACTTTAGGCCATGTTTCCTTCCTTGTTTTAAGACTTACTTTAGGCCATATTTCCTTCCTTGTTTTAAGGAATGTCTTTTTCTTTTAACAACCTATATATACTCTTAATTGTATTCTCAATAATAAGAACTCAAGTAAGCATTTGTACAATCTCTTTACTCTCTTAAATTCTAACATGTTATTACAAGGATATGAAGCTCTGAGTTCTCTATGATAAGTTTGCAATTAAGTTAGGCTGTTCACTGTTCATTTCTATTTGTTTAAGATGGCATCTGGTGCACATTGAAAATAGCAATGTTATCTTACATGTTTATGTGCTTTGAAGTTTCACTAATTATTTACTTTGAGGGATATTTTAAATGATGGAGAAATTTTCAGTAATCATTTTATCATTTTGTTGGTCTCTGTGCTCTTTCGTTGCATTGCAGTTACTTGAAAAGGGGAGTGAATGATCGAGGGAGGGTTGCAAATGATGTCGAAACGGAGCAAATTGTCCTTGATGAAGAAGCTGGGTCCTGCAAGGGAAAAATGAGTTCTGTTGTGCAGATGCGTGGATCAATTCCCCTCTTCTGGTCCCAAGAGGCTTCAAGATTTAGTCCTAAACCTGATATAATCTGTAAGAAAATCAATCTGATGGAGTGTGTTGGTTTCTTCTTAAGAAATGCATAGTCTTCCTGAGCACTAATAGATGTCTAGCTTCTTGTAAATATTATCTTTTGATGGTTGTTTCTTTTTTGGCTTCAGTGCAGAGGTATGATCCTACATACCAGGCAACCAAACTACATTTTGAAGACCTGGCGAAGAGATATGGCAATCCAATAATCGTGCTTAATTTAATTAAGGTTATTCTCAACTTTATTCTTAATGGCTGCCAACTAAACGATTTTACTGCTGTGTACAGGTTACTGAACCTGTCATATCTGTGAGTTGTCATTGGTGTATTGATTCTCACATTGGATTTAATGAACTTTGTTTTTGGCATTCCAATTTCAGATGAATCTATTATGTGCTAATCTGTCTTGCTAGTGTGTGATAATTGTCTTCTCAATTTTTTTGCTTTGAGAATTTCGGTAGTTTTGCTCGAATTGCCTTCACAGAATTTAAGGGGATGCAGCTTTTCTTAACAAACTTTTGGACCTGTTGTTCTATACTTATATATGATTTTTTGTTACTCAACGAGTGCTATGAAATGATTTCTTTTGGTGAATTAAAACTTCCAATTCTCATAAAAGTGAAGTCTCTGAAGATAATGAGCTACTTCTCTCACATATTTGATTTCTCTGCAGAAAGGTTATAATTTCAGCTTCAGCAGATTGGAGAGAGTAGTGACCTAAATCCTGTCAAATGCATTCTCTTTCAAACAAAATCTCTATTCATTATATTCTTTGTGGTCTTAAATGGAGTTGCTTACCATGCATAAATTCAAGTTTCCTCCGTCTTCCCCACCTCAGTTTCTGTCTAGCGTATGCGAATGGAAGCTATCTTCTGTTCTAGAAGATCCGTGAATCTTTGGGAACCATTTTCTTGACTTCGTTTTATTTCTGAACAATTATGAATTAATTCTTAGCCTTTATTTATATCTGCCATTTATTTATTTATTTACTTTTCTCAAGTATCCATTGGTTTTTTAGTTTATTGTCTGAAATTTAATGAAAAAAAATGCAGACAGTTGAGAAAAGGCCTCGAGAAATGATGCTGAGGCGTGAATTCGCCAATGCAGTTGGGTATTTGAATACCATTCTCTCAAAAGAAAATCATCTTAAATTTATCCACTGGGACTTTCACAAGTTTGCAAAGAGGTGAAGAACTAAGCTTGTCTTTCTTTTCTCTGCCATGGCCCTCTTTTCCATCATTCCTATTTTTAAGATGAATTTGAGCTGACTATATTGTTTTTCGGCGGATTTAAAGCAAGTCTGCCAATGTTTTGGCTGTGTTGGGTCATGTAGCAAGTGAAGCACTTGATTTGACTGGTTTTTACAACAGTGGTAAGCCTAGCGTTGTTAAGAGGAGAGCCAACCAACTAGTTCGTACAAGTACTGGGAGGTATTACATTCTATTTTAGTCATTTATTGATGGACATCCTTTTATTCATTTGCAGCATTTATGACATAGCAAATCATTATGTTACTTTCTGTTTCACTTGATAAAATCATTCTGTTGTTTGTTTGTTTATTTTTTATTTTTTTATTTTTTTTATCAAGTGAAGTGTAAAAGAGATCCAAATACAATATTGAGAAATGATTGAAACTTTCAGCTACAACCACCACCATGAATCGTAAGGTGGTTACTTCATAATTGTAACAAAGACAGCCCTGCAAATTGAGGCAGATTCCTAACAAGTTGAGGCATAAAAAATGCTGTCAGAGGCACATCTATGAAAATTGTTTGTATCATGATGTGCGTTCATGCTAGGACCATACTATAGCTTTTATTTTCACAACTTGCCTTGATGCAAATACATGAGTCTTATGAGAGCATTTGAAATTTTGCTACTCGATAATGGATACAGTTCACATCTCCAAATAAACTGAAATTACTTGAAGCATGTAATCTTAAACTACAAAGATAAATGAAATTGGTTTTTAGATTTTTTTTCCGTAATTTTTTTAGAATCTGAAACAAAAAAAAAAAAATGAAAATAGAGAAACAAATGAATAATTAGACATGATGCAAAGTCAACAAAATTTTCTTAGTTTTTTTCATTTTTCTTTGCTTTTGAAACTTGTTTCATAAAACTGCTATCTTGTATTTTATTGTACTTGATTTTCACAATAACTGTTAATTATTATTTTATCTCATGTTATTTCTTTCTATTTTCAACTCTTTTTATGAAATTTTAAATAAAAAGTCAAAAGGTTTGCGAAGTATAAAACTCTTGGCACCTGGATGGTTCTAAGGTTTGCCAAGTATGAAAATACCCCTGGCTCCTGTATGGTTCTAAGTTGTTAGCATGACATTGTTGTGAACAATGTTAGCTTTGATCTTCTCTTGTAAAAGATACTAGTTAGGCCCTTGGGTTTTAACTTTTAACCATGGTTACCTGGTTCGCTCCCACCCGCCACCCCGAACTACATTTCGGATCGTGCGACCCCAATCGTGGTGCGTTTGCAATCTAGATCGTGAAAAGCAACGATCCCACGTACATATAGCTTCTGTGATGCAGAAAAGGAAAGGAATATTATAAGATTTTTGGGATATTAGGGAATTATTATGTTTTAATTTATTTCCTATTATGTTGAGGATTTTATTTGGGAGTTATTATGTTTTGATTTATTTCCTTTTATGTTAGGGATTTTATTGGGGAGTTATTATATTTTGATTTATTTTCTTTTATGTTAGAGGTGTTATTAATTAGTAGGATTTTCTAGGAGACTTTTGATAATGGAATAAACTTGAATTTTGGTATATATCTTGTCCTCTTTTCCTTGTTCTTGATCTATTCTCCCTTTGTTCTGTTTTCTTTTCTACCTAGTCTATTTTTTGCGGTCTAATCTCCCTCTTTTCTGTTGTTTCTCCCTTTCTCAATATGTTTTGGTTTCTACCTATCTGTCCGACATCAAGTGGTATCAGAGTCGAATCCCTCCCTCTGTCACGAAAAATTCTTTCCTTAAACCCATATTATAAAAAACCTAAAAATCATTTTTTGTTTTATTTACATTCTTTTTTTATTTACGTCAAATTGGGGTGGAATGTGTGAGTTTAGTCGAGATTTTTTTGTTACAGTTCATCATGTACTGTATCCCATTACAAAAGATGTGCTCTATCAAGTTTTTGGTCCATTTGACCATGTGGAGAAAATTAGTCTTTTCTCCAAGTCAATGGAATTTCAAGGTCTCGTGCAATACTATTGGCTTCAAGATGCTATATGGGCTAAAAGTGAGTTGGATGGTCGATGTATTTATGCTAATTGCTATCAATTGGAGATGAGTGTTCCACCTTTTGCAACAACTCCTTGAACAAGTGAAACAACAAGTGGAAGCAGCTCTCACCAAAACTTCTACCAATCTTGATTCCATTCAAGATGAGTCTAAAGTTGTTTCTCCAATCCACACAGACTTTGTAAAAAACAAACAAATCATTGAAGAAAGCTCTACCATTTACTGTGAGGATGTACTTGTTAAGTCACTTCAAAACGAACAAGGCCAAAGCCAAGATGAGGGCAAGATTTGTGCGTGTGACCTTCCTTACATTGATTTTGTCCTCTTGCACTGGATTGAGGCTCTTCAACAACTCCTCTTGATTTTGCCATGCAACTTCACAAATTACAAGTTTTGATACTTCACCACTTCAAAACTCCTATTATGTTTTGATTTATTTCCTTTTATGTTAGGGATGTTATTAATTAGTAGGATTTTCTAGTGTGCTTGGTGCTTATATAAGCACCTTATTATGATAATTTTGGTATACTAGATTATGAATTGAAAATTGATTATCTTTTGCTTTTTTGTATTGGTTATTTCTACTCTGCCCTAATTTCTTTTCTACCTATTCAACACTAGTCTATTTCTGTCTGTTCCCTCTGCTACTTCTATGTTGTTTCTCCCCTTTCTTTATTCTGCTTCTATTTCTACCTATCTATCCGGCATCATTCTGATCATAAGCCAATGGAGAAAGAAGATAAAGAAAGCATACAGTTACAGATCGTGATGGAAAAACATCCCCAAGCCAGAGATGAAGGAGAGAGAATGGCTGCCGCCACAGTTGAGAGAGAACAGCCGCCACTGAGAGGAGAGATGAAGGAGAGAGAATCACGCAACCCCAGTGATGTCCGTCTTTGGTTGTCGCTGTCGCTGTCGCCGTCCACGAGAGAGAAAGTAGGGGGAGTGAAGAAGACTATGTCGCAGTCAACGTGTTTTTGGGAAGAAGATGGGTTCTGTTTTGAAAGAAAAGTGATTTTGTAATATTAATGTACTTTTAAGAATAAAACAGAGGCAAAGAGTAGCTTTTCTGGGGTTAGGAAGTCAGTATTAATTTATTTGTGGGGTCAGGAATTAGGTCAGCATAATTTTATAGTAAATTATTATATATTGTAAAATTAATGTATCCAAATACCCAAAGTCCCATTCCCGCGACATTAATTTCCTTTTCTTAATGGGATCTGGTCATTCAAATTTTTCTTTTTGTTTCTTTTATGAGTCGGCTTATAAATCCTATTCTACACAAAATAAACAAGTAATTTATTAGTCATAAACCCTTTATTAATATATTTTTTATTACTATATATGTCGACCCACATTAACGTACCCCAAATAGCGATCAACTAAGCCTACTCCCCCATACTGCATACCAGACAAAGTCCCGTACTGCATTCCAGGTAACTTTGGTTTTAACTAAAGTGCTAATTGGTTAGAGTGGGGTTAGGGTAGGTTTTAGATTATTATTGTATATAGGGATGGGAAAAAGAATACAGAAAAGAGAAGCTATGCTGTATTATCAACTTAATGAATGGGAAATGGTAAGTGCTAACAGAACCATCAATGGAGAGGCATTAATATGGAGGGTTTGTTCTCAAATAAGGGTATGGTTCTCAATCTCACTGAGCATAATGCTGGGTCATATGTCATTAAAAAGGGACCTGATTGTGATGTTAATGTTGAAGAGAACATTGAGTGTTCCTTTTAAAAGTAGGCTTGTGAGTGTATATTTTACTAAATTATTTTGGTCTAAGCCGATTGACAATGTATGATGCTCACCTTTTTTAATTTAATTAATCTATTTCCAGAGACACTTCTCATCAAGATCTGAGAGCTAGTTCAGGGGATCTTGCAAGGAATGGAAGTAGTAATGAGAAAGTAAATTCTGTAGCTAATCGAGACAAAGAGGCTGATTTAAGTCAACAGAATAAAAAAGATAACAATGATGGTATAGAACCACGTTTTCAGAGTGGAGTTCTGCGCACTAATTGCATCGACTGCTTGGATCGTACAAATGTTGCCCAGTATGCTTATGGCCTAGCTGCTTTAGGCTGGCAGCTCCATGCAATGGGTTTGACGGACATGCCCAAAGTCGAACCTGATAGTAGCATTGCTGCAGCTCTTATGGATATGTATCAGAGCATGGGGGATGCTCTGGCACAGCAATATGGGGGTTCTGCTGCTCATAATACTGTATGATTACCTCCCTATTGTACCACTTATTAAGAGTTAATTATCCTCCCAAAAAGAAATCCATTATCTTCCTATGAATAAGTTTATCAGATGTTTTTTTTTTCTTCTGTTGCTATAAATTACTCAAATGTGTGGTTATACACATGTTCTTTGTTAACATTGTTAAAGCAATTGTTTTCCACGAGTCGCAGGTGTTTCCAGAGAGGCAAGGAAAATGGAAAGCTACAACCCAATCTAGAGAGTTTCTCAAGTCTATCAAGCGATACTACAGCAATGCCTACACTGATGGTGAAAAGCAAGACGCAATGAACTTGTACTTTTTCTTCTCTGTCATAGTTTCTATTAGATTCCTTTGAGCTGGTGAATGAGATTCATGAAGGTTTTGAATATCAGCTTCTAAGTTCTTGCTTCATTAACAGTATATGTATCTCTGATTAGTGAGGATGTTTCAGTGTTAGGACATTTTGTTTTTGATAGCTCTCGAACATTTATATTCTAACAGCACATATTGTTTTATGGGTTCACTAAATATTGTCTTCTGGTGTTTCTAACAGATTTTTGGGCTACTTTCAACCTCAGGAGGGGAAACCTACTCTCTGGGAGTTGGATTCTGATTATTATCTTCATGTGTCTGGGATTGGAGATGACTTTTTCGTTGACAAATGGTGAACTTTCCATATTTCACTGTACAAGCCATGATCACATTCAGCACATAGCTTCCCACCCAAAACTCATAAATGCACAAACACATACTTAGATGATCTTTTTGTCGTTTAGCTGGGTTTCTTTTATACTGTTTTTACTTTGACGCTTTGCAGTCTGCAAACTAATGCTAAGCCTGTAGGGGGTGTTGGAATGACTCTTGCCCCTATTCCAGCTTGCAGAGAAGACTTTTTGCGAATGAAGTTGACATCATTTGATAAATTGATAGAGAGGACATGTAGTTCAATAAAGAATGTAAGACTTTGCAGTGAACCAGATCAAAAACCAGGTGGTGGTGCTGGAGGTTCTGGTGTGGCACCTGATGCAGCGTAATTATTCCTATAACCTAAGTTGTTATCTATTTATATTTAACTTTCCCATTTCTGTCTCTCTCTCTCTCTCATTCTTTGCATCACTGCATGTTGCTGTTGTCCTTATCATATGATGCAGATCTAATAGTTCCTTTAGTCTTGTTGTCTGCTGTCACTGAAATTCACTATCTTATGCCATTTCCTTGTGTTAGCCCAAAAACTATATATGGCAACAACCAAGCGGGGGGGGGGGGGGGGGGGTGTGGTGGGTTTGTGAATTTGGTTTTATGATAAAAAAAATTCTCAAAGTTCAAATCTTTTGCTTAAAACAAATGCAACATTTAGAGATTAGGCAAACAATTAATCAAAACCACCCAAGATCTCAAATAGCTAAGCACAAATATATGAGAAAGATATAAACTAAACTAAGCAAGATATATGTGTTAGAAATATAAAGAGTTTTAAGTGATAGAGAGAATGCAAGCACAAGATTTAGAGCGGTTTGATGCAACCCTGCCTACGTTCATTAGTAAAGGCTCCTCCTTGAGATTTCTAGTATTCTCCAAATAGCTCACTTGATTGTCGGGTTCTAGTGGACATTTACAATGGGTGTTTTGCGGGTTCACACTCAAACCTTTACAACAAGAGTTTTTCGGGTTCACTTTCCAACTTTTATAACAAGAGTTTTTCAGGTTCACTTTCCAACTTTTACAACAAGAGTTTTCCGAGTTCACTCTCAAACCTTTGCACAAGTGTTTTGCAGGCTAACACGACTTATACAAGAGTTTTCTCAAGTCTCACTCCCAAACCTATTACAAGGATCTATCCAATCCTCACACAGTCCCCTTTTACAATAATGGAGGTGCTTATAACTTAATAATAACCTCAGAAGGTTCGATATGCAAGTTATAGCACAAGAGAGAAAAGGCAGAAGATGAGATTTAAAAGTATAAGCACAAATCAATGGAGAAGACTAATTGATTTTTTTGTTGTGTGTACCTTCTTCACCTTCTAACTATCCTTCAAATGATATAGCCGTTAGACACCTTTTAGATGAGATTTGTACTTTTTTCCCATTTGAAAAAATCTAGCCATTATGCTATCAGCGATAAAATGTGTTTACGGCTTTTGGCTGATATGAAGAATGTGTCAGCACCTTTTTGTTGATGTTTGAATCTGATATTTTCTGTCTGAATGTGTCAACACCTTCCTCTGTAACTTCACTTCGACTTTATTCTTTTGAAATTTAGAGATTCAAAACATCTCCCAATCAAGTCCGGCATAATTGCACATGAAACACATATTAAACACTTCAAGAGTGTTGGTATCATCAAGATCAATGAGTTGATTGACCCATAGGTCAACGCCTTGCTCCTAGAGTCTGTTGTCAAGGTTTTTTTTTTTTGTCATATTATACATTGAGATTTTAGTATATCCTAATTGGAGCTTTGAGTATATTTTATTGGTCATATATATGTAAGTCTGTTGTTCAAATATTTTAGTAATTATGCTGTGTTTTATTTCTTCTTCTTGTTTGGTGTAAACACAATTGTCTGAATCATGTTAAAATGGAATGTTTCTGCTCCCTGCAAGTTTATGGGCCTTTTATCTTTCTCCTTAAATAACTCTTTCTTTTCCCCTCATACTTCTATGGTACTAGTTTGGGGTACTTATTTGTATTCAATAATAGAACTTGCGTAGTATCTCCTTTTGTTGTACATTTAATTTGGCCTCCTGTTTCAGGCCTGAAACAATCTAAGTTTTTCAAGGGAAGTTATTTTTGCATGCTTTTATGGAAAGAAGTTTGAAGGTTAAGAATCAAATAATTTATCCCAAGATTAGGATTAATTCTTTACACTTTGATCTTGCTTGTACAGTATGGTGAATGTTTCAGTGATCACTGAACTTAAAAGTTTCATGTGCAGTGAAATACAGCTCAAAAGCCCAAATTGGCTCTTTGGCGAGAGAAAGTTTGAAGAAGGTGGATCTGCCCCCAAAGCTACTAAACATGACATGGCTAATGGAGGATCTCATAATGAGACAAAAGTTGATAGTTCTTGTGATTTAAATTGGCTTTCTTTTGGTGATGTTGATGAAGAGGACATCTTCCAAAGGTAATCTTCTCGAAAATGCATTTCTAGTTTACAAGAAAGAGCCTCCTTTTTATGGCCTAGTAATGTCAGTTAGTAGACCAGCTCAGTTGCAAGTTGGCTTAGTTTGAGCTATCATATGGCTTGTGAAATAAGCCAGTGTCAGAAATTAAATGCATTTTACTTTGCGCACTTGTGTTGAAGAAGTGCAAGTGTGCAAGTGTGCTTTGCTAGACCATTCATTATACATTTGCTGATGCATGCATGAAGTACTTGCCAATCTTGGAATTAATCTGCATATTTGGATTGTGAAATTTTTTACTAATATTTTCTCCATTGAATTCACTGAAGTTGTACTTCTTTACCACTATAGTATAGTCTATCCATTGGGTTGGGGTGGGAGATATATGCATCAATTTTGAATTGAAGAGGCACATTCATGTTACTACTTTTATTTTCTTTTTTTATTTCTTTTCTTACAAGCTGTATATAAAAGATGGAAGCCAAATCCTAAAGAATGATACTATTATTAACTACAGCATTCAGTCTCACAATGTTTGTGCACTGTTTAATTCAGTGCATATTTAATTTGTTCCTGTTCTTTTGAAGGTACCTTGGTGTGACCTCAGTTGATGAAGCCAATGGTTGGTATGGTGGAACACTGCTTGGTGATCAAGATGAAAATAGTGAGGTGTATAAGCATTATGCAGAATTATGTCAGGTAATGATGATTGAGTCCTCTGATGATGCGATGATATTTAATAAATTGGACATCTGCTTTTTTTCTTTTTTGCAAAAAGTTGTAAAATATTGTCTTTTTACTTGGATGTTTGGTCGTGGTGTAACTTTTCCAGTCTCATTTTTCCACTAATGAGTTGGGATATTTTCTCCCACAAACATATTCCTTAATAACTACAGTTCTTTTCTACTGTTTTGATTACATTTCTTGCTATCTGTTATATATAAACCAGGAAGGCCCAGCTATGGAACCTTTCCAACACGATCTTGAGCGAGAGAAGCACTATGAAGATCTTCTATGCATAAATGCAATTGATGTTGTGGATGATGCCGCTGTTGAATTGGACATGGAAGCAGCTCTCAAGGAGTATGATCAAATTGGTTCCAATCTTGGGATTATCAGTATGTCATGTAAATCTTTGCTGAAGATCCAAGTTGGTTGACGAGATGGATCCTTGGAGAGGAGAAAGTGCACAGTTGCTGAAGAGACTCGCCTGCCATGCATGCAAGTGTGAATTTTGTTTCCTTTATTTATTTATTTTTTAAAAAAATTTATAAGTTATAAAATAACAAAATTATAAGATAATTTTATTACTGAACCATGCTTGTATATAGCCTTACATGATTGGAGAAGAGGTGCCAAAATGTTGCTTTAATGGTGAGTTGGTGGAAAATTCTTACCTAGACTGGAAGCCATAGGAGATGTTTGGATCGAGCATGAGAAGAGAGAAATAATTCTTGTCATTGGATGGTGTCTGATGCCTGTAGTCCAAACATCATCAATGGATCTGGCTTAGGTAAGAATTTCTCAAATTGGTGTTTGCATAGTATATTCGATTATGAAAGAGCTGGTTCTTTTACTTTAGTATTAAACTACGGTGTGGATATGAATTTTGATGTAGTAGAGTTGTTGAGATAGATTCAACACCCTACGTAGAATTGAGGGTTTGTTTGGTTCACGGATAAAATTATAACATATGATAAGATAAAGAGAGATTAAAGTGATAATATTTTAATATTATGTTTGGTTTATGAGATTGTTGGATTGTGACTAATGTGGGATAAAAAGCTTAAGTACCAAAATGCTTTTAACGTTGTTTATCTTTAACCATTTTTAATTTTCACAAACCTTAAAATTTAATTATAATAACAATAATTATTATAATAAATTATTATTTTTATCATTATTATTATAATACATTATAATTAATAACCATAATAAATATTATTAGTATTATAATTATTAATTATTAATATAATTATAATTATTATTATCATTATCATTATAATATGATTGTTATAAAAATAATATTATTGTCAATTATAATAATATTATAAATATAATAATATTATTATAGTTATAATAGTTACTATCATTATAATTATTATAATAATTATTATTATTATTATCATCATTAAAAATGTATTACGTTTATTATTATAATAATAATTATTATTATAACATTATTTTTTATTATAATTCTTATTAGTAGAGGAATAAATAATATTTATTATGAAATTATTTTTATCATCATAATTATTATTTTAATTACCATAATAATATTTTTTATAATTATAATTATAATCATAATCATAATTTATTAATAATAATAATTGATATTATTAATGTAATTATTATTATTATCATAATAATTATATTATTAAAATAATTATTAATAATAATATAATTATTATAATCATTATTATTTTTATATTATTATAATTATAAAAAATTCTATTAATATGTTTATTATTATAATTATGATAATAATTATTATTATTACTATAACATTATTATAAATATGATTATATTATTATTATAAATAAGATTATAATATTATTATAATTATGATAATAATCATTATCATTATTATATTTATTGTTATTATTATAATTATTATTTATTGTTATTATTATAATAATTTTATTATCATTATTATTATTTTAATAATTATTATTACAATAAAAAGATTTTTAGTAATATTATAATAATTATAACAATTATTTCTATTATTTAACAGTAAAAATGGCAAAAATATAATTTTTAGTCCCACAACATGAGATATATTCTATTTTATGGGGAGAGGTGTGACAAAAAATAAGGGATTATGATTAATTTTATCTCACCTTAATTCAACATGAATAATGAATTTCTCTAATCAAATGAAAGATAACCATTCATGTGGGATTAAGTTAGTATAATCCCGCTTAAATTCCACCAACCAAACAGCTTCTGATGTATTCTGATATGTATAATTTTTGGGACACCAATGGCTCTTGAGTGAATGCACAGGTCTTCTGCTAAATGCTTAAATTATTTCCTATATACACCCGTGATCAAGTGTGCCATATAAGATAAATATTGCATTAGCAAACTTTTTCTTTATAGGAACTTTAATAGCAAACTCAAGAAGTAGTATAGAAAAATCAATAGATTATGTCAAGATTGAGTGCTTACCACTACACCAAAAGCTATAACTGATAGTTATAATACAACTTAAATCACTTAAATCACACAGCAACACAAGTGTCACGTTTCGACTGTGACTTGATCCCACATGGGCCTTCGCCACAGAACAATTGCTACCGACACCTGACCCAACAATCTCTCCCTTAGCAATTGTATTGTTGGGAATCAAACCTGAAACTTTGGCTCTAATACCACTTGTTAGCAAAAAACACAATAATTAAATAGGCAAAATAAATAAAGAGTAATAACACCAATAATTAATGTGGTTCGGCAACCTCTTTGTCTACATCCACCAACAAGTCTACTGCTTTATTAATCTTCAATTACAACTTTAGGAAGAACAAAGTTGTTAAACTCTCACCCCAAAGTCTCAATACAACAAAAGCTCTTAACCTAGCTCTAGTTGTAAGTGCCCTCTCTACTTGACAGCACAAAACTCCAATACACTCAAAGCTCTTATCTTAGCTCTAGTAGTAAACCCCTTTAGTTTATAATGTATATGAGAATTATGAATGTGCCTCAAATCTTCTTTAGTACCCCTTTTATACAGAGGAGATTTTCCTAATACTAATAGGAAAAGAACAATAACACAGGAGACTACTACTACTACTAGTAGAAAAAACAATCATACAATAGGAAACTACCACTATAAACAACTAAAAAATAGGAAACCACTTTTCTCAAACCAATTAGAAGCCTTCCTTGTGAGTTTTAAGCCAAAATCCTAATAGATTACATCCATAATGGAAGATTTTTTTCCTTTTTTGATTTTAATTAACCATATTCCATGGAAGACAACAAAGATAAATGGAAATACTTAAGAAAAAAAAATTCAGTTATATTTATTTTAATTATCATTATAATAATTGACTTCCACAATCAAAGTTCCTAATCCTGTTTGATAAAAGAAGTCATAGGAACCCTAGAAGTGCATCAAAATTTTAAACTACTGGACTAGGTGTTCTCTCATCCGTCAAAGGTTCTTTGGGGGACAATTGAGGAGTCGGACCACTTGGAACAAATTTTTTTTATCTCCCCATAAGTCATTGGAGTAGGCTTTCTCTCGTCCAATACTACAGGAGGTTCTTCAGGGGACAATTGAGGATTCGGACCGCTTAGAACAAGTCTTTTTATCCTCCTATATGCCATTGGAGTATATTTTCTCTTGTCCAATACCACGGGAGGATGTTCTTCTGGGACAATTGAGGATTTGGATCACTTAAAACAAGTCTTTTTAACCCCCATTCTGACACATAATCCCCAGGTTCAGGATCCGGATCGCTTGGAGCCAATCGCTTGATTCCCATGTTTTTTAATAAACTCTCAATGGGAGATTGTTGAGGATTTGGACCCCCTGGAACCAATTTCTTGATGCCCTATGAAAAGATAGTAGTATTAGTTTCAGTGGCTGCAAAAAAAAATAAAAAAAAATAAAAAAATACTTACTAAAGTGAATGCTCCAAGCAAGTAATTCTTAAAGAACTCCATTGTCACTGACACCTCAATATAAACTATTAAATTAGAATATGTAGGGTAGGACATAAAAGGTTATTTATATAAATTTTGCAATAAAACTTGGAAACTAGTGATATGGTATCTTCTCTTATTTAATTTGGTTTGTTTTTTCAATGATTTGATATTTAATGGAAAGATTTTCTGTTGACTATAGTAGTTCAAACTTTCATTGATTTCTATATTCCATATATAGTTTTTCTTTTCCGTAACTTTTATAGAAAATAAATTTGTGAAATGAAAATTAAAATTTCCTTCTACGGTTTCAATCTCGGTAAGGAAATTTCTAAAGGCTGTTTATCAAAAGGAATAAGAGAGAATAAGAAAAATAGCTTCAAGGAACGACGAGGTCGCTTTCCTTAAGGTTTAATTCGCCCCTCACTGGTGCAGGAAGGTTTCTGGCAAATTTTCTCTAAGATACAATGAAGTTCTGTTGTTATTCTGCACTTTGCACTCGTGAAAAATAACCCATAGTAGCTTCTATGAGTGTATGGATGAAAAGAACTTATGTTTGGAGATTTGCAAGATTTCTAAACATAAGAAAATCAATTTTTTAGAGAAGGAGAAGAAGAATAAGAAACAAAATCTAGAAAAAACTGATTGTAATTTCTATTATCTTAATTATGAAAGTTAAACATTCTTATAGTGTTGAAATGAGTGTGTCTTTCCATTAGAGACATCTTGTTTCAGTTTAAAATTGAATTCAACTGAATACAAAGTGTTCCTTCTCAAATGACACTTCTTCTCACGTTCAATTGTCATAAAACGTTCTGAAAATTCAAAAATTTTGAACATCCAATCGACTGGATCTTCATTCAGTCAACTGAAAAAGTTCCAGAGAGTTCCAGGAAATTTTAGCCTTTCATCTAGTCGACTGAATGATTGATTCAATCGATTGAATGCATTCAGTCGATTAAATGAGTCAATTCAGTCAATTTAATCATTCACAACTTGAATTTCCTTTTCTTTTCTTCTTTCCTTTGATTTTCTAAAACATCCCAAACTTAAAATCCAAGTTCATTTTGAAAAAAAATCAACAATCCCCCACCATTTTCAAAATATTTTGACTCGGTAAAACTTTG
This sequence comes from Bretschneidera sinensis, assembly GCA_023935145.1. Lineage (NCBI taxonomy): Eukaryota > Viridiplantae > Streptophyta > Magnoliopsida > Brassicales > Akaniaceae > Bretschneidera > Bretschneidera sinensis. The sequence goes on along the minus strand of CM043700.1, from coordinate 79,041,054 downwards.
AAAACTCCGATCTTTTATCATCCATTGAAGTTCATGCCTAGATGAAGATGTCTTTTAGACTTGAATCTTCACATAGTGAAAACACATCAAAGTTAAACAGAATATGTGGTAGTATAATACTTTGAACCACAAATCCTATTTGTTTAACCATACATGTCCCACACACGAAACTTCTCCTCATAGAATTTGCCAAAAAATTACCGACACGTTTACAGACCATGTGTCGTGTATCTTATGTCATGAGTGCTCTAGAGTCAAGCCCTTAAAATCAACAGAAATTGCCACACTTCACACTCACTAGGTAAGTTTATAAAGTATGTTCTATAATTTAACATACCAAAGAAAAACTTTTATAAGCCTTATTAAGAACTTAAAGTTCACTCTTCACTTTATCACTACGGTTTCCAAACATCATTCTCCGATGGAATATTTACTGTAGGTGTTTGCAATCACAACTGATGATGTACTTTGTCTCGTTGAACTCAAGATTTATGGTTAGTAAGCGTTGAGTCGAGGTTCCATCATGGTTGATTAATCGTATGGGCTTGATCCCCATCCCTTATAAATTTTAATCATTTGCTTGCTAAAAACTTGGTTAACATCTATAATTTTTATACTTGGCTAATGCCCAGGATAATTCATTGTAGTGTATTGCGTATATAATACCAATCGCACTTACACTAAGAATCACCCCCACTACAAGTAATATTTTTCTATCACTTATAACTACTTGACTTTGCCCACTTGTAATTAATTATTATGCTCAGTGTTAACTTGGTGTTTATACCATCGTACAATACTCACGGTAGCATATACTCATATTACTAGTCCAAGTGACATTATCATCCAAATTGGATTTTACCATAAGTAACTTCTTGAGATTCATATTCTTGTAAATTTCTACCACAAGAATACATTCGATTATAAATCAAGTACTAACCAAAACATACTAGAAGTCTTCTCAAGACTTATTTGAGAAATTCACACTTGTCTTAAGTAATGTTTCAATTTATATGTATACCTCTTACATATATAATACCACTAGAAAAATATATAGCTTTTATAATTAAAACATATCATTTAACAATATATAAGGTTCATAAATCATTATAAATTGAAACATATCATTCAACAATATATAAGATTCATAAATCATTATAAATTGAATTAAACATGAATTTTAATAGACAAACATAAATAATATTCTTATTATTAATTTTGTGTTCAAACATTCTCTTATTCACTTAAATATAATCTCATACATTTAAGTAATAACAAACACTCCTCCCTTAGACCTTATATATATTCTTAAACTACAAACTCTTGTTGTGCTTTGCCCTTTTTCTTCAGCATTAGACAATCTTTCTTAAAGTGTCCTGGTTTTCCACAATGGAAACAAGCATCATTTGTCTTCTTGTTATTCTTATCAGAATTAGTTGAAGAATTTTTTCTCTTGTGAGAATCTTAAGAGATTTCTTTCGAAGTATCTTCTTCCTCTACCGAATTAATATTGGAGAGGGCTTTTTCATTTCCTTCTTTCTGTAAATCTTCCTCAATTCGGAGATGATTGCCTAACTCCTCAAGAGTCAAGTCTTCCTTTTGGTGCTTCAGACGACTCCTGAAATTTTTCCAAAGTGGAGGCACTTTGTCTATAATGGTTGTGATTGTTATGATCTCATCTATTTTCAGGTTATATTGAGAGAACTGATCTAGTATAGTTTTTATTTTACTAAACTGATCCATAATAGAACGAGTATCAACGATTTTGTTAACGTTAATTTTATAATGATAAATCGCTTACTTGCAGCATCTTCCTTCATATACCTTGCTTGCAACGAATCCCACAACTCCTTTGCAGTCTTTACATTATGGTAAGCATCAAACAATGTATTGGACATCGCATTCAGATTATGACCCTTGCATATATCGTTATCTTGATCCCATTTCTGCCTATCACGAGTCTAGGCAATCATCTCATTTTCTGCAGGTTTCGACCTTGGTGTAGTAATAACATAATATACTTGTAGTGATGTCAAAAGGAAGAACAATTTCTTTTGCTAGTGATAAAAATCTCCTCAATCGAAACGCTCAAGCTTATTGAAATGCAATGCCATATCTCTCAAGGAAATCAAAGAGGTAATCATTTTGATAAACAAAGTGAAAATTAAACCTTAAGATTGTTGGGAAAATTTCTTAGGACTATTTATCAAAAGGAATAAGAGAGAATAAGAGAAATAGCTTCAAAGCACGACTATGTCGCTTTTCTTAAGGTTTAAATCACCCCTCACTAGTGCAAGAAGGTTTTCGGCGAATTTCTTCTAAAATACAATGAAGCTCTGTTGTTATTCTACATTTTGCACTCATGAAGAATAACTCATAACAACTTCTATGAGTTTATGAATAAAAAGAACTTATGTTTGGAAATTTGTAGGATTTTTAAACATAAGAATATCAATTTTTTTAGAGAATGAGAAGAAGAATAAGAAAGGAAATCTAGAAAAAAAAAACTTATTGTAATTTTTGTTATCTTAATTATGACAGCTAAACATACTTATATAGTGTTGAGATGAGTGTCTTTCCATTAGAGACACATCGTTTCAGTTTAAAACTGAATTAAACTTAATACGAAGTGTTCCTTCTCAAATGACACTTCTTCTCACGTTCAACTGTCATAAAACGTTCTGAAAATTTGAAATTTTTGAACATCTAATCAACTAGGTCTTTCATTCAGTCGATTGAAAAAGTTCAAGGAAGTTCCAGGAAATTTTAGCCTTCTATCTAGTCGACTGAATCAATAATTCAGTCGACTGAATGACTATTTAGTCAACTAAATCATTCACAACTTGAATTTCCTTTTCTTTTCTTCTTCCCTTTGATTTTCTCAAACATCCCGAATTTAAAATCTAAGTTTATTTTAAAAAAAAATCAACAAATCTTCCGTCCAAACACTGGGTTTACAAGTTATATTTTCTTTTCTTTTCTACTCCTAAATTTAAATGACAATGTTGGGCATGCCCAATACGTTTTTACCCGATAATAGCACGACACATTCTAAACCAACTTTTAAAATGGAGTATGTGGTTTTATCATTTTTGCACTTTTTATTTTGGTACAAACATTATTTTGCAGTATATTATTTAAATTAGTTGTGAACCCGTATAAATGCATAAGAATATTTTATTAATAAATACAAAATATAAAAAAATTAAGTAATAAATAATTTATTTAATTTGTCATGATAAATAAAAAAATATTTAAATTATAATTAAAAAAATTTCTTTTCAAGATAAAGAGATTAACACATGTATACCTTTTAAATTATAATTGTTATATTTGTCTTGACTTGTATATGGCTCTCAGCCTCTCTTAAACTCCTATATTATATCATTTTCATTTACACATGTTACGGTACAAATACACGAGAATATTTTGTTTAGAAAAAATAAATGTAAAATAATGAATACGTAAATTTATCTTGTCATGATAAATAAAAAATGCGTGATATATAATTGATGATTTAAATTAAAATAACAAAATTATTTTCAAGAAAGAGAGAGACATCTATACCTTTCAAATATATTGTCCCTAAATTCTTCATGTTGTGTGGTTATTTATACAAAAAATCTTCTTGGTGGAAATAGAGTAACTGTTTTTCTATTTATGTGGCATTACATTGATCCTAACAAAATATAAACCAACTTTAGTTCGGGTCATTTTAGACTTGCATCTATCTAAACCAAGAAAAAGGAAAAAAAAAAAAACTCATAAACCAAGAAGCCTTTAAAATTAACAAAACCATTTATATACCTTTGTGTATAAATCACCACCCATGTAGTTATTTGTTACCTCTTTAGCTGTTTGAATATAGAAAATGTGAGTTTTCTTTCCTTTCTATACATTTACCATGCCTATACTTCTAAGCTCATTGTGAGAGAGCATATTTATTATGATACATGATTTTAATATAAGTTAAATGATGTTTAAAATTTTAATAAGATCCTTAACTTGAAATTTGGGTAAGATCATTTTTATTATTAATTATCAGTAAAACTAAGTCCATATATGTTACTAAAAGGAAAATAAAGATATATTCATTGTCTATGTAACGAGGCATTCTCAGGAGGACCCTAACCAAGACAGAATTGTCACCTTTGAACCGAGCTCTAACCTGAAAGTCATGCACAAATGTTTCCATACTATACAACTCACAATCCATAATCAAACAATCATTTCATATGCAAGCATATTCATAGAAAACAAGTAATGCATTTCCTTTTTAAATCTTAAAGTTTACAAAGATATTCAAATCTCTCTCCCCTTTTATATAACAACATTTTCAATGGATTTCAGACTCAAGACAATTATGAAGATACCATTTTTGAACCACCCATACAATCTCTAACTATCAGCTCTCAAATAGAGCTTGCTTCCAAAACCAACTATCACCCGGAGGGAAAATAAAATATTGTTGACCCTTATTTGATTTTAATTATGACAAAACATTACTTTAACTGTGCTAATAGTTTCATCTAAATGTTTTTAAACTGTGTCTAAACATCCAACTCAAGAAAAAAACGCAATTCAAGCCTAATAAAGAAGAGATCACACTTGAGAAACACTCAAAAGAAGACCGAAGACTAAATTTAGGTTCTAAGGTAGTTTAATTTTATTTGTAAAAGTTTCTTAGCTTGAACATGGCTCAAAAACTCTTTTAGAAAATGTTTTGGTCCTTTGAAAATTCATTTATGTCAAAAACTGATTTAAAAATCTAAGTTTTCTAAGACTGACAGTCGATTGTGCATTTTGGATAGTCAACTGTCCAAGTCTATATAACTGACCATTTTTTTCTCAAAATAGATAATCAATTGTAAAAGAGACAGATTGTTTCACAGTTGACTGCCCATTTAGACAGTTGATTGTCCAAAACATTTCAAAACCAAAATTTCAAATTCAAGAGAGGACAGTCGACTGTCCATTTTACACAATCGACTGTCTTGTCCCGAAAAACAATTAGTTTTCAAAATCTGAACATAAAACTTGAGTATTTAATACTCCAAACCACCCCAACTTGTGCCTAACGTCATATGAAGCCAAGGCTATAAAACCCCTCATAAATGAGCATTTATAACAAGCTAGAATAATCAATTTTTGATATAGCTCATTAATACTCTTGAAAGCTTTGAAAAAATTCTTTTAATCCATTCATAAAACTTTTTTCTTAAAATAGAGATCATCTTCATCTTGTAAAGCATTTATTTCTATCTCTTTTCTTTTCTTTTACAATCAATTCATATCATTGTAAAGAGGAAGGGTTGGTGTAACTCTTAGAGTGTTTAGGCATTAAATAGTTCCTTGTAACTTTCTCATGGAAGAGATCTTTGTAAAATTTGGGCAACACTCAAGAAGTTGCTTGACTATTCTAAGTGGATTACTTCAAGGAGGTTCCTTGAAGAAAGTGGACGTAGGGTCGGAGTGATTCCGATATTGCCGAACCACTATAAACGGAGTTTGCATATTATCTTCCTTTACTCCTTTAAATTCAAGCAATTTATTTGTTGTTTGCTTTAATTGATTAAATTGTTAAAACTTGTTTGTTTAATTGCAAAAAGTTTTTAAATTTACCTCCCCTCTTAGGTTTGTACCTCGGTCTTCAAATATAAAGGAGGGGTGAGATTCAAGAAGCTCAATGAGAATCACATTACTTAAATTTATCGATTTTTAACTTCGTTTAACAATCCTTATTATACATTCAATTATTTAACATGTGACTCCAAGAGATTTCCATTTGCTTTTAATTTAAACTTTGTATTTTCTCCTTATCTTCAAATCAAAGGAAGAACACTTATCACATAATAGAACTAAACACCATACCATAATCACAAAAGCATTTATAGACATATACATACATCCATCACACAACACTCACAAAATTCACATTTATAAGCATATTAATGTAACACACCAATTATATCCACATCATCATGCATAGTACATATGCATAGCAAGCTTTCACATCGACACTCATTTCAGCTCGTCTCATCTCTTTACAACTCATCACAATTTATCTCAGCTCATTATAACAATTGCAACGGGGATGTCTCACCATATACCGGTATGTTAACATCTCATCATAAATCCTTGGATCCCCTTCACCCTTTCCATGCGGGGTCCTAAAATCTAATATTATCCCCGAGTCCTTTTCACCCCTTCTAGGCAGGTCTTACAATCCATATATTATCCTCAGATCCCTTTTACCCCTTCCGAGCAGGTCCTATAATTCAATATTAATCCTTGGATCCCTTTCCCTTTTCTTTATTGGGAAGCCTTCCTCTTTCATGTCGTAGGATTATCTCCACCTTGATAGACTGTTTTCTAGCATTGGCAATAACGTTTTTCAGACATGTTGAGAAAAACGAAAATAAAAGAGGAATTGAAGAATGGGTAAAGTATAATCTTTGAGAGATATGCCGAGCATTGAGAGAAAAAAACTGAGATTTTTAGAGAGAGAAATGGATACGACTCTAAGGGGTTTCTAATTTTTTAGTAAGAAAATGTTTAAAACATAAGGTAGTATATATACTGTCGAGGGTTCAGTCGACTGGACAGGGATTTAATCGATTAAATCAATTACAAATCTGAAAGTAATTCAAAAACTCGGGCATTTAGTTGACGAGATGAGTTATTTAGTCGATTGAATAGACCTTTCAGTTGGCTCAATAAGTGAAAGAGTTGGGGTTCGAAATCAACAAAGGTTTAGTTGACTGAGGAGTTGGTTTAGTCGATTTAATGAAGATTTTTCTTCATTCAGTCGACTGAATGACTCTATACAGTCGATTTGATCAAGATTTCAAAGATCTGAATTTTAGTTTGAAATTTTTGCAAGTCTTAATTATTTTATGCCATTTTTGAATGAGGGAAACATCAAATTAAGGATTAATATTCATTCACTCCATAGCAACTATGGCAAATGATGAATGAAAATGCAATCAAACATATAAATACTCAAAGTTTTTCATACTCATTGGCATTCTAATTCTACAAAAATTATCTTTGTTTAAAGGTTTGGTAAGGATATCAGCAACTTAATCTTGTGTAGGAATGAATTCAACTTTGATATCACCCTTTTTAGCATGATCTTTTATAAAGTGATGTTTTATCTCAATGTGTTTGGTTCTAGAATGTTGAATTGGATTTTTGGTAAGATTGATAGCACTAGTGTATCACATAAAATGGGAATATTTTGAAAACACATGTCATAGTCTTCTAGTTACTGTTTTATCAATAAAACTTGTGCACAATAGCTACCAATGGCCACATATTCCACTTCGGTGGTTGATAGTGCAACTGAATTTTGTTTATTAGAAAACTAAGAAGTTAACATAGCACATAAAAATTGGTATACCCCACCAGTACTTTTTCTATCAATCCTAGCATCCGAGTACCTAACTAGCTCAAAATATGACTTTCTTGAATACCATAATCCTAGATTTTGAGTACCGTTCAAAATTCTTAAAATTCTTTTAACAGTAACAATATGAGATTCCTTAGGATTAACTTGAAATCTTGCACACATGCATACACTAAACATTATATCGGGTCTACAAGCAGTTAAATATAATAAAACCCTTATCATGCTTCTATAATTCTTAGTATCTACACATTTACCTCATTCATCCATGTCAAACTTTGTTAAGGTGCTCATGGGAGTGCTAATTGATTTTGAATTCTCCATTCCAAACCTCTTTAGCAAGTCTCTTGTTACTTGGATTAGTTGATGAAGATTTTTCCCTTAGTTTGTTTGATTTAAAGAATAAGAAAGTAGTTGAGCTCTCCCATCATGCTCATTTCAAATTCACCTTGCATACACTACAAAAAAAAAAATTTGAGTTTTAGCAAAGACAAAAGTTATTGCTAAAGAGTTTTAGCAATGACTTTTTGTCGTTGCGGGGTCGTTGTTGTGGCACTTGTCATGTAAAGTATTTCGCAACGACAAAAAAGTTGTTTCCGTAGATAATTATTTGCAAAGAGAAATTTTCATTACAAAAGAATTTTCGTTGCTAATAATTAATAATAAAAAAAGAATATGTACAAATTAGCAACATAAAATATCGTTGCAAAATACTTTTTGCAACGACAAATTGTCCTAGCAGAAACTTTTAAACAACGACAATGCATCGTTGCAAATTTAATTTAGGCTACAACAATTTGTCATTGTAGACTAACTTTAGGTAACAACAACACGTAGTTGTGATAGAGTTTTAGGCAATACTCATGAACCCTTTTTGAAATAGGTTTAGAGCGTCGTAGCTAAATAAGTTTGATTCATTAAATCAAAAAAATTTATATTGTTTATACATAATTAATCATCAATATTTTGAACCTATTACAACATGTATACAAATGAAGGATACTTTCATACTCAAAAATGCTTTTAAAGCATAGAGACAAAACTTTCAGCAAGTTTTTACAAAAGTCAAGAGAGTTAATTAACCAATTCAATTATGGAATCCATGTTTAGCTTCACCATTGCTAGATTAAAAGCTTTTTGTAACTTTATACCTTTTCAACTTACTATATACAAAAATCATTGGACAAAACATTAAAATATCTAGTTAAATAAAATATGGAGTAGTCATAACAAAATATCTCCTATCATACTTGAACCTACAACGAATATCGTTGTTTCGTCATGCCCAACCCAAAAAAACAAAAAATATACCCACCCTCCTAGTAGTTCCAATCTAACCGTTGTCAACATCATACCTACACCATAATAAAAAAAACTAAGTGCTAAAATCAATAACTCATGCCAATAAGATAAGAGAAAGCACCAAATCAAATAGAACTAGGGTTGATTATTTGACAGCTTAGATTCTTAAAAGACATTTAATTGAGAATGAATTTCTGTAGGTATTATATATTGAGAATCTTAAAAGCCATTTTATTTGACAGCACAAACTCTTTCAACTATAAGGACAGTATAGAACTCACTATTGAAACGTGTCAAGTTTTTATGAGAACTAAAATGTGGAAGATAAATCTATAGATTATTTTGAAACCAAATCATAGAAAAGCTTAGCTATTAACAATAAAGGTTCTTATATTTTTCTTACTTTATTTCTTCTATTTTTTAATTTTCTCTTACTTCAACTTATTAAACTAGACATGTACAATCATGTTATAATGTAACCTTGTGAACAACAAGAAACAAAATTTTCTAATGGCATATAAATAACTCAACATATATGAAACTGTAGTTTGTAAGTGATTATCATCAGTAATACTAGAAAAAATCATTTTTTTTTATGATAGTGTTCAAAACCAGGAAGTACAATTACAATATGAAACAAATGTAATTTCCTAGAACTATCATTCAATAAAAAAAATATTTCTTAAAACTATACATGGGCATGGCATGCATAAAAAATCAGCACCATCAATTCAATCAGTGTGGAAACAACATAACCAGGCCCAAAACCAAGATAAATCATCAAGTAAGCCTTTAAACTATAACTCGAATGTCAAAACATCATAAGATTAAAGAATATAGGTTAGTTGAAATCAAGCAACTGCTAACTTAGGAAAAAGAGATAAAGAATGAGGGGGCAGACTACCAGAGGGCAGAACTGATAAATGTAGGATTATTTTATTAGGCTCAGCCAAACCTAATTCTCCAGATGAGCATCCCCAATACTTCAAGAAAAAAAAGAGTATGCTATGAACTCTCCAAGCTCCTCGGTGGATCTCCACATATCCTCTATGCACCACATATCAGTATAACCGTCAAAATCATTAAGCTCCTAACACTACTAACTGTTGACTAGGAACCAATAAGCACCTTATCTTTTTTATAGAAAGGATAGCTAATGAGTATCTTGCCTTATTCTTTATCCTTTTATTTTCATCCTCCATTTTTGCTTTATGATCTATTATACGAGCTTCAACAACTCCTCATTTACATAGGACAACCCTGCAATCTCCAAAGTTTGAAACAAGTATCTCATGGCCTTCAATCAAGGTTGCGACACAGCAGGTGGGGAGCCCGGTACCTTGATTAGAATATTTTAATTTTGGAGTGTGCGCTTCAACGCGTGTCTGGTGCGTTGTTCGGTTTTAACTTATAATTTAATTGTATTAGGGTTTATGAAAACTTGCGAAAAATTAAATAAAATAAGAATTTAAGTGACAAAAATATGTTTTGGTTTAATTATTGAAACTTTAAAGAGTAATGGGGTAGATTATGGAAAAGTTGTAAAGTGAAAGGGGTAAGAGTGCAATAAAGTGAAAGTTCGCTTATAAATAGGATGGGAAAGGGAGAGAAAGGACCAGCATGTGCTGGATCATTCTAGGATGACAGGGAAAGAGGAGAGAGAGAAGAGAGAAAAGGAAAGAAGAAGAAAGAGAGAAAGTAAGGGAAAAAAGAAAAAAGAAAAAAGGATATGTTTCTTGCTAAACCTTAAGGTAATAACTTGTTCTTATTTGCTTTTGATTATCAAGTTTGTTGTTAGACTAAAGATTTGGCTTCTTGGAAGTTTGATTTGAAAATTTTTCTTAAGAAAAGTTTGAGAAAAAGAGTTGTATCAAGAAAAATGGATTTTTGACTAAGTGTATTGATCTGAGGATTTTGAGTTCAAATCTCTTATGGGTAGAGTAAAATATTTGATTTAAAACCATTGAAAACTTGTGTTTTGATGGCTTGGAAGTCTCATGAGAAATAAGTAAAAGATTTTGAAGAAAAGTAAGGTTTTTTGCCTAAATTTTCTGATTTTCGAACCAGATAGTCGATTTTCCCGAGTGCATAGTCGACTGTGTATCCTTTCTGATCATTGGATAGTTGACTATCCAAATGGACAATTGACTCCGCAAGGATTCTAGGTAGAACACGGTCGACTGCCCAAAATGAGCAGTCGACTGTCCAAGCCCCTGAACTTGTTTTCAGTCCTTATTTTCGAAAATAAATCACTTTGGTTCAAGAATTTAAAATCTTAAGTTTTCTCAAAGTACTTTGAGCTTAAATACATGATAAAATTTTTAAAATAAAGGTTTTGAAATAGTTTCCTTTTTTTAAACAATAATAGAACAAGTTGTGTAAAATTTTGAGTAAAGTAAAAGAGAGCTTACGACTTAACTCTTGGCCTTGTACTTTTTTATGGAATTCTATGGTGTGATTAGGTAATTAATTAATTGTATGTATCTTAGGTGGCTATACTAAGTGTGTGTGTGTATATATATATTGGTTAGGTGTGATTAAAAGAAAACACTAAAGACTAGGAAGTTAGCCAAAGGTTGGATCTTGACACGATAAATATGAGTTTCATCTTACTTTTAGTAAGCGTAGCAATTTATACAATAAAATTGTGAAGTTAAAACATATGAATATAAATGATTATTGAAATGTAAAAAATGATGTTATGAGAAATATATATATATATATATATATATATATATATATATATATATATATATGTAAAGAAATATGGATGTATAAAAATTGAAGTATAAAAGTGGCTTGATGCTTATTGTTGTAATTAAAATGATTGATGGTTTGTTATGTATTTTATTAGTGATGTGATTTGGTGGATAGATGTATGATTGTAAAATGGTTGAGTTGTGAATGCATTACATATAATATACATTCTTAAATGATGATATACAACGAGTGGAGGAAATATGGACTAGTAGGGCCCGCCTAGAAAGGGTGAAGAGTACCGAGAAATTTGTTGAACAGTAGGACCCCCTTTGAAAAAGATGTAGGGGATCCGAGGATATATGATGTGATGTTTGACGTACCATTAGCCCAGTAAAGGGCAATGAAATGACATGAAATGAGTTAAGATAAAATAATGAATTTCATTGCATTGCATTATATAACACTTCATTGCATTGATGACGGATACATTCTGGTGATTGGCCCATGAAGGGCATGCTATAGAGTCCGACAGTTTTTCTTTTAATTCTTTCAATTTTAATTGTTGTGTTTCGGTATGTTTTGTACTTAGTAATTTAAGAATGGGTTATCTTGTGATGGGACTTTTAAAAGAGTAAAGGACTTTAGGGTTATTTTAAATTTTATGAGAGAATTGAAGGAGAGTAGTGAAATTGTATTTATAGTGCAAGAAGAGGGCTAGGAAAGTCTTTTTACTTTCCTTAATGGTAGTATATATAGGAAGAGAGAGACCAAAACCCAATATTTCAGTCTCTCTCTCCCATTTTCTAGATTCTTCTAGTCTTCTCTCTTTTCTTTCACTCTTTCTTGTGTTATTGGTAAAGGTTTGGAGAAAAATCTCAAGTAAGGTTTCCTTCCTCCACCTTTTCAGTTCTTGTAAGTTGTTTATGTAAGGTTTGAGTTCTTAAATTCAAGGATTTGAAGTTTTGTATGAAAAGTTTGAAGAAATCAAGTTTTTGGGTTTTCAAAATGGGTTTTGTGCTAGGTTTGAGATTGAATTGACCTAAAAGATTATAAAACTTGTGTTTTAAAAGGTTTTGAGTTTCTTGAAAGTTCAAAGGAGTTTTGAAAGGGAAAAAAGTGTGTTTTTTTTATGGGTTTTCTAGGTTCATACGATCGGACAGTCAACTGTGATAAGCCCATAGTCGACTATGCAAGGGACAAAAACTTCAAGTCTCAAACACAATCGATTGTGGGATTGGACAGTCGATTGTGCAATAGATAGAAAGTTCAAGACCCCAACACAGTCAACTGTGCAATAAGACAGTCAATTATGCAACCCTTTTTTTTGTTTTTATACTTTGAATTTCATCTTTCCTTTAAATTCTAAGTCCTTGAAAGTAACTTAATTCGATTATGTGATAATTGTGACTCCTTAATTGGATTAATTGAAGTCTAATTGTTTATTTTTGGACCTTTGATGTTAAATGACGAATCCTTAGGTGTAAGTGAAGAACGTTCGAAAGAAAAAGAACTGGTTCGGATTAGAACTTGGTGCTCAAGGTGAGTTTTCACCTTAATCCTAGTAAGTGGTACAAACCAATTAAAGATAAAAAAATATATAAATATATAAGATAAATATTGATATGTATAAATGTGATTTGAAGTTAAGTTATACTAAGTTTGGATTGATGATTTAGGATTGAGATATTGTTTGTGATACCTTGTACTTTATGAATTTGATTGTGTTGTTAATTTTATGGAAATGAATGGTATGAAAAGATAGGGTAGACCTCACCCACAAGAGGTGAAAGGGGGCTGAGGAAATTGATGGACTGGTAGGACCCTGCTTGGGAGTAGGTGGGTGTAAGGGATAAGAGGTTATTATATGAAAAGAAATATTTATTGGAAAACATACCGATATGTGGGGAGACGTCCCCATTTTATACGTATTGATGAGAATACGAGAATTGAGGTAATCCTTCGTTATACAAGAGTTGTATACCTTGAATTAATGATTTCTTTTCTTGTTAATCCAAATCTTATGATATAATTTGTGCAAAGTTTTATTGTACTTGTATATGATGGTTTGGTTGCTTTAATTTACTTTTGTATTTGTATATTTTGCAATAAGATGAATTATTAACGATATGATGTACTCAAGATTATAAATTTCATTAAATTAAGTAGATCACAAGGGTCGAATAATTATAAATCGATTACTCCGAGAAATGTGATTACTCCCTTAACTTTTTAGCTCACCCCCTCCCTTTTTTTAATATTTCAAGAAATTTTTAGGAAGACCTCGGATCTTACGTGGTAAAGCTAAGCATCACAGGAAGTCTTTAGGTGGGTCCACATGCAAGATATCTTCACCCGTACTTTTGTAGTAGAAGTTAAATTATTTTGTATATGCTAAGTTGTAAAGCCCTTGGAGGTTGTGTCTTATGAGACACCTTTTGTAAATTCTAAAGTATTGGACTTGGGAATTTTTGTATGCGATAATCTATGGTTTATGTGCTATATTATGGTTGTTATTAGGTCTTGTTTATATCATTTGTTTGTCCAAGTGCTCAGTTTTAAAAAGTAATGATGTCGTCTCGAGTTAGACCCGTTCGGGATGGGTTGTTACATATTTTGTATCAGAGCTTTAGGTTTCAGATTATGCAAACTATATGAGTCTAGTATTTTTGTTTCTAAGCAAGTTCTTTTGTGTAGAGTTCAAGGATGCCTCGTAGACGAAATGAAGGTAGAGGTAGAGGCATGGGATATACCCGAGGAAGGGGTAGTGCCCCAACCCAGAGGCGTGGACGACCCCTTTTGTGTAAGGTTAAGGTAGATGTTGATCCTGAAGTTCTCGAAGAGGAACATGTTGGTAGCATATCTGGTGCTACTAGTAGAACTGCCAAGAATACCACTGTTGAGAGGGATGAATTCCAAGAAGCTCTAGCCAAGGCTTTGGGAAGAATTGGGGAATTAGAACATCGGTTAGAAGAACAGGATAGACAAGCTCCTAAATTATCTAAAGGTCAAGCAAGATCTCCTGAAAAGCACAGTGTTCAAGTAAGGGAAGAAGACCTGAGGCAGAAAATAAGAGGAGATTTGTTTGCTCAATTTAAAAAGTTGATACCACAATCCTATAGTAGTAGTGATAACCCCTTGGAAGCAGAAGCACGGATTAAGAAGATAGAATACCTTTTTAGAGTATTACCAATTACAGAACTACAAAAGGTGGCCTTTGCATCATTTAAATTGGAAAGAGAAGCATCAAATTGGTGGGAGGACATCTTTCCTAGATTGAGCGGAGACGTAGATCGACCCTTAGACTGGGAAATATTTAAGCAAGTGATCTTCAAAAAGAATTTCCTTAAAACTTTTAAAGCCTAACTAGAGAGGGATTTCATTCACTTGAAGTAGTATACTATGACGGTGTCTTAATATGAAGGACAATTTATTGTGTTGTCTAGGTTTGCTCTGATTTGGTAAATACAAAGGAAATGAAGTGTAAACGATTTCTTGATGGTTTAAACTACGACATTCGCTCTCAACTTTCTTATTTGAAGCATCCTAATTATGCAAGACTAGTGTGTTGGGATTTGTCTAAGAACTAAAGGGTGTAAAAAAATTCAGCTTCAACCCCAGGTGTGCGCCCCAGAAAGTCCGCACCTCACCTTCCAGTAAGGAAGAGTCTTCCGCCCAGGTGTGTGCCACACCCCAGGAAGTCTGCGCCTCACCTCACAGCAAAGAAGAGTTTTCTACCCAGGTGTGCACCACACCTCAGGAAGGGTGTGCCGCGGCGCCAGGCACACCTGATGCTTCCTGATCAGCATTTTGGATTGATGTGTGAGGCTTGATCAAAACGCACAGGATCACTTAGACTTGTTGAAGGGCTATGATTGATTGGTCCTCAAGATCTAAGGGTAGAAATTGACTTCAAGATTGGTTCAAGAAGTGGTGCACTATATAAAGGGTCACCTAGCTTCAAAGAAATATAACTTGTGAAAGTGAGATCAAGTGCAAGAGTGCAAAGACACAAACACAAGAGAGACTCATTGTAGAGAGGCTAGTTGTTTAGACAGAGAGTAGTATAGATTGGGGATTCAAGGGCCTTGTAAGTGGAATTTTCTTGGGGAAAATTCCTGGGTAACTCAAGTCCTTATCACTTTCTTTTCTCTTCTTTCGTTCTTCAAGAACTAGAGGTTTCTTGAAGAGGTGTTGCTGTAACTTGTAAGAACTTACTGATTTAGTGCAAAGGGCTCGAAGGAGCTCACGGGGACGTAGGCACATTGCTGAACCTTGATAACAATTGCTTGTGTTCTTTCTTTGATTGTTTGTGTTGAAAATCACCTTAGCAAGATGCCTAGGTGGTGATCTTCCAAACACCCAAGTCTAGAATGACTTGTAGAAAGAAATACAGCAATCGAAAGCAAGAAAGAAAAGAAGACAAGCGATTTGTTATTGAGGTTTGGCAATATGCCTACATCCCTGTGAGTTTCTCCGAACTCTCTGCACTACATCAATGGTTCTTTACAATTACAGCAACCCTCTTCAAGAAACCTCAAGTTCTTGAAGGAACAAAGAAGAGAACAAGAAAGACTTTATCACTTTTTATACTTAATCTCTCTTCTTTACTACCAACCTCTCTACAATGAGTCCCTCTTGTATGTCTATATCTTTGTAGTCTCACATAATTCTTTCTTGTATGTCTATGAAACACACACTTGTGTCTTATATCACAATGTGTTTCACATCTTTTTGTCATGAGATTGAACCTAGGTGACCCTTTATATAGTGCACCAACTTCTTGTCCAATCTTGTGTGTCATTCTCCACCCTTAGATCTTGATGACCAATCAACCATGGCCCTTCATCAATCCTAAGTGGTGCTATGCATTTTAACCTTGCATCCACGCACCTAACAAGAGGTTGAAATAAGCTGTCAATGTGTGCCTCAGTGTGCTTAGTGCCTAGGCGCTGAACAGGGGGCGGTGAGGCGTTAGGCAAAGCCCCTTTGCACCACGTTCTGGACGGTGCGGTGCTGGTGGAGGGGCGGTGCGGTGCTGTCCTTCTTCAAACTGCATCCTTACTGGTCGGTGCGGCGCTGGTGAAGGGGTGGTGCGGCCCACACTGATGCTGCCCTTCACACAACAGTGCGCACTACTTTATCTTGTTGATTAGGGGTGTGCACACACACCCAAATGGATGCACACACGTGTGCACTCCTTTAACATGCTGTATTTTAATCTTCCAACCTTGGTTTAGACTTTAAGCATCTTTGAACCATGCTTAGACTATGTTTAAACCTTAGACAAATACCAACAATCTCTACCTTTGTCTAAGCGTTTAAACCCGAACCATTGTGTAGAGAACTTTAGGATCCAAACTCATCTTGAGTCATCAATCAATCGACTCCATTCCTAAGAAGTCCAAGGCAATGATTAGACCTTCTTAGAGGTAGAACCTTGGTGCCTAAATCTACAGGACTTTCCTCTGTGGCCTTCTTGTCAACATGAATGCATCCTTTTGTACCATTTTTTGGAATGTAATGATACTGAACATCCATATGCTTCGTCCCCTCATGGAACACTGGATTCCTCCACAAGTGCCATGCACTTTGGCTATCCAAAGACACCACCACCTGCTCTTTTAGGACCTCCCACTCGTCCAACAACCCTTTGCACCCCATAGCCTCCTTTATGGCTTCCGTAACCGCTATGCATTCTGCCTCGGTTGTTATGAGTGCTACCACCAACTGCCACTGAGCCTTCAAGTACCTTAGCAACCACTTCATCCCAAACCAATGCTTTTTTCTGAGACTACTCACAAATCTGCTGAGAACACCCATTGCCCAAGAAACCCTTAACTAGTTTCTCTCCTTTTCTTGGATTATACACATCCCAAGGATCTTTTGTGTAAGGCTGAGATCCTTCCTCTCAAACTCCTCATTGACTTAAGATGTAAAACTTTTCATCCTCTTCCTGCTATTCCAAACCAATAGCACATCAATGACATAGATGAGGATACTCACCATCTTCTCTACCTTGTGTCCAGGTGAGAAAGTTTCTGTGAAATCTATGTCTTTTCTTCTTGTGAACCCATTCGCCACCAGCCTAGCCTTGTTTCAGACTTCATCTCCTGGAGGGTACCTTTCTTTGATCTTGTAAGTTCACTTACAATCCACAACTCTTTGATTTCCCAGAATGTGCACCAATTCCTAGAAGTTGTTCTTCTTCAAAGAATCAATTTCTGCCTCCATAGCTAGCTTCCATCTTGGTGAATCCTTACATCCCATGGCATCAATATAAGTCTCTTGTTCACTCATCTCCCCTTCTATCCAAGGAGCTGCTGCATCCGCAGCATTTGCAAACCCATATCTTGAAGGTGGTCCGACCAGCCTTCTTTCCCGGTCTCTTGTGAGCTAATAGTCCTTTCGACTCCCTGCATCATCCTCTTTTAATTCAGCCTCCTTATGAGTTTCCTGAGCTTAGCATTCATCAATGGGCTCTACCTGGTCTGAATCCTCTTGTCTTTCTTGCTCTACCTGAACTGAATTCTCCTTGATGCTATACTCCACAAGAACCAAACTAGTTTGCTCACTAGCCCCTGTAGGATTAGCTTTCTCCAAGTAGGAAAATAACAATTCATTAAAAATAGCATCCCTACTTATTATGAGTTTCAATCCTTCTAAGGACCACAACTTATTCAATCTTGTGTGTCATTCTCCACCCTTAGATCTTGATGTCCAATCAACCATGGCCCTCTATCAATCCTAAGTGGTGCTGTGCATTTTAATCTTGCATCAATGCACCTAACAAGAGGCTGAAATAAGCTGTCCATGTGTGCCTCAGTGTGCCTAGCGCATAGGCGCTGAATAAGGGGCGGTGAGGCGCTAGGCAAAGCCCCTTTGCACCACGTTCTGGATGGTACGGTGCTGGTGGAGTGGCAGTGTGGCGCTGCCCTTCTTCAAACTACATCCTTGCTGGGTGGTGCGGTGCTAGTGAACGGGCAGTGTGGCACACACTGATGTTGCCCTTCACACAGTAGTGCGCACTACTTTGCCTTATTGATTAGAGGTGTGCACACACACCCAAATGGATGCACACACATGTGTGCACTCCTTTAACATGCTGTATTTTAATCTTCCAACCTTGATTTAGACTTTAACCATCTATAAACCATGTTTAGACCATGTTTAAACCTTAGACAAATACCAACAGTTTGATTTCTGTTTTTGTTCTGATCATTACAAGTCATTCTAGACTTGGGTGTTTGGAATATCATCACCTGGGCATCTTGAGGGTGATTTTCAGCAAGTGGTATTAGAGCTAGAAAAGATACCACCAATAGTGGTATCAGAGCTTTGGTGAACGGGTATCAGAGCTGGAACAGAAGGTATCAGAGCAAGACTCCAAGAATCAAATATCAACTTCTTTGGTAATTCAAGAATGGAGTAGAGATCAAGATCTGATCGTATTCTTGAGGTTTAAGAATGGAGTAGAGATCAATTTTTGATCGTGTTCTTGAGATTTAGAATAAGTTGGAGAGCAATTGTTGGTGCTGCATAAATATGGGATTTTCTCTGCAAGATGGGTTCGAACTTCATTGTTGAGAAGTTTGATGGAAAGGGAGACTTTGCCCTTTGGAAGTGAAAGATCAAGGCGGTTCTTATGCAACGGAAGGTGGACTTAGCTATTGGAGAAGATGACACTTTTCCAGCAAGTATCACAGAAGTCCAACGGATTGAGATGAAGAAGATGGCATATAGCACAACCTTTCTGCGTATCTCGGATAATGTCACAAGGGAGTGCGGAGACTCGAAAGATCTAGCTGTCATATAGAAGAAACTAGATAGGTTGTTTCTTACCAAAACTCTCCCTAATAAGATTTATCTTCTTAAACGAATCTTTGCTATTAAAATGGATCCTAATAAAGAGTTACAAGATAATCTTGATGTGCTTAATAAACTAGTTCAAGATTTGGCTAGTTGTAGTATAATATTCCCGGATGAACAATTGACTGTTATGTTATTAAATTCTCTTCCTGATTATTTTAAAAGTTTGATTAATGCTATTGAATATGGAAGAGATACACTAACCAAGGAAATTGTGATCAATGCTATAAGGGCTCATGATTTCAAAGCCAAGATGAGGGAAGCATCAAGTGGAGAAGGGTTGTTCGTTAGAGGAAGACCAGCAACTCGAAATGGCAGTAGCATCCATGGCAACTATCGGGAAAAATCAAAGGGTAGAGGGCAGAGCCATGAGAGATCAATTCCAAACCGAAGTTTGGAGGGAAGCAATGCTACTACTGCAATAAAGAGGGTCATTTCAAGAAAGATTGCAAGAATAAGATATAGAATTAGAGAGGAGGAACATACCAAGAATGGAGGCTTCAGTTGCCAAAGGAGAACAGCAAGATGATGTTCTTGTTGTGTGCTCAAATGTGAGCAGGAGGCAAGGCAGCGAAAAATGGATCCTGGATTCCAGGTGCACTTATCACATGTGCCCTCACAGAGATTGGTTCAAGAATTTCAAGGAAACCAATAATTGAAAGGTTTTCTTGGGGAATGATACTTCTTGCCAAGCGAGGGGGATAGGAGATATCCAATTGATGATGTTTGATGGAGTCACAAGGCTGCTGCGGAATGTGAGGTATCTTCCGAATTTGAGAAGAAACTTGATCTCATTGGGGCAGCTGGATTCCATGGGGTACACATACAAAGCAGAGGGAGGAAATATTAAGGTAACTAAGGGATCTTTGATAGTGATAAAAGCAGCAATAAAGGATGGTATCTATGAGATGATCAGAGAGATAAAAATCAAGGATCAAGTAGCAAGCTTGATGGCTGAGATGAATAAAGCAGTACTTTGGCACAATCGCTTGGGACGTATGAGCAAAATGGGGCTTCAAGTTCTCAGCAAGATTGGTCTACTTGATGGACAAGATAGAGAAACTTGATTTTTGCGAGATTTACGTTCTTGGGAAGCAACATCGGGTCAGCTTTAACATCGGAGTGCACAAGTCTAAGGGCATTCTTGATTACATTCATGCGGACCTTTGGGGACCAGCAAGAACACCAACACAGAGAGGTAATCGTTACTTTCTTTCTTTAATTGATGATTATTTAAGAAAAGTCTGGGTTTATTTGCTTAGAAATAAATCAGATGCTTTGAATAAATTTTTGGTGTGGAAAAAGTTGCTAGAAACTCAAACGGATAGGGTAGTTAAGGTTTTACAAGCTGATAATGGCTTAGAATTTTTTAATAAGGATTTTGATAAATTCTCTGAATTAAATGGGATTCTAAGACATAGAACGGTTGTAAAAACCCCTCAGCAAAATAGAGTTGCTGAGAGGATGAATAGGATCCTTATGGAAAAGGTTAGGTGTATGTTAATTGGGTCCGGTTTACCAAAATGTTTTTGGGGGGAAGCTGTGTCCACTACTGTATATTTGGTTAATAGATCACCCTCTAGAGCTTTAGAGCTCAAGACTCCCGAGGAAATGTGGAGTGGGAAACCCCCTGAGTTGAGCAACCTTAGAACTTTTGGGTGTGCTGCATTTGCACATCAAAAGGATGATAAACTTAGCCCAAGGTCTAGAAAATGTGTGTTTCTAGGGTATGGTGATGGGGTTAAGGGGTATAGGTTGTGGTCCTTAGAGCCAAAAGGAACAAAACTCATAATAAGTAGGGATGTCATTTTTAATAAATTGTTATTTCCCTATTTGGAAAAAACTAACCCTGCAGGAGATAGTGAGCAAACCAGTCTAGAATTTGTGAAGCATAGCATCAAGGAGAATTTAGTTCAGGTAGAGCAAGGAAGGCAAAAGGGTTCGAACTATGTAGAGCCCATTGATGAAGGCCAAGCTCAGGACACTTGAGAGGAGGCTGAACTAGAAGGGGATGATGCAGCAAGTCAGAATGACTATCAGCTCACAAGGGACCGAGAAAGGAGGGTGGTCAGACTAACTTTAAGATATGGTTTTACTGGTGCTAAAGTAGCAGCTCCTTATTCAGAAGGAGGGGTTGAACCAGAAACTTACATGGATGCCATGGAATGTAATGATTTGTCAAAGTGGCAGCTAGATATGGAGGAAGAAATTGATTCTTTAAGGAAGAACAACTCTTGGGAATTGTTGCCCAAACCAGAAAAACAGAGAGTTGTGGATTGTAGGTTGATCTACAAGATCAAAGAAGGGAACACTCCAGGGGATAAAGTCTGGTATAAAGCTAGGCTGGTGGCGAAGGGGTTCACACAAAGAGAAGGCATAGATTTCACCGAAATATTCTCACCAGTTGTGAAATACAAGATGATAAGGATAGTGTTAGCAATTGTGGTTCAATGTAATTGGGAAATTGAGCAAATGGATGTGAAGACAACGTTCTTACATGGAGAGCTTGATGAGACCATTTACATGAGGCAACCCGAAGGTTATGAGGAATGAAGGCTGGGAGATTTAGTATGCCAATTGAAGAAATCTCTCTATGGCCTGAAGCAATCACCTCGGCAATGGAATAAGAGGTTTGATTTCTTTATAAATAGCTTGGGTTTTATGAGGAGCTACTATGATTCGTGCTTATACTACAAGGGGCACAAGGTGGAGGAAGTGGTGATCATCTTCATCTATGTTGATGATATACTGTTGGTTGGGAGTAGCATGGAGAGGATAGGAAAATTAAAGTCTCAACTCAATAAGGAGTTTGAGATGAAGGATCTTGGCCATGCACAGAAGATCCTTAGGATGTGAATAATCTGGGAAAAAGAGAGAAACAGATTGAAGATTTCTCAGACTTCCTACATAGAAAAGATGATATCTAAGTTTTCTATGGAAGATAGTAAACCAGTGAAGGTTCCCCTTGCTGATCATTTCAGGTTCTCCAGCGATCAATGTTCGAGATCGGATGAGGAGAAGAAAGAAATGGAAAAGGTCCCTTACTCTAGTGCAGTTAGATCAGTCATGTTCATGATAGTAAGCACTAGACCTGACATTGCTCATGCAATGAGTGTTCTCAGCAGGTTTATGAGTAATCCCGAAAAGGAGCATTGGCTTGGGATGAAGTGGTTGCTGAGGTACTTGAAGGGAAGCCCAGATGTGGGGCTGGTTTATGAGAAGAGGGGTAAGTCCATCTGTCTTGAGAGTTATAGAGATTCGGACTATGGAGCAGACTGGGATAAAAGAAGATTGATTACCTCTTACTTCTTTAACTTAAACGGATGTTGTATAAGTTGGAAGGCTCAGTTACAACCGATGGTAGCACTCTCAACAACCAAAGCTGAGTACATAACAGCTACGGAAGCCATAAAGGAGGCTATTTGGTGCAAGGGGTTGTTAGAAGAGTTGAAGGTCCTGAAAGAGCAGGTGGTGGTGTATTCAGATAGCCAAAGTGCGTTGCATTTGTACAAGAATCCGGTGTTCCATGAGAAGACAAAGCATATGGATGTTCAGTACCATTTCGTTCAGGAAAATGTTACGGAATAATGCATTCATGTGGACAAGGTGGCCATGGAAGAAAATCCTGCAAATTTAGGTACTAAAGTTCTACCTCTAAGTAAGTTCAGCATTGCCTTGGACTTCTTAGGATTGGAGTCGGTTGATATGGTGACTCAAGTTGAGTTTGGATCCTGAGTTCTCTGCACTATGGGTTCGGTTTTAGTTGCTTAGACAAAGGTAGAGATTTGTTGGGATTTTTCTAAGAACTAAAGGGTGTAAAAAAATTCAGTTTAAGCCCCAAGTGTGCATCGCACCCCAGGAAGTCCGCGCCTCACCTCACAGCAAGGAAGAGTTTTCTGCCCAGGTGTGCACCGCACCTCAGGAAGGGTGCGTCGCAGTGCCAGGCACACCTGATACTTCCTGATCAGTATTTTGGATTGATGCGTGAGGTTTAATCAAAACACATAGGATCACTTAGACTTGTTGAAGGGCTATGATTGATTGGTCCTCAAGATCTAAGGGTAGAGATTGACTTCAAGATTGGTTCAAGAAGTGGTGCAGTATATAAAGGGTCACCTAGCTTCAAAGAAACATAACTTGTGAAAGTGAGATTAAGTGTAAGAGTGCAAAGACATAAACACAAGAGAGACTCATTGTAGAGAGGTTGGTTGTTTAGAGAGAGAGTAATATAGATTGGGGATTCAAGGGCCTTGTAAGTGGAATTTTCTTGGAGAAAATTCCAAGGTAACTTAAGTCCTTATCACTTTCTTTTCTCTTCTTTCGTTCTTCAAGAACTAGAGGTTTCTTGAAGAGGTGTTGCTGTAACTTGTAAGAACTCATTGATTTAGTACAGAGGGCTCGGAGGAGCTCACAGGGACGTAGGCACATTGTCGAACCTCGATAATAATTGCTTGTGTTCTTTCTTTGATTGTTTGATTTTTGTTTCTGTTCTGATCATTACAAGTCATTCTAGACTTGGGTGTTTGGAAGATCACCACCTGGGCATCTTGAGGGTGATTTCCAACATAGTGGATAAGACACTGCAAGTAGAGAATGATGTAATGGAACTGAAGGGATGTCGTGAAAGGCAAAAGAGGAACAGGTCAGAAGGTGCCAGGAAGTGTGGTTATGGGTTTGAAATTCAAAGTGGTTGTCCTCCTCAAAGAAGTAAGTTTGTTACCCACGGGGGCAAAGTGTAAGGAGTAAACCTTTGTGATGAATCAAAATCGGTAGAATAAACCGACAACATCAATTGTACAGAGTTTGATTGTAGAAAATCAAGGAATTTCAACACAATCGATGCCAATAGGGATTCAGGGTAGAAGAGTGAGTGTTATAGGCATAATAGGCAGTGTTATGTCAGGATCAATCCTACGGCGTGTTTTCAATGCGGCTAAGTAGGTCATTTATATAAAGACTGTATTGTTGGGTTGTGTTACCACTTTTGTTCATCAGGACATCTCCAAAGAGACTGCCCCACATTGCAAAGCACTATTTGTTTTATTTGTGTCCAAAGTGGTCATATGAGTTCAAACTGTAGATCGAGATTCAAGTCATCTTGCATTATAAGTACTACTGGGGATGCCAAGAGAGGCCAATCGGATCGAGGTGGTATATTTGAAGGTGGTAAAGGTGGGAATCAAAGTTGAGGACCTATAATGGAGAAAAGTGATGTTAGTCAAAGCCAACAAGAGAAAATTCTTGTTTATGCCATCACTCAACAAGATGCTCAAGCGACACTTGATGTGGTGACTGGTATGGCTTCTATATCTGGTAGAAATACTAGGATATTAATTGATCTTAGAGTAACATAGTCTTTCAGTTCTACTTCTTTTATACAATTTGTTGACACACTTAGAACACATTTGGATAACAATATAGTTGTTGAGACTCGTACAAGAGAGAGAGTGAAAATTAAATGGGTATTTCGGGATTACGCCATGATTATTGTGAAGATAGAGAACTTAGGGTCAATTTGTTGCCTTTGGAGATGAAAGACTTTGATTTGGTTTTGGGTATAGATTGGTTAGCTACTTATCGTGCTTGGGTGGATTGCTTTAAAAAATTGTTGATTTTTCGAAGAATTCCGAGAAAAGAGTTTACTTTTAACGGGAAGCGTAAAATACTTTCTCATTACCTTATTTCTACCATTACAGCTAGGAAGTTATTGAAGAACGGGTGTGAAGGCTATTTAGCCTATATAATTAATTTTGTGGAAGAAGGTGTGAAGCTAGAAGATGTACCTGTAGTCAAAAACTTTCTAGATGTCTTCCCTAAAGAGTTATTTGTTTTACCACCTGGTAGAGAAGTTGAATTTTCTATGGACATAATTCCTAGTTCTACTCCCATTTCAATAGCCCCTTATAGAATAGCGCCTATCGAATTGAAAGAACTTAAGGTGCAACTACAAGATTTATTGGATAAGTAGTTTATCCATCCTAGTGTATCACCTTGGGGAGCCCGGTATTGTTTGTCAAAAAAATGATGGAACCTTGAGGTTGTGTATTGACTATAGACAACTAAATAAGATAACGATTCGTAACAAGTACCCTTTGTCGAGGATCTACGATTTTTTTGAATAGTTACAAAGAGCATAGGTGTTCTCCAAAATAGATTTGAGGTCGGGATATCATCAGTTGCGGATCAAGGATTCAGATGTTTCAAAGACTATTTTTTTAACTCGATATGGTCACTATGAATTTCTAGTTATTCCGTTTACGGACACCCCCTCAGCTTTTATGGATTTGATGAATAGGGTGTTTAGACCTTTCTTGGACAAATTTATTGTAGTCTTCATCGATGATATTTTAGTGTATTTAAAGAGTGAAGAAAAGAATGCTATACACTTGGAAATTGTACTAAAAACTCTTAGAAATGAGAAACTTTATGCTAAATTTAATAAGTGCGAGTTTTGGTTAAATGAAGTGATGTTTTTGGGACACATAATGTCGAAAGCAGGACTAGTTAAAGATCCTCAGAAAGTCGAAGCGGTTTTAAATTGGGAGAGACCTTCGAATATGACTGAGATTAGGAGTTTCTTGGGATTGGCAGGATATTATCAAAGATTCATTAAGAGCTTTTTACTCATTGTAATACCTTTAACCAAACTAACAAGGAAGAGAGAGAAGTTTATATGGTTGGATGATTGTGAAAAAGGCTTTATTTTGTTAAAAGAGAAGTTGAAGACGACACCTGTATTGATTCTTCCTTCAAGTGATGAGGGAATTGTGATTTATAGGGATGCGTCGCATCAGGGACTAGGTTGCATCTTAATGCAGCATGGGAAAGTTGTAGCTTATGCCTGTCAACAATTAAAGGACCACGGGAAGAACTTCCCCACTCATGACTTAGAATTGGTAGCAATAGCTTTTGTACTAAAAATCTAAAGGCATCATCTTTATGGAGCTAGCTCTAAGATATTTATGGATCACAAGAGCCTCAAGTATTTGCCCACCCAGAAGGAGTTGAACTTAAGACAGAGAGGATGGATGAAGCTAATAAGTGACTATGATTGTACTATAAGCTATCATCCTGGGAAGGCTAATATGGTGGCTAATGCACTGATTCGGAAGTCTAGTAGTAAGTTGGTAACTTTGAAGACTTATAGTTTGGGTTGATGAAGGAGTTGAGAAGTTTAGAAGTAAAGCTTGAAGCAGGTGTTAATGGAGGGTTAATAGCTAATATGGTAGTGAAATCATCTATGGTGGATCGTCTTTTGGATTTACAAAGTAAAGATGAGACTTTGATGGCAGTAAAGAATGAAGTATTGGAGAACAAACGAACATATTTCTTAATAAGAGAAAATGGCATGCTAATGCTGGGAAATCGGATGTTTGTGCCTAATGAGATGGAGTTGAAGAATGAGATATTAAGATAAGCTCATGATACTGTCTATTCTATGCACCATGGAACAACAAGATGTATAGGGGACTAAAGCAAAATTTATGGTGATTAGGTTTGAAAAAGGATGTAGCGGAGTATGTGTCTAAGTGCTTAGTATGTCAACAGGTGAAAACTGAACACAAACACTTAGCAGGTTTGTTACAACCCCTTCCTATACCGGAGTGGCCATGGGAAAGAGTGACCATGGATTTTCTTATAGGACATCCTCGTACTCAAAGAGGTTTTGATGCCATTTGGATTATAGTTGATCAATTGTCGAAGTCTACACATTTTCTTCCTATTAAGGTAACTTGGTCTCTTGAGAGATTAGTAGAATTATATGTAGTAGAAATAGTAATGCTTCATGGAGTGCCATAAAGTATTGTCTCAGATCGTGATGCACATTTTACTTCTCAATTTTGGAAAGGGTTCAAACAGGCTATGGGTACTCAGTTGCATTTTAGAACCACATTTCATCCTCAAACGGATGGCCAGTCAGCAAGGACAATTCAAACCTTGGAAGATATGTTACGAGCTAGTGTTGAGTTTGCTTACAATAATAATTTTCACGCCAGTAGTGGAATGTTTGATTTTGATGCACTTTATGGTAGACAATTTCGAACTCTTGTATGTTGGGAAGAGATAAGAGAAAGAAAGATTTTAGGTCTGAAAATGGTAGAATTGACCATAGAGAGAATTAAACGAATATGGAAGAATTTGAAAAGAACTCAAAGTAGATAGAAAAATTATGCGGATAAGAGGAGAAGACCATTAGAGTTTCAGGTGGGTGATTAAGCTCATCTTAAAGTTTCTCCATGGAAAAAAGTGTTGAGATTTAGACAAAAAGGAAAGTTGAGTCCTCATTACATCGGACCATATGAGATTATTGAAAGAATTGGACCCGTGGCATACCGATTAGCTTTATCTCCAAAACTCAAGTAATTACATAACGTCTTCCATGTATCAGCCTTGTGCAAGTACATACCTAATGAGTAACATATCATTTCACCCCAATCCGTGGAAGTTCAGGAAAACTTTTCTTATATAGAGACGCCTCTAAAAATCTTGGACTCTAAAGAGCAAAAACTGTATAACAAGGTCATTCCTTTAGTAAAAGTGATATGGAGAAATAAAGGTGTCAAATAAGCCATTTAGGAGAGTGAAATGGATATGAAGAGCCAGTATTTTTCTTTGTTTTCGAACTCAGGTTATTAAAAAAAAATCGAGGACAAATTTTCTTTTAAGGGGGAGAATTGTAGAGTCCGACCCTATTTCTTTTAATACTTTCGATTTTAACTGTTTTTTTAGTAAATTTTAATTGTTGTGTGCCTAGTAATTTAAGAGTGTGTTATCTTGTGAGGGGACTTTTAAAAGATTAAAGGACTTTGGGGTTGTTTTAAATTTTATGAGAGAATAGAATAAGAGTAGTGAAATTGTATTTATACTGCAGGAGGAGGGCTAGGGAAGTCTTTTAACTTCCCTTAGTGGCAATATAAATAGGAAGAGAGATACCAAAACCAGACATTTCGGTCTCCCTTTCCCATTTTACAGATTCTTCTAGTTTTCTCTCTCTCCTTTTAACTCCTTGTGTTCTTGGTAAAGCTTTGGATAAAAATCTCAAGTAAGGTTTCCTTTCTCCACCTTTTCAGTTCTTGTA
This sequence comes from Bretschneidera sinensis, assembly GCA_023935145.1. Taxonomy (NCBI): domain Eukaryota; kingdom Viridiplantae; phylum Streptophyta; class Magnoliopsida; order Brassicales; family Akaniaceae; genus Bretschneidera; species Bretschneidera sinensis. The sequence continues at coordinate 79,012,699 of CM043700.1, read as the reverse complement.
AGTTGTTTATGTAAGGTTTGAGTTCTTAAATTCACACATTTGAAGTTTTGTGTGAAAAGTTTGAAGAAAACAAGTTTTTGTGTTTTCAAAATGGGTTTTGTGCTAAGTTTGAGACTTTGAGAGTTTTAAACTTTGGTTTTTGTTTTTGTTTTTGGTTTTTTTTGGTTATGGGTGATGTATAGAATTGACCAAAAACCTTAGAAAAACTTGTGTTTTAAAAGGTTTGGAGTTTCTTAAAAGTTCAAAGGAGTTTTGAAAGGAAAAAGTGTGTTTTTCGTGGGTTTTCTAGGTTCAAACGATTAGATAGTCAATTGTAGTAAGCCCACTGTCGACTATGCAAGGGGCAGAGACTTCAGGTCTCGAACACAATCGACTATGTGATTGGACAGTCGACTATGCAAGAGGTACAATGTTCAAGACCCCAACACATGTAACTGTGCAATAAGACAATCAACTGTGCAACCGATTTTTTGGTTTTTAGAATTTGAATTTCATTTTTCCTCTAAATCCTAAATCTTTGAAAGTAACTTAATTCGATGATGTGATAATTCTGACTTTTTAATTGAATTAGTTGAAGTCTGATTGTTTATGTTTGGACCTTTGATGTTAAATGAGGAATCCTTAGGTGTAAATGAAGAACGTTTAAAAGGAAAAGAAGTGCTTCGGGATTAGAACTTGGTGCTTAAGGTGAGTTTTCACCTTACTCTTGGTAAGTGGTACAAATCAAATGATTAAATGTAAAATTATATAAATATATAAGATAAATATTGAGATGTATAAATGTGCTTTGAAGTTAAGTTCTACTAAGTTTGGATTGATGATTTAGGATTGAGATATTGTTTGTGATACCTTGTACTTTATGGATTTGATTGTGTTGTTGATTCTATGGAAATGAATGGTATGAAAAGAGAGTTTACGCCCACCCACAAGGGGTGAAAGGGGACCGAGGAAATTAATGGGCTGGTAGGACCTCGCCCAGGAATAGGTGTAGAGGATCCAAAGTTATTATATGAAAAGAAATGTTGATTGAAAAACGTACTGCTACGTGGGGAGACATCCCCATTTTATCTATATTGATGAGAATATGAGAATTGAGGCGATCCTTCGTTATGCAAGAGTTGAATACTTTGAATTGATGATTGCTTTTCTTGTTATTCCAAATCTTATGATCTAATTTGTGTGAAGTTTTATTGCACTTGTATATGATGGCTTGGTTGCTTTTACTTTTGTATTTGTGTGTTTTGCAATAAGATGAATTATTAACCATCTGGTGTACTCAAGATCATAAATTTCATTAAATCAAATAGATCACAAAGGTTTAATAATTATAAATCGATTACTCTGAGTAATTTGAATACTCGCGAAGCTTTTTAGCTCACCCTTTCCTTTTTTTAATATTTCAAGAAAATTTTTGGAAAACCTCGAATCTTAGGCGGTAAAGCTGAGCGGCAAAGAAAGTCTTTAGGTGAGTCCACGTGCAAGGCATCCTCACTTGAACTTATGTAGTAGAAGTTAAATTATTTTGTATATGCTAAGTCGTAAAGCTCTTAGAGGTTGTGTCTTGTGAAACATGCTTTGTAAATTCTAAAGTAATGGACTTGGGAATTGTTGTATATGATAATCTATGGTTTATGTGCTATATTATGGTTGTTATTAGGTCTTTTTTATATCATTTGTTTGTCCAGGTGCTCAGTTCTAAAAAGTAATGATGTCGTATCGAGTAGGGCCCACTCAGGATAGGTCGTTACACGTGTTGTGATTGGCCCGATGAATGGCATAAATTGTCGAGTGTTGTGAATTGAAAGCGATCGAGAATGATGTTACTAGTAAATGGTTGAGTTTATGTTATGTGTGGGTGTACTATAGATTATGTGTGATAAGAATAATTATGAATATTAGTGTTGTTATGATGATTATTCCTTTTTTATTAAGTAATAAGACAAAAAAAAAATTGAAAGTATATATGTATGTGTGTGTATATATATATATATATAGAAGTCGTATTATACTTTGCATATAAAATGTGAATTGTTTGATAATGTTTGTAATTAAAGAATAACAGTTTCCAAAATGATTACTTTTAGTAATGTGATTTCTCATTGAGCTTGTTAGTTAACCCGCTCCTTTTTTACTAACTTTTCAGGAAAGCACCGAAAAATTTTGTGGTCAAAGTTGAAAGGAGCCTTTAGTAAGGTCTTCGTCCATAATATCCTGGTTTCTTGGGTCATTTGGGAGTTTAAATCTTGTTTGGTTTATTATTTTGCAAAAATATTCAAGTTAAATTGTATTTCAAGAAGTTATTTGTATTTGTGTTGTTGGAAATCACCTTGACAAGATGCCCAGGTGGTGATCTTCCAAACACCCAAGTCTAGAATGACTTATAGAAAGAAATACAGCAATCAAAAGCAAGAAAGAAAAGAAGACAAGTGATTTATTATCGAGGTTCGGCAATAGCTTATGTCCCCGTGAGTTCCTTTGAACTCTCTGCACTAAATCAATGGTTCTTTACAATTACAACAACTCTCTTCAAGAAACTAAAGTTCTTGAAGAAACTAAGAAGAGAAGAAAGGAAGAAGATAAGAACTAACAATGCTCTCTATCTAATCTAGACTCCTCTCTCTTTACAAGTAGCCTCACTACAATGAGTCCCTCTTGTGTTTGTGTCTTTACACTCTTATACAATTCTCTCTTGTATGTCACTCTTTACAATTGATCTCAAAGTATGTCACAACAATATGTTATTATTCTTGTTGATAATGAAGCTAGGTAACCCCTTATATAGTGCACCTACTTCTTGTCCAATCTTGAGAGTCAATCTCTACCCTTAGATCTTGATGACCACTTAACCATGGCCCTCCATCAATCCTAAGTGGTGCTGTGGATTTTAACCTTGCATCCACACACCTAAGAGGAGGTTTAAGCAAGCTTTCCATGTGTGCATCAGTTTGCCTAGCGTGTAGGCACTGAACAGGGGGCGGTGAGGAGCTAGGCAAAGCTCATTTACACCACATTCTGGGAGGTGCGATGCTGGTGGAGGGACGGTGCGGCGCTGCCCTTCTCCAAGCTGCTTCCTTGCTAGGCGGTGAGGCGCTGGTGAAGGGGAGGTGAGGCACACACTGATGCTGCCCTTCACACAGCAGTGCACACTACTTTGCCTTGTTGATTAGGGGTATGCACACACACCCAAATGGATGCACACACATGTATGCACTCCCTTAACATGTTGTATTTTAATCTTCCAACTTGGTTTAGAATTTAACCATCTTTGAACCATGTTTAGACATGTTTAAACCTTAGACAAATACCAACAATCTCTACCTTGTCTAAATGTTTAAACCCGAACCATTTTGCTGAGAGCTTCAAGATCCAAACTCATCTTAAGTCATCATTTAAATAACTCTAATCCTAAGTAGTCCAAGGCAATGATTGAACTTACTTAGAGGTAGAACTTTAGTACCTAAATCCATAGGATTTTCTTCCGTGGCTACCTTGTCCACATGGATGCATCATTTCGTAACATTTTCCCGAATGAAATGATACCGAACATCCATGTGCTTTGTCCTCTTATGGAAAACCGGATTCTTACACAAGTGCAATGCACTTTGACTATCTGAAAACACCACAACCTACTCTTTTAGGACCTCCCACTCATCCAACAACCCTTTGCACCCCATAGCCTCCTTTATGGCTTGCGTAGCCGCTATGCATTCTGCCTCGGTTGTTATGAGTCCTACCACCGGTTGCCAATGAGCCTTCAAATACCTCAGCAACCACTTCATCCCAAGCCAATGCTTCTTTCCCGGACTACTCACAAATCTGCTGAGAACACCCATTGCCCAAGAAACCCTTAACCAGTTTTCTCTCTTTTTCTTGGATTCTACACATCCCAAGGATCTTTTGTGCATGGCCAAGATCCTTCATCTCAAACTCCTCACTGAGTTGAGCCTTCAATTTCCTTATCCTCTCCATGCTACTCCCAACTAACAGCATGTCATCAATGACATAGATGAGGATATTCACCATCTTCTCCACCTTGTGTCCAGGTGAGAAAGTTTCTATGAAATCTATGTCTTCTCTTCTCTTGAACCCATTTGCCACCAGCCTAGCCTTGTTCCAGACTTTATCTCCTGGAGGGTACCCTTCTTTGATCTTGTAAGTCCACTTACAATCCACAACTCTCTGATTTCCCGAAATGTGCACCAATTCCCAGAAGTTGTTCTTCCTCAAAGAATCCATTTCTTCCTCCATAGCTAGCTTCCACTTTGATGATTCCTTACACTCCATGGCATCCGTGTAAGTTTTTGGTTCAACCTCTCCTTCTCTCCAAGGAGCTACTACATTAGCATCCGCAAACCTATATCTCAAAGGTGGTCTAACCACCCTCCTTCCCCGGTCTCTTATGAGTTGGTAGTCATTATGACTTGCTGCATCAACCTCTTCTTGTTCAACCTTTTCTTAAGTTTCTTGAGCATGGCCTTCATTCAAGGGCTCTACCTGGTCCAAACCTTCTTGCCTTCCTTGCTTTACCTGAACCGAACTCTCCTTGATGCGATGCTCCACAACTTCCAGACTGGTTTGCTCACTAGCCCCTGCAGGGTTAGTTTTCTCCAAGTAGGGAAATAACAATTCATTAAAAATAACATCTCTACTTATAATAAGTTTCATGCCTTTCTTTTCTAAGGACCACAACCTATATCCCTTAACCCCATCACTATATCCTAGAAATACACATTTTTTAGATCTTGGGCTAAGTTTATCCTCCTTTTGATGTGCATATGTAGCACACCCAAAAGTCCTAAGGTTGCTTAATTCAGGGGTTTTCCCACTCCGCATCTCTATAGGAGTCTTGAGCTCTAAAGCTCTAGAGGGTGATCTATTAACCAAGTATGTAGTTGTAGCCACAGTGTCTCCCCAAAAATATTTTAGTAAACCGGATCCTATTAACATGCACCTAACCTTTTCCATAAGGGTTCTATTCATCTACCCAGCAACTCCACTTTGCTGAAGGGTTTCAACAACCATCCTATGTCTTAGAATCCCATTTAACCTACAGAATTGATCAAGTTCTTGGTTAAAAATTTCTAAGCCATTATCGGTTCTTATTCCCTTAACTACTCTACCCATTTGAGTCTCTACCAGCCCTTTCCACACCACTAATTTATTCAAAGCATCTGATTTATTTTTAACCAAATAAACCCACACACTTCTTGAATAATCATCAATTGAAGATAGAAAGTAAAAGTTACCTCCCTATGTTAGTGTTCTTACTGGTCCCTAAAGGTCCGAATGAATGTAGTCAAGAATCTTCTTAGACTTGTGCACTCCGGTGTTGAAGCTGACCTGGTGTTGCTTCTCAAGAACACAACACTCGTAGAAATCAAGTTCCTCTACTTTGTTTCCACCAAGTAGGCCATCCTTGCTGAGAACTTGCAGGCTCTCTTCACTCATATGTCCCAAGCGAGTGTGCTAAAGGGTTGCCTCATCCATCTCAGCCATCAAGCTTGCTGCTTAACCTTGATCTCCATGTCTTTGATCATCTCATAGAGTCCATCCTTCATTGCTGCTTTGATCACTACCAAATATCCCTTGGCTACCTTGATCTTTCTTCCCTCTATCTTGCATGTGTATCCCATGGAATCCAACTTCCCCAATTAGATCAAATTCCTTCTCAAATCTGGGAGATATCTCACATCTTTCAACAGCCTTGTCATTCCATCAAACATCTTCACCTAGATATCTCCCGTGCCCCTCACTTGGTAAGAAATATCATTCCCCAAGAAAACTTTTTCATCATTAGTTTCCTTGAAATTCTTGAACCAACTCTGGTGAGGGTATATGTGATGAGTGCACCCGAAATCCAAGATCCATTTCCCGCTGCCTTCTTGCCCCTTGCTCACACTTGAGCACACAACAAGAACATCATCATCTTACTGTTCGATCTTGACAACCGAAGCCTCTCCATTCTTGGTATAGCTTCTTCCTCTATCCTTTGTCATCTTCTTGCAATCTTTCTTGACACGACCCTCCTTATGGCAGTAGTAGCAACTTTTCCCTCCAAATCTCGGTTTAGAGTGCTCTCTCCCATGGCTCTCTCATTTACCTCTTTCCCGGTAGTAGCCGTGTATGTTGTTGTGCACTCTCCCATAGCTCTCTCCTCTATCTCTGTCCCGGTAATAGCCATGCATGTTGCTGGGCACTCTCCCATGGCTCTCTCCTCTACCTCTATCCTGGTAGTAGCTATGTATGTTGCTGTACACTCTCTCATGGCTCTCTCCTCTACCTCTGTCCCGGTAGTAGCCTTGTATGTTGCTGTGCACTCTCCCATGGCTCTCTCCTCGACCTCTGTCCCAGTAGTAGCCATGCATATTGTTGTGCACTCTCCCATGACTCTCTCCTCTACCTCATTCCCGGTAGTAGCCATGGTTGCTGCCATACCGAGTTACTGGCCTTCTTTTAAAGAATAGCCCTTTATCACTTGATGCACTCCTTATCTTGGCAACAAGATTATCTTGCAACTCTTCATTAGGATCAAATTTAAAAGCAAAGATTCGTTTACAAAGTTACCTCTTATTAGGGAGAGTCTTGCCAAGAAACAACTGATCTAGTTTCTTCCATATTGCAGCTGGATCTTCTACGTCTCTGCACTCCCTTGTGACATTATCCGACATGTGCAAGAAGATGGTGCTGTAAGCCTTCTTCTTCATCTCAATCCACTAGTCTTCCGTGACACTTACTGGAAAAGCATCATCTTCTCCAAGAGCCAAGTCCACTTTCTGTTGCATTAGAACTGCCTTGATCTTCCACTTCCAAAGGGAAAAATCTCCCTTTCCATCAAACTTCTCAACCACGAAATTTGAAGCCATCTTTGCGGACAAGATCCCAGATTTATGCAATACCCACAAATGCTTTCTTCAACCTCAAGAACACGATCGAAGATGGATCTTAACACCATTCTTGAATCACCCTCAAAAACACGATCTGATCTTGATCTTTACTCCATTCATGAATCACCCAAGAAGTTGATCTTTGATTCTTGGAGTCTTGACTCCGTAACCTTCTTGTTCTTGCTCCGATACCCAGCTGTGCAAGCTCTGATACCACTGTTGGAAATCACCTTGACAAGATGCCCAGGTGGTGATCTTCCAAACACCCAAGTCTAGAATGACTTGTAGAAAGAAATACAACAATCGAAAGCAAGAAAGAAAATAAGACAAGTGATTTGTTATCGAGGTTCGGTAATAGCCTACATCCCCGTGAGTTCCTCTGAACTCTCTGCACTAAATCAGTGGTTCTTTACAATTACAACAACTCTTTTCAAGAAGCTCAAGTTCTTGAAGAAACCAAGAAGAGAATAAAGGAAGAAGATAAGAACTAACAATGCTTTCTATCTAATCTAGACTCCTATTTCTTTATAACCAGCCTCACTACAATGAGTCCCTCTTGTGTTTGTGTCTTTGCACTCTTACACAATTCTCTCTTGTATGTCACTCTTTACAATTGATCTAAAAGTGTGTCACAAAAATATATTATTATTCTTGTTGATAATGAAGCTAGGTAACCCCTTATATAGTGCACCTACTTCTTGTCCAATCTTGAAAGTCAATCTCCACCCTTAGATCTTGATGACCACTTAACCATGGCCCTCCATCAATCCTAAGTGGTTCTGTGTGTTTTAACCTTGCATCCATGCACCTAAGAGGAGGTTTAAGCAAGCTGTCCATGTGTGAATCAGTTTGCCTAGTGCCTAGGCGCTGAACAAGGGGCGGTGAGGCGCTAGGCAAAGCTCCTTTGCACCACATTCTAGGAAGTATGGTGCTAGTGGAGGGGCGGTGCGGTGCTACCCTTCTCTAAGCTGCTTCCTTGCTGGGCGGTGAGGCCCTGGTGAAGGGGAGGTGAGGCGCACACTGATGCTGCCCTTCACACAGCAGTGCGCACTACTTTGCCTTGTTGATTAGGGGTGTGCACACACACCCAAGCACTCCTTTAACATGCTGTATTTTAATCTTCCAACCTTGGTTTAGACTTTAACCATCTTTAAACCATGTTTAGACATGTTTAAACCTTAGACAAATACCAACATATATCATTTGTAAAAGTCTTAAAAATTGGTTTTACTATATTAGAAAGTTTCATGGTTATAAAGTTATGTGGTGTTAGATTTGAAATGATTGTTAAGATTGTGGATTGATTTGTAGGTTTGCATCTTGAATCAAGGTGTTCAGTGTTGAAAGATAATGAAACCGTTCTAAGTAGGACCCAATCAAGTTTGGTCATTAGATTTTTTGGTATCAAAACATTAGGTTTAAGGTTATCTAGACATTAGTACATGGTGCATAGAGTTGTTATAGAAAGTTAGTTATGTAAAGTTAGAGATGATGTCATGTAAGAGTAGCAAACAGTAATGGTTTACGTGGGGGTAAAATATCTTAAGACTAAAGTTGATTTGACTTGTGTTTAAATATTGTGTGAATTTGATGTGATTTGGAATGACTTCATGATGTTTTTAAACTGCCATGGTAATACCTTTTAATGAGAATTATGAGTGTGAATGCTTTGATATGATGAAGTATTTTTATTGATGTATTATTTGTATGTGTGAATATACTAGTATGTGGTTGGTAATTTGACAATGATGTTGAGAAAAGGTCTTTTTAAAGAGTTTTAATAACTTAAGATATTTTCGAATGATGATTGTATGACTTCCGTGTAGTGTTGGCTAAGGAATAGTGGTTATAGAAATTGTGAACTTGAAATAGAGAAAGTCTTGTATAAGTGTATACTTGAGTGTTGAGTATAGGAGAAAAGTAGTTGATGGGATGTCAGACTCAAAGGTATTTTGAAGGTTTAGGTAGTAATGATCTATTTGAAATGCAAAGGGATTCGAGAAGTTGAAGAGTCATCTCGATTCATATAAATTGGAAGCATCACAAAATGAAATGGGATTTAAGAAAAGTGATTATTATTGGTAAGAGTGTATATGGATTAATAAGTATAAAAATGAGGAGCAAGTGTTGGGTAAGTGGTTAGTGTAAGGAATAAGGTGTAGTAAGAAGTGAGTGAGTTAAAAACGATAGGTACAAATATAGGTAGAGGAATGATGGCATTGGGTAAATTATAAGTGAAGATTTGGTGGTGTTTTGAGACTTTAAGAAGATAGGGAAGGGAGTAATTTGGAAAGTAAAAATTGTTATGAGAGAATTTATAAAGGAGAAAGGGTAGTAAAATTTTGATTTGATCCTAATGTTAAGTGAAGTGCGATACAAAGAGATAGTAGATTTATTCAAAACCTAGAATGTCTTGAGCTTAAATTTGAGATTGAGTATTTAAATGGTTGGTTCTAGTTGAAGGAGCTTAAGAGCTTTGCTTTATTAGGAGATAAAATTTGAAAAATGCTTTTGGTATCTAGTGAAAGGTAAGTGATGATGAACTAAGATAATTGAAGTACTTGAAAAGCTAAAAATTTGTGGATGACTTGTTTTAGCTATAGTTGACGTACTAAAAAGGTTTATGTAACAAAACTACGACGAATATGCTTGGCAAATGAGATGTTAAGAAGGTGTGTTATGGGAGATCGAGATTTTAATGAGATATAAGAGTATTGGAGCAATTTATGGTGAAAGAGAAATAGATATGGAATACAAGGCTAAGGGATTGTGGTATGAGTAAATGATGGAAAGATTAAGATTGAGATATTTAACTTTAACACTCCTTATGGATAATAGTAAGGACTTGAAAATTGTCAGTAATAATGTAAAGAGAGAGATTACAAAAGAAAAGTTATTAATTTAAAAATTGATGAAGTTCGAAATACACTAGAAAAGAATAATGCTAGGAGAGATGGTTTATAAAGAAGATATTTAAGGAGATTTAATATTACTAAACGTTATGATTTTGTAGGAACTTAATATAAAGTGAAGAGAATATCTTAAATAAATCAAGTAGTTACCGGGAAGTGTTATGGAGCTGAAATTAAATTGTCACTAAGTGGATGAAGAAAATTACAATTCACGATGGGTTTAAGGGGTACTTTTGGAGGAACAGTAAGATTGTATGATGTGAATGTGAAGTACTTTATTCAAGGACTACTAGTGATAGTAAGTTAAAGGAAATTGTTGGATTTCAATGTACGTTGTGTGGCTAGACATAAGATTCGGTAAGAAAAAGTGTGGAGATGAGATGTTAGATAGTCTTCTAGAAGTTTTGAATTTCTAAACGGGCTGGAAGAAGAAACGAGAAAAGAGAAGGATTTGAAAGTGTAGTTAAGTCAAGAGAATAGTTTGAGCATATAAAAGGTTTGTTAGGTAGATGGAGGTGGAATAAGAAATGAAGATGTTATAGTTCAGTGAGTTAACGAAAAGAGTTGAGTAGGAAGTAAGAAAATGTACTACCACCAAGTTGTTGTAAAAAGAGGAAGATATTTGATTGAGATAAGGGAAGAATCTCCTTATACAATGTGATAGGTGTTGTTGTTAGGAATTAAGGAATGATAGAGTGGTTAGATAATATTAATGAACAAGATGACAAGACAAGCAATTAAGAGTATATTAAATTTGGTATGAGAATTGACAAATTAGTGTTTGATTTTATCTAGTTGAAAATTTTTATGAATGACAATCTTGAAAATAGTGAAACTATTGATAATTTTGGAAAGGGAATAATTAAAAGGAAGAAGGATTAAAAGTATAAAAGGATGAACTATGGAAGAGACAAAAGTCTAAATATGAATTGAGATGCTACGTGTGTTGTGTTTATAATCGAGTAAAAAATTGGAGATTTGGAGAAAATTATTTGTTTGAAAAGCAAAAGTGAAAACTTGTTGATGCAAAGACTAATAGTTATAAGGGTAAAGGATAGAGCCATTCTTAAAAAAATATGGGATAGAGAATCATTTAAGGTGTATCCTTGAGAAATTTCTAAGTAAGAGAAATATGGATTGAACGTGAAGTGTAGTGTTTATAACGTGGGTAAAGAGTAGAAAATACGAATTTAGAAGTTAGGTAAAGGATTGGAAAGATACTAAGAGAATAATAAATTTTAAGTACGATCAATATCAAAGGAAAAATTTATATGGATGAAAATTATTAGGAAGTGTAAATAAAGATTAAGGACAAAATTAATTAAGTTATATTTGAAAGCAACTAAGTGATAAAGTTAGAAAAGAAGAGTTGTAGAATGGAGTTGGATAACTTTAAATGGGAGTAACTGGTTTACTTGTATCATGATGTATTATAGTTATTAAAGAAAAACTAATTAATTTGGAGTCGTAGTGGAGAGTAAAGTACTTAATTGTTACTATTGGAGAGTTATATATGAATTTATTGATTATTGTACCCTTGTGAAGAAAATGGAGGAATTAAAGTTTGATGGAATTGGTAAGAGATAAACCCAGATTAGAGCTAAGAGACACGTTGAGTAAAGGGAGTAAATCACTAAATGAAACTTTTTGCTCGAGAAATGTTGGAAAGTAATGTAAGTGACTTGTGAAGGGTTTAAAGACTTTCATTTTTCGTAGGTGAAGTTGGAATTATGAGGTAAACAATTAGAGGAGTTGGTTAAATAACTAAATTGAACTGAGTACAAAATTTTTGTAACATTTTTGATAAATTCTTAGTATCATATATTTTGAGGAAGAAATTGCTGAGTGATGAGAGAAAATGCTTTGTCGATAAGTGGCCGGGTGAAGAAATATCTTAAAGGAGATACATGATTTAGGTCATGCCATACTTGAGGTCCTTGAAGCATGAAGTCAAGATATAAATTAAAGGATTCAAATGGGATTATGATGTGGTGGAAATTTAGTCTTGAAGTCCAAGACCAAAAGAAGGATTTAAAAAATAAATGAGGTTAAGAAATAAGTTTGATTAAAAATGTTTGCTTTGAGGGAGTAATAAGATGAATCGAATAAAAGAGAATATAATGAAATCTGAGGATGAATAACTAAAAAAAGAGTTTCTAATAAGATCAAATAGAGTTTATTAAAATAGTACGCGAAATTATTCTAGTAATTAAATAATTGGTTGGCAACGATATAGAGAAAGTTCAAGTAATTGGTGAGGTGGAAGTTAGTGTCGTAGTGATGGATTTTAAAGAAAGAGGAAAAGTTGAGAAAATGTACCTAAGAATATGAGACGAACACAAAATATGTTAATCTGGATGTTTTGTGAACCATGCTCGAGAAAATTTCAAAAACAAAATTTTTATTAGTGGGGGAGAATTTTGGAGCCCGATACTTTGATTAAAATATTTTAATTTTGGAGTGTGTGCTTCAACACTTGTCTAGTGTGTTATTTCAGTTTTAACTTATAATTTAATTATATTGGGGTTTGTAAAAACTTGGAAAAAAGTAAATAAGATAAGAATTTAAGTGATAAAAATATGTTTTGGTTTACTTATTGAAACTTTAAAGAGTAATGGGGTAGATTATGGAAGAGTTATAAAGTGAAAAGGGTAAGAGTGCAATAAATGGAAAGTTGGCTTATAAATAGGATGGGAAAGGGAGAGAAAGGACCAGCTGTGCTTGATCCTTCTAGAGTGACCGGGAGAGATGAGAGAAAAAGAAGAGAGAAAAAAAAAAGAGGAAGAAAGGAAAAATATAAAGGAAAAGATGAGAGATTTCTTGCTAAATCTTAAGGTAATAACTTGTTCTCCTTTGCTTTTGATTATCAAGTTTGTTGTTAGCCTAAAGATTTGAGTTCTTAAAAGTTTGATTTGAAAATTTTGCTTAAGAAAAGTTTGAGAAAAAAGTTGTTTCAATAGAAAAATGAGTTTTTAACTAACTGTATTGATTTGAGGATTTTGAGTTCAAATCTTTTATAGATAGTAAAAATATTTGACTTAAAACCCTTGGAAACTTGTGTTTTGAATGGATTAGAAGACCCATGTTGGTATTTGTCTAAGGTTTAAACATGGTTCAAACATGGTTAAGGTTTGAACAGGTCCAAGTATGGTTCAAAGATGGTTAAAGTCTAAACCAAAGTTGGAGGACCAAAGTTCAGCAAGTTAGAAGGCTGCACACATGTGTGTGCTTCATTTTGGAGCAAGGGAAGGTCATGCACACTAGTGTGCGCACTTCTGCACACAAGCAGAAGGGTGTTGTGTGAAGGGGACAGCAATTCAAAGCTGCAGCGCTATGATAGGTGCTTAAATATTCATATTTAAGCCCCTTTATTTACACTTTTTAGGTCCGTAGTTATGTTAATTTAGTTCATTTTACTTCATTTGTGTGTTTCACATGTGTTTTATAGGTCTTGGAGAAAAAGAAGCAGTTTTGGCACTTAAAGGAAGAAGCCTGGAATTCCTAGAGCAGTCCCTGGACAAACTACGATCGATCGCACCATGCAATGCGATCGAGCGCACATTGCGATCGTCCACACACAAGAAGGATCGAGTGCACCCTGCGATCGAGCGCAAGACGCGTGTGATCGAGCACACATGTACGGGCGTGAACAGTAAACTGCAGAACCTTATTTTGGAAAAAAGAGAGTTTTGTAATTTAGGAAAGTTTAGGAACTCATGAGCCTTCTAGGACTTCTCAAGCCCTATAAATACACCTGTAAAGCACACACAACACATCACAACTTATAGAACACTTCTCTTATCTTTTACTTGGAGTTGTAAGCTTTGGGAGAGAATTGGCGCCTCTTCTCTCGGGTTTATTCTTCTCTTTATGTTTAGTTTATATATGATGTTTATTTTAGACAGTATGTGTAACTAACTTTCTTATAGGGCTCGATTGAAGCCCTAGTTATGCTTTCTCATTTATTTATTCATTGATAAATCTTTGCCAATAGCCTTTATTATGTTGCTTAACTTGATTAATGCATGTGCTTATTTAAATTCCTTATATTTATGTGTATGGCCAGCGTATGCATGTGGTATGGATTGGTTAGTTAGATCAATTTGGATGACCGAGCCCTGGGTCTAACATTAGTAACAAAAGATATCCACACCGGATTCTTGGATTAATCAACATGGGAAACCGGAAGTAGATACCATGCCCTAGGTCTCATGTGGTTGTCGATTTCCATAGTACTTATGCTTTCTTAACAACTCAAGCAAATACCATGCTGAATCCCTTAAGGAAGAAAAGAGTTAGAGTAGATACCATGCCTAACTCGTTGCTTAGGGAAATCAATAACTTAAGGAGTAGATACCATGCCCTTAGGTTGGCAACAAGTAGGTATACATGATAAAGCTAGTGCACTGATACATTATACAATTGGGAAAATATGACTAGTGGTGGATATCAAAACCTTATGTCTTTATTATTATCAAATCACATACAACAGTTATTTATTTCTTTTTACTTAAAAAAACTAATTCTAAAACCGAACTTTACCAATCCCTTTGGAGATGATCTTGCTTTCGCACACTATACTACACTGTTGACCTTGTGCACTTACAAGTAAAATTAGTATGATTATCTGCTTAATTATTTAGGTATATTTTCGCTTAACACGCTGCGCTGCAGCGCTGGAACCTAGCAAGAATAGCACAAGGGACAGAAACCCAAAGCTGCAGCGCTGGGAAGTCGACGCTGCAGCGCTGGCCGGCACACATGGACAGCATGCATTAGCCTTCTCTTAGGTGCATGAATGCAAGGTTAAAACACATAGCACCACTTAGAATTGATGGAGGGCCATGGTTAAGTGGTCATCAAGATCTAAGGGTGGAGAATGACACAAAGAATGTCCAAGAAGTGGATGGCTATAAAAAGGGTTCCCTAGCCTCATTTTTCACATGAGAGAATAATCATTGTTGTGACATTGTGTGAGATCAAATGTAATACAAGAGAAAATTGTGTGAGAGTGCAAAGACACAAAACATAAGAGAGACTCTTTATAGTGAGGCTGGTTGTAAAGAAGAGAGAGTAGTATAGAATTAATAGAGAGCATTGTAATAAGTCTATCACTTTCTAGTTCTCTTCTTGGTTCCTTCAAGAACTTGAGGTTTCTTGGAGAGGGTTACTGAATTGTAAAGAACCATTGATTTAGTGCAGAGAGTTCATAGGAACTCAAGGGGACGTAGGCACATTGTCGAACCTCGATAACAAATTTCTTTTCTTCTTTCATTCTTTGATTTTCTGTTCTTGTGTTCGATTGCTGTATTTCTTTCTACAAGTCATTCTAGACTTAGGTGTTTGGAAGATCACCACCTGGGCATCTTGTCAACGTGATTTCCAACAGTGGTATCAGAGCTTTGGACAGTGGTATCAGAGCAAGCATAGCTGGTTATCAAAGCAAGAAGTAGAAGGTGACGGAGCCAAGACTCCAAGAATCAAAGATAAACTTCTTGGGTGATTCAAGAACGGTGTAAAGATCGAGATCTGATCGTGTTCTTGAAGGTTGATTCAAGAACAGTGTTAAGATCCATCTTCCATCTGTGTTCTTGAGGTTGAAGAAAGCATTTGTGGATAATTTCGGTATTGAGAAGTTTGATGGAAAGGGAGATTTTTCCCTGTGGAAGTGGAAGATCAAGAAGGTTCTTATGCAACAGAAAGTGGACTTGGCTCTTAGAGAAGATGATGCTTTTCCAGCTAGTACCATGGAGGACCAGCAGATTGAGATAAAAAAGATGGCTTACAACACCATTTTCTTGCACATGTCGGATAATATCACTAGGGAGTGCGGAGACTCGGAAGATCCAGCTGCAATATGGAAGAAACTAGATGAGTTTTTTCTTGCCAAGACTCTCCCGAATAAGAGGTATCTTCGTAAACGAATCTTTGCTTTTAAATTTGATCCTAATAAAGAGTTGCAAGATAATCTTGATGCCAAGATAAGGAGTGCATTAAGTGGTAAAGGGTTGTTCTTTAAAAGAAGGCCAGCAACTCGGTATGGCAGCAACCATGGCTACTACCGGGATAGAGGTAGAGGAGAGAGCCATGGGAGAGTGCACAGCAGCATGCATGGCTACTACCTGGACAGAGTTAGAGGAGAGAGCCATGTGAGAGTGCACAACAGTATGCATGGCTACTACCAGGATAGAGGTAGAGGAGAGAGCCATGGGAGAGTGCACAGCAACATGCATGGCTACTACCGGGACAAAGGTAGAGGAGAAAGCTATGGGAGAATGCATTCCAAACTGAGATTTGGAGGGAAGAGCTGCTACTACTTCCATAAGGAGGGTCATGTCAAGAAAGATTGTAAGAAGATGAGAAGGGATAGAGGAGGAAGCCATACCAAGAATGGAAAGGCTTCGGTTGCCAAAACAGAACAGCAAGTTGATGATGTTCTTGTTGTGTGCTCGGGTGTAAGCAAGAGACAAGAAGGCAGCGAGAAGTGGATCTTGGATACCGGGTGCACTCATCACATGTGCCCTCACCGGAGTTGGTTCAAGAATTTCAAGGAAACCAATGATGAAAAGGTTTTCTTGGGGAATGATATTTCTTACCAAGTGAGAGGCATAGGAGACATCCAGGTAAGGATGTTTGATGGAATGACAAGGCTACTGGAGAATGTGAGGTATCTCCCGGATTTGAAGAAAAATTTGATCTCATTGGGGCAGCTGGATTCCATGGGGTACACATGCAAGATAGAGGGAGGAAAGATCAAGGTAGCCAAGGGATCCTTGGTAGTGATCAAGGCAGCAAGAAACGATGGACTCTATGAGATAATCAGAGAGACAGAAATCAATGATTAAGCAGCAAGCTTGATGGATGAGATAGATAGGGCATCCCTTTGGCATACTCCATTGGGACATATGAGCGAAGAAGGCCTGCAAGTTCTCAAGAAGGGTGACCTACTTGGTGGAGATAAAGTAGAAGAACTTGATTTCTGCGAGTGTTGTGTTCTTGAGAAGCAACACCGGGTCATCTTTAACACTAAAGTGCACAAGTCTAAGGGCATTCTTGACTATATTCATGTGGACCTTTGGGGACCAGCAAGGACACCAACATAGGGAGGTAACATTTACTTTCTGTCGTTAATTGATGATTATTCAAGAAGAGTGTGGGTTTATTTGCTTAGAAATAAATCAGATGCCTTGAATAAGTTAGTGGTGTGGAAAGGGCTGGTTAAGACTCAAATAGGTAGAATAGTTAAGGGGATAAGAACTGATAATGGCTTAGAAATTTTTAACCAAGAACTTGATCAATTTTGTAGGTTAAATGGCATTCTAAGACATAGGACGGTTGTGGAAACCCCTTAGCAAAATGGAGTTGCTGAAAGAATGAATAGAACTCTTATGGAGAAGGTTAGGTGCATGTTAATAGGATCCGGGTTACCAAAATATTTTTGGGGAGAAGCTGTGGCTACTGCTGCATGTTTGGTTGATAGATCACCCTCTAGAGCTTTAGAGCTCAATACTCCCATGGAGATGTGGAGTGGAAAACCCCCTGAGTTGGACAACCTTAGGACTTTTGGGTGTGTTGCGTACGCATAACAAAAGGATGATAGACTTAGCCCAGGATCTAGAAAGTGTGTGTTTCTAGGATATGGGGAAGGGGCTAAGAGGTATAGGTTGTGGTCCTTAGAGAAAGAAGGATTGAAACTCATTATAAGTAGGGATGTTAATTTTAATGGATTGTTATTTCCCTACTTGGAGAAAACTAACCCTGTAGGGGCTAGTGAGCAAACCACTTTGATTCTTGTGGAGCATAGCATCAAGGAAGATTCAGTTTAGGTAGAGCAAAGAAGGCAAGAGGGTTCAGACCAGGTAAAGCCCTTAAATGAAGGCCATACTCAGGGCACTCAAGAGGAGGCTGAACAAGAAGAGGTTGATGCAGCAAGTCGGAATGATTACCAGCTCACGATAGACCGGGAAGGAAGGCTGGTCGAACCACCTTCAAGATATGGGTTTGCAAATGCTAATGTAGCAGCTCTTTGGATAGAATGAGAGGTTGAACCAAAAACTTAATAGATGCCATGGAGTGTAAGGATTCATCAAAGTGGCAGCTGGCTATGGAGGAAGAAATGGATTCTTTGAGGAAGAACAACTTCTGGGAATTGGTGAAAATTCTAGGAAAGCAGAAAGTTGTGGAATGTAAGTGAACTTACAAGATCAAAGAAGGGTATCCTCTAAGAGATGAAGTCCGGAACAAGGATAGGCTGGTGGTGAATGGGTTCACAAGAAGAGAAGACATAGGTTTCACAGAAACTTTCTCACCTAGACACAAGGTGGAGAATATGGTGAGTATCCTCATCTATGTCGATGATGTGCTGTTGGTTCAGAATAGTAGAGAGAGGATGGAAATTTTTACATCTCAACTCAGTAAGGAGTTCGAGAGGAAGGATCTCAGCCTTACACAAAAGATTCTTGGGATATGTATAATCCAAGAAAAGGAGAGAAATCGGTTGAGGGTTTCTTGGGCAATAGGTGTTCTCAGCAGATTTGTGAGTAGTCCCGGAAAGAAGCATTGGCTTGGAATGAAGTGGTTGCTGAGGTATTTGAAGGCTCAGTGGCAGCCGGTGGTAGCACTCATAACAACCAGAGCAGAATGCATAGCTGTTATGGAAGCCATAAAGGAGGCTATGGGGTGCAAAGGGTTGTTGGACGAGTGGGAGGTCCTAAAAGAGCAGGTTGTGGTGTCTTCGGATAGCCAAAGTGTGGGGCACTTGTGGAGGAATCCGGTGTTCCATGAGGGGATGAAGCATATGGATGTTTGGTATCATTACATTCCAAAAAATGGTACGAAATGATACATTCATGTTGACAAGAAGACCACGGAGGAAAGTCCTGCAGATTTAGGCACCAAGGTTCTACCTCTAAGAAGGTCTAATCATTGCCTTGGACTTCTTAGGATTGGAGTCGGTTGATTGATGACTCAAGATGAGTTTGGATCCCGAAGCTCTCTACAAAAATGGTTCGGGTTTAAACGCTTAGACAAAGGTAGAGGTTGTTGGTATTTGTCTAAGGTTTAAACATGGTTCAAACATAGTTAAGGTTTGAACAGGTCCAAGTATGGTTCAAAGATGGTTAAAGTCTAAACCAAAGTTGGAGGATCAAAGTTCAGCAAGTTAGAAGGCTGCACACATGTGTGTGCTTCATTTTGGAGCAAGGTAAGGCCATGCGCACTAGTGTGCGCACTTCTGCACACAAGCAGAAGGGTGTTGTGTGAAGGGGACAGCAACTCAAAGTTGCAGCGCTGGAACCTGGCAGGAATAGCACAAGGGATAGAAACTCAAAGCTGCAGTGCTGGGAAGTCGACGCTGCGGCGCTGGCCGGCACACATGGACAACATGCTTTAGCCTTCTCTTAGGTGCGTGAATGCAAGGTTAAAATGCACAGCACCACTTAGGATTGATGGAGGGCCATGGTTAAGTGGTCATCAAGATCTAAGGGTGGAGAATGACACACAAGAATGTCCAAGAAGTGGATGGCTATAAAAAGGGTTCCCTAGCATCATTTTTCTCATAAGAGAAGAATCATTGTTGTGACATTGTGTGAGATCAAATGTAATACAAGAGAGAATTGTGTGAGAGTGCAAAGACACAAAATACAAGAGGGACTCTTTGTAGTGAGGCTGGTTGTAAAGAAGAGAGGGTAGTATAGAATTGATAGAAAGCATTGTAATAGGTCTATCACTTTCTAGTTCTCTTCTTGGTTCCTTCAAGAACTTGAGGTTTCTTGGAGAGGGTTACTGAATTGTAAAGAACCATTGATTTAGTGCAGAGAGTTCATAGGAACTCAAGGGGACGTAGGCACATTGTCGAACCTCGATAACAAATTTCTTTTCTTCTTTCATTCTTTGATTTTCTGTTCTTGTGTTCGATTGCTGTATTTCTTTCTACAAGTCATTCTAGACTTAGGTGTTTGGAAGATCACCACCTGGGCATCTTGTCAACGTGATTTCCAACATCCCATGGGAAATAAGTAAAAGATTTTGAAGAAAAGTAAGGCTTTTCGCCAAAAAAAAATTATTTTCGAACTAGAAAATCGACTGTCCCGAGTGCACAGTGGACTGTGTATCGTTTCTGGTCATTGGATAATCGACTGTCCAAGACAGTCGACTATGCAAGGCTTCTAAGCAAATCAAAATTAATTATATTTTGGACAGTCGACTGTCAAAGCCCATGAACCTATTTTCAGCCCTTATTTTCGAAAATAAATCACATTGGTTCAATAATTTCAAATCCAAAGTTTTCCCAAAGTACTTTGAGCTTAAATACATGATAAGATTTTGAAAGTAAAGGTTTTGAAATAGTTTCTTTTGTTTTAAACAATAATAGAACAAGTTGTGTAAAATTTTGAGTAAAGTAAAAGATAGCTTACGACTTAACTCTTGGCCTTGTACTTTTGTATGGAATTCTATGGTGTGATCGGGTAATTAATTAATTGTATCTATCTTGCGTCACTATACTAAGTATTCGTATATATATAAAATTGATACAATAAAATTCAAAAGTTAAAACATACGATTATGAAAATGTAAATAAAGATGTTATGAGATATATATATATATATATATATATATATATATATGTAAAGAAATATATATGTATAAAAATTAAAGTATAGAAATGGCTTAATGTTTATTGTTGTAATAATGATTGATGGTTTGCTATATATTTTACTAGTGACGTGATTTGGTTGATAAATATATGATTGTAAAATGGTTGAGTTGTGAATGTATTATATATAACATACATTCTTAAATAATGATGTGAAACGAGTAAAAGAAATATAGACTAGTAGAGCCCATCCGGAAAGGGTGAAAGGTACCGAGAAATTTGTGGAATGGTAAGACCCCATTCCAAAAAGTGTAAAAGATGTCTCTGTTGTTATATGATTAGCCCAATGAAAAGCATTATGATGAGATTAACCCAATAAAGGATAATGAAATGAAATGAGTTGAGATATAATCATGAAATGCATTACATTTATATAACTCCTCATTGCATTGATAGATACATTATGATGATTAGCCCATGAAAAGCATGTAATGTGATTGACCCGATAAAGAGCATAAATTGTCAAGTGTTGTGAATTAAAAGAGATAAAATGATGTTACCAGTAAATGGATGAGTTTATGTTATACATGGATATAATATAGATTATATGTGATACAAATAATTAAGAATATTAGTGTTGTTATGATGATTATTCCTTTTGTATAAAATAATAAAAAAAACTAAAAACATATATAAGTCGTATTACTTTGCATATAAAAAAGTGAATTGTTTGATAAAGTTTGTAATTAAAAAAGAAATATTTCCAAAACAATTACTCTTAATATTATGTTTTTTTATTAAGCTTTTTAACTCACCCCTCCATTTTTACTAACTCTTCAATAAAACACCAAAAATTTTGCAATCAAAGTTGAAAAAAGCCATTAATACAATCTTTGTTTCTTAAGTAGTTTGAGAGTCTAAATCTTGTTTGATTTATTCTTTTGTAAAAATATTCAAGTTAAATTTTATTTGAGGAAGTTCTTTGTATTTGTATCTTTTGTAGTAGTCTTAAGAATTGGTTTGTTGTATTAAAAAGTTTCATGTTTGTAAAGTTACATGTTAGATTTGAAATAGTTGTTAATATTATAATTTGATTTGTAAAATGCAGTGTTGAAAGGTAATGGAATCATTCCGAGTAAGACCCACTCGGGATGGGTCATTACAGCAAGCACCATTGACTAAACCCTGCATTTATTCCCACTAGTTAAGTCAGCATCTCCATGATTGAAAGAATTAGTGAAAAGAATGAGGATGATGATCATAAAGATGCAAATGTATGCCATATTGATACAATTTCAGAGTATTCGTTGTCTTTTATATATGACAAAAGCATAATATATGAAGAGTTTCCCAAGATTATTCAAATGGTAGTTCATTTAAGCCCAACATCAATTAATCAATATATCCATCTTAGCTAGAATATATATACCCAGCTTGCCCGTATTGGTTGCACATATAAAATTCCATGTTCCCATCCATCAAAAGCATATTTCCAGCTTCAAAATGCATATGCATAATTCTAACAATCTACTTGACCATCTAGACTTCTAGCTCTGCTCATTTTGTATACTTAGTAGAAAAGGGTGAGCTCTCAATGTAGATCAACAAACTACTGAGTACTGAGAGATGGGGGAAAATTTTTTCATAAGATGTCATCAATTAGTTGATCTGACCGCTACACAAAAGCAAATTGAATCATATTGGTTTACAAAACAACACTAAAGAAAATGCACTTCATTGTGAACAACTACCTAACAGTTGACCTTTTCAAACACGGTTATATTAAATCCTGTTGGTTTATAAAACAATACTAGAGAGATGCACTTCATTGTGAAACTACCTAACATCTAACTTTTTCTACTATTATATATACGTCGGACAGTGAATCAACTAGAAAACCAATGTGTAGCAGTGATACTAAAAACTACAAAGGGACTTTGGGAAAAATTGAAAGACCCACTAATTGGAGGATGGTAAAAGTCCTTTATACTATAGTGGCAACAACATTATTTTTGGGGACACAACTTCGGATTATACTTACTCATGTTGTTCTGTGACTAAAACTTTAATTCTACAACTACAAATGAAGTTCCACATGACGACATTCATCCTATCCAACAAGTTCTGTTTTAGAGATCATTAATTCATTACATAATCCCATAAGTTTATAGCCACAAATTAAATCATTTTGGTTTTTTTCTTCTTTTTTATTTCTCTAATACAACCATAAGTCACCATATCAACTAAGTAATATGTGAATCAAGATAGTATAACAAAGTACCTAAATCCCAATTACCTCTTCCAAGAACTCCTAGTCTATTTTCAAATACACAGCTTTAACTGCTTCTTTAGGAGCATAAATGCTCATTTATGTTAAATGGTTAAAAGTTAGTAGTAGTAAAATTACCGGTAACTACTAACTAGTGACAAGATGGTGAAGAAAGATAGAAATTTCAAGCTTAGATAGCTCTAAACCAGGGCAAAGCCTTTGTCCATCCCTAAAAGGTGTAAAGCTATTATTCTTAACAACAGTTCCTATCTTCTGCAGACAAAGAACACATATTTTCATAAGATATGTTTCACATAAATGCTTCTTAGAGTATACATGTTTGTTATGATAGAAAGCGACTTTTTGCCTAATAAAGGCAAGGTTCTAACAAAGATTAGAGATCGAAAATATAATTAATTATGAACTTACATCCTATCTCCATGAAAACACTGATCATTTTATTTATTACCTTTTGATATGATAAGGGACTTCTGAAGATGGTAATTGCATTTCTTTGCCCTCTTCCCTGCAAAACATAGGAAAGAGATATACAACATGATTTCCAAAAAATAATCAATTGAAAAAGGAAGAAAACATTAAAAAAGAAAATATGCTAGAAACTAAAGTACACTGACGGAGGCTTCTCCAGGGTTCAGTTTACATAAGCCATGCTGATAACCATATGTGTGATACATAATTGAGAATTCAAAGTCCTACAATCATGGAAAGACGCTTGGAATGCTTCAGCGGACTACTTAAGTTCAAATCCACTGTTCGTTTATGAAAAAAGCCTGATCATATTAGACATGATTGTCAAGGGCAACACGAACAATGCAGGTAACAAAACAAGTACAACTTTTCTTGGCGTTAAACATAATAACAACTTAACTACATAACCATTCATTAATTTATCAAATTATTGAATGATCGAAACATATCAAGTCCTCAAGGAAATTAAATTTACTGCACCATTTTTGTAGCATTTCAACGAGTTGGTGTTTCAATTTAGTAAGGAAATTAACTATACCTGACTATTTGCTGCCTCTTCGGCCTGTCGAATCAAGGCTATACCTTCAAAAATGATATGTTGTCCGAAAAAAAAAAGCCACTGGTTCCAAGCCTTCAGATATTTTGCGGTAAAGTCTAAACATTCCTGAGAGATCTTCGATCTAAAACAAAGTACTACAAAATTAAAACAATTTCTCCCAATCTATGCTCTCTTTTCACAAATGACCAGGGCAATAACTATTAGTAAAACAATGGAAGAGCAGAGAATACCTTGCCATCTCTAAGCAATGCAAGGCATCCAAAATTTTCTTTCTCAAGGAGTTAATTTTCATGTACAACCAACAGCTCATTTTGTACTTTCTACATACAGGTCAATCAACAATAAATAGATTCATTTATGCGAAATAGCAAAACCCATCTTCTCGTTTCGTTTAAAAGATTGCATAACAAAACTCTTTTACACTGCTTAGTTTCAATTCCTTTTTAATAATAGCTTCACACAAATAACTTAAGAAGCAGAAACTTTCAATGGCATGAAATTGCAGCTTCTAAACATGTTAAAATCAAAGCAAGCCAATCAAACATTATAGTAAGATTCTAAACTAGTTGGCATTAAGAACCTATCATATCATATTTAAAAATCAGAACAAGACTAACACTAAAACTAGATCCATAACTAAAATTCAATTAATAACCGAAGATAGATCAAATTTTAACCATAACAGATAAAAGTACTGCAGCTTGAAACCTAACCAAGAGAGATTGATATCATTCAAACAACCCACATACCTAAGGCGCACCAAAGTCAAGCAAACAAGAACCAAACAATAAACAATTACCTATGTACAACAGATTTATAGTAAGATATCTATCCATTCCAAATTTAAAACAAACAAGCCAAAATCTAGATATTCAAGAATGAATCTTAATGGCATTAATTAAATTAGATCAAACCTGATGAGGCCTGATGTAGCCCATAAACTCTCCGGCCCAATAAACACTCCGGCCCAATAAACACTCTGGCCCGATGAAAAACGGCCCAACAAACCTACACCTGGGCCCCTCTACACACACACCCTTGCAGCCACCCTATGACATGCCACCCTACAGCTGCCTACACACGCAGCCCTACAGCCACCCTACGGCACGCCGCACTGCAGCCACCCTACGGCACGTCGCCTTGCAGCCACCCTGCGACACGTCGTCCCCTAAGTGTATAATCAATGCCTTCACACTGATAAGACGTAAGCAACACCCGTTCAGATGGCTATAAATAAGCCGAGGTATGGAATTCATATTCATTGAGACTTATCCGCTTACACTTGATTTACTTAAGCCCTCGGCCTCTCCCTTATGCCCTCGTGCTAACTTAAGCTTCGGAGCGCCTTTGGAAGTCTCCCCCTCCCCTCTTTTCGAGAGCCTTTAGCTCATCCCTGTTGTCTATGCAGATCCCAGGCCGCGTCAGCACCCAGGCTATGTCAGCATCTAGGCCACGTCAGCACCATCCGTCTTTTGGCATCAACAGATTTGCGCTGTCTGTGGGAAACCACAATCTCTCGCTCTAGTAAAAACGAAGAAGTACAAAAGAACTCATTTGTCACGATGCAACCAAGAAGCAGTACCAGAAAGACCGACAAGGAAGCCCCAACCGCATGCTTTGCTCCTATCTAAGGTAGTGCCCGTAGCCAATAATTTGGACCCAGGTTCCCTGCAATCCCCGAGCATGCTACCCCCCGGGTCAAGCAGGAGGCCCCCTGCCAGAGAACAACGCCCTCATCTCTTCGGAACCAACTCTCCTTATTACGAAGAAATTGCTGCGCATCTTCAGGCCCCGGTAACTCAGGCTCAGTTCCAGGAACTCTCTAAGATGATAGCCGACCTAGCAGCCTAAGTACGAGGAGGAGGCCAGCAACCTTCCTCTTCTCCTCACCAAGCTTCCGAGCAAGCAAAGTCATCCGGTAGAGGTGACCCAACCTATGACCAGCCCCTTATTGAGCCCTCACTTCGTTGTAGCCGATCCAAGGAGAGCTCCTCCTCAAAAAGAAACTTCAACTTAGGCAGACGATTCGAGGAGATAGAAGAAAAAATAAACTTAGCTCTGAGACACAAAAATCTCAATATCATGGATGAGCTTAGCATTCAAGATCCTTTTTTCAAGGAAGATGTTCTCAAGACCCCACTTCCACCAAACTTCAAGATACCGTAAGTCAGAATGTACGATGGCTCCACGGATCCCCTAGACCATTTACAACACTACAAAACAACTATGAAGCTGCATCGGCACTCTGACCCTATCATGTGCCATGCCTTCCCTTTAACTCTCGAGAAAGCCGCAGGTACTTGGTACTCATGTTTGAAACCAGGAAGCATCAGCAATTTCAAAGAACTCAGTTACGCCTTTACCTCACATTTCCTCAGTAGTAAGGGGCCAAAGAAGACTTTGGAGAGCCTCTTCAATATTATTCAGCATCGAGGAGAGAGGCTCCGGGCCTACATATCCCGGTTCAATACAACGGCATGGGAAATTCCTGACCTTGACCCAAATGTCCAAGTAATGGCATTTAAAAATGGATTGAGGTCTAGTATCTTTAGCTCCAAACTCACTCGGCGCCCGCCCAGAGACGTGAATGAGATCTTGGCCCGAGCTGAGAAGTACATACTGGCAGAGGATGACCAAGCCTTCAGAAGAGAGAGAGAGAGTGAGAAATAGAGAAGAAAATGAAGGATCCCGACCCTCAGAGAGGAACATTCAAGAGACCTCACTAAGAGAACAGGTACAGACCCCACCCCGAGTCGACAGCTTCACTCCACTCAATGCAACTAGGACCAATGTCCTCATCCAGCTTCAAGACAAGTTTGTTTTCCAATGGCCACCCAGGAAGCCGCATCTCAGTAGGGATCGGAGATGATGGTGCAGGTTTCATAAGAATTACGGCCATGATACCGAGGAATGCCACGACCTTAAGGGGCAAATTGAGGGCTTCATTAGTCGATGGCACTTAAAGGACTTTACAGGGTCTCGAAGAAGGGATACACCTGCCCAACCAAGAAGAGATACCGGGTGTCATTATCCCCAACAGTCAGAATGACAGGACCCTCGAAAAGACCCCAGGACTAAGCAGGAAGAACCCAGTCAGAAAAATAAGAGGTGGCCTCCACCACCCGAATCATCAAGACAATTTGTGGAGGCCCGACTACCGGAGGCGATTTAGGGTAGAGTAGTAAAACATATGCCAGGGCTGTAGCCATCATCAGTGGCCTTCACAAGAGAAGGAGGACAGGGCTAGTAATCTCCTTTACAAAAGATGACCTGGAAGATGTGCAGACTTTTCATGACGATGCAGTAGTGGTCTCTCTCTTAGTAGCCAACCATGAGGTATGACATGTCCTGGTTGACAATGGAAGCTCGGCGGACATATTGTTCTATGATGCTTTTCAGTGCATGGAGTTGAAAGACAGGCACCTAAAGCCAGCCCCAGCCCCCTTCTATGGTTTCGGTGGATCTTTAGTATTCGCCAAAGGAAGCATAGTCCCTCCCAGTCACTGCAGGAACAAAGCCAAAGACATCCACAGTATAGACCACATTCCTGGTAGTCAAATAACCCTCCTCCTACAATATGATCATCGGTTGACCTACCCTCAATAAACTCAAAGTCGTTGTCTCCACCTATCACCTGAAAGTCAAATTTCCCACCAGTGAGGGTTTGGGAATGATCAGAGGAGATCAAAAAGTGTCCCGGGCCTGTTATTTGAAAGTTTTCAAGGAAGAAAAGAAGATTGAGGCCTTGCCCCTTGAAGTGGAAGATCTCAGGGATAAGATAAAGACCCCAAGAGGATGACCTATAGAGCTAACTCTAGTACCCCTCGGGAAGGACCCCACCTGAACCGTTCAGATAGGCGCAAACCTCCCTGAAGAGAACAGGAAAGAATTCATCTCCCTCATTCAGAAAAATAAAGACATGTTCGCCTGGTCAGCATTAGACATGTCGGGGATCAACCCTGGAACCATTGAGCACTGTCTGAATATGGACCCAAAGTGTAAGCCAGTCATTTAAAAGAAGAGGACTTTCGCCCTAGAACGTCAGGTTGCTATCAATGCAGAAGTAAATAAATTGCTGAAAGCTAGCTTGGTCCGAGAGGTAAGGTACCCCGAGTGGGTGTCTAATGTGGTAATGGTCCAAAAAGCTAGTGGTAAGTGGCGTATTTGTATCGACTTCACCAATTTAAATAAATTCTGCCTAAATGATAGCTTCTCTCTCCCTCGGGTTGACCAGATGGTAGACGCCACCTCAAGGCATGAATTTCTCTCTTTCATGGATGCATACTTTGGCTATAATCAGATCTTCATGCATAGACCAAACCAAGACAAGACCATATTTGTCACTGATCGAGGGCTATACTGCTATAAAGTTATGCTCTTCGGGCTCAAGAACGCCGAGGCGACCTACCAGAGGTTGGTGAACAAAATCTTAAAGGAACAGATAGGGCGAAA
Organism: Bretschneidera sinensis; assembly: GCA_023935145.1. NCBI lineage: Eukaryota > Viridiplantae > Streptophyta > Magnoliopsida > Brassicales > Akaniaceae > Bretschneidera > Bretschneidera sinensis. Next base: position 78,984,540 of record CM043700.1, on the reverse strand, counting down.
TATGGAGGTCTATGGGGACGACATGCTGGTCAAAAGCACAGAGGCACGGAACCACAGCTCCGACCTAGAAGAAGCATTCGAAGTACTGCGCAAACATAACATGAGGTTGAATCCATTTAAGTGTGCGTTCAGGGTAACAGGGGGAAATTCCTAGGGTTCATGGTCACCCAAAGAGGAATAAAGGTCAACATGGAGAAGATAAAGGCCATCCTCGATATGACCCTCCTAAGTTCGTGAAAAAAGTCCAGCGGCTCACCGGCAGAGTCGCAGCCCTGAACCAACTCATATCCAAGTCTGCGGAAAGGTGTCTGCGTTTCTTTAAGGCCATCAAGAAAGCAAAAGCTTTCTCCTAGTCCGAGAGTTGCTAAGAAGCTTTCTAAGATTTGAAGAGGTATCTAAGTTCCCCTCCGCTCTTAACTAAGCCACTCTCGGGTGAGGAGCTATTCTTGTACTTATTAGCTGGGCAAAGCACTGTGGCTTCTGTCCTTATCCGAGAAGAAGCGGGCATCCAGAAGCCCATTTACTATGTTAGTAGAATTCTCCATAAAGCTGAGGCAAGGTATCCTTCTATTGAGAAGATGGCCTATGCCCTCGTAGTAGCTGCACGGAAGCTCTGACCCTATTTTCAAGATCACACCATCATCATTCTAACAGATCAGCCCCTAAGACAGGTCCTGCATAATCTAAGTATCTCTAGGAGAATGGTTAAGTGGGCAGTAGAGCTGGGAGAGTTTGATATCCACTACCGGCCCCAATAGGCGATCAAGGATCATTGAGAAGACAACCCTGTCCATAGATCCAGACGAGTATACAACATCAGTGACCAATGGACCCCCTCTAGGGTGGACCCTCCATGTAGATAGATCTTCAAATTCACTAGGAAGTGGGGCAGGACTCATTCTCTATAGTCCAGAAGGCTTTGCGATCAAGTACACTTTAAGGTTTGAGTTCAAGACCTTCAATAATGAGGCGGAGTACGAAGCCCTACTAACTAGTCTGAGATTGGCCAAAGCATTGGCTGTCAAGGTTCTGGACGCATTTAGCGACTCACAATTAGTAGTAAGTCAGATAACATGAGAGTTTGAAGCTCGGGGAGAGAAGCTCGTCCAGTATCTCCAAAAAGTAAAGAAGCTCACCACAAATTTCAAGACATTCCGGATAACTCAGATCCTGCGAGCTGAAAACTCCAAGGCAGATGCTTTGGCCAACCTGGCTTCCTCTCGGTACCTGGAGCCAACTCAAGCTGTCTACTTGGAAATCCTCTCCGCTCTGAGTATAGACGAAGCCCCGGTCCTACCAGTAAAAGAGGAAGAAACATGGATGGACCCAATCCTCCGGTATTTGAGGGATGGCGTAGTGCCCGAGTAGAAAGATCAGGCTAGGAAGCTAATCTCTCACGCCTCCCGATACACAATCATAGATAGGTAGTTGTACAAAAAAGTTCTGACTCTGCCTTACCTAAGATGCCTCGGATCTCGAGAAGCTGACTACGCTCTCCAAGAAATCCATGAAGAAATATACGGGAATCATTTGGGAGCCCAGGCCTCAACTTTCAAGGTTCTCCACCAAGGATATTATTGGCCCAAAATGAAAGATGATGCAGCCGACTTAGTCAAGAAATGTAAGAACTATCAATAGTATTCTCCGATATCGCATCGACCTACTAATCCTCTTGTCTCCATCACCAGTCCCCTCCCCTTTTCCATGTGGGGGATGGACATCCTTGGCCCTTTCTCCACATCTGCCGAGCAGAAAAAGCACCTCATCATGGCCATTGATTATTTCACTAAATGGGTTGAGGCAGAGCCACTGGCTAGTATTACGGATCCCCAAACCCAAAATTTTATCTAGAAGTCAATCGTATGCCGATTCGAAATTCCTCGGGTATTTATCACCAACAATGGGAAGCAATTCGATAACTCCCGGTTCAAGACGTTCTGTGCTGACCCCCACATTGAGAATCAGTTCTCGTCCGTTGGGTATCCACAAGTTAATGGCCTGGCCGAAGTGACTAACAGGACGCTTCTCCAAGGAATCAGAAAGAGACTTAACGAAGCAGATAAGTAGTGGGTTGACCAACTCTCCAATATCCTTTAGGCTTATCAAACAACTGTACGAACACCAACAGGAGAAATCTCATTCTTCATGGCGTACGGATCAGAAGCCGTTATTCCCCTTAAGATCGGAGTCCCATCAATATGCGTGTGATGCTTTGAACCAAGTAACAATGAAGAAAGATTGCGAATGAATGTTAATTTGGTCGACGAAGCCCGAAACAAAGCCCAAATCTGGCTGGCTGCCTACCAGCAGAGAGCTGCTCGATACTATAACTCCTGGGTTCGACACAAGGACTTCAAGCTACATGACCTCATCCTTCGAAAAAGTGAAGTGTCCCATCCTCGCCACATGAGAAAGCTCTTTTCAAATTGGGAAGGTTTGTACTGAATCCAAAGAGTTTGTCGGGTTGGCACCTATGAGCTCGAGGAATTGGATGGCAAACCCATCCCACGCACTTGGAACGTGGAGAATCTCTGTAAATTTTACCAATAAAGTGTAAAAGCAAAGGTTTAATAAAGTTTGAAGTTTGAATTCCGAAATTTTATTAAGTTAAAAAGGAAGTACAAAAATTGGGCGCTATCGGCCCTGGATACAAAAATATAAGCCTATTCTAGAAAAGTGGGGGCCTCATGGGCCTTTTTCTTGCTCTCCACTGCCTCCTGAGCCTCACCCCCAATAGTCCCCTAGGTCTCATCCTCTACGACCTCCTCGACACCAGTTACGGCAGCAATAGCACCCAATTCCCCTGAAAGGGCACAAATATCAAGACCTGAAAAATCAAACCCTGGGTAGAGGGAGTCGACTTGCCTCCTTGCCTCGTTGAAGCCCATCAGGATCTGAGTCCCGACTTCATCCAGTAAAACCTCCTCCCTCTCAGTAGCCTTAGCGACCACCTTCTCTATCTGGGCCCAGATCAGGTCTCTCTCCCTCCTGAGGGCATCCTCAGCCTTGGCCGATGGTCCCTCTCGAAGATGGCGTCATCCTTGGCCTGTTCAGCGGCCTCTGGGGAGGAAGACAAAGCCTAGACCAGCTCCAGGGTCTCTTCCAGTTTAGACTCAGTCTTCGCCAAGCGCTCAGCCAAATCAGCACATCGCCGAACAAGGACCCCACCAAGGACTCCAGCCTAAAATGAGAACATTGTTAAAAAGAAAGCAAATAGCCAAAAAACCAAGATAAAGCAAAGAGACATTACCTAGGAAAAGGCAGTCTCCGCAGCCGAGCAAAGTACCTCGAGGGGCTTCGTCAAAAACTCTAGCATATCGCGGGAAGGGATCCTCAAGATAAGGTGCTCACTGCAACCTTTGGATGAGTGAACATCGAATCATCTCCCCTCAATGCCCATCACAGTGTGAAGATAGCAGCTACCCTAGGTCCTCCCCTGGAGGAAGACGGTCCTAGGGGAGGAATGGGTGCAGCAGGATATTCCCTACCCTCGAAAATTGGAACCTTTGGAGGGCTCCCCTCTGCCATGGGCACCGGGGTCGAGGCCCGGGCCTTCTTCTGCTCCTAAACTGAGCCGTCAGCCTCTGCAGCCCTCTTTCTCTCCCGAGACATGCGATTGGCCCTCTCTATAGCTATGGCAGCCACATCTATCTCTGTACAAAGAACGAACGTTAATAACTTCGAATAAAAAATCGAAGTTGCTACAAGATTGAAAGATTAAGGGCTACTGTGCTGGAGGTCCGACGAAAGGCTAGGAGGGCAGAGGCCATACCTATGGAGCTCTTCGTTATCTCTGAGCACCCTAACTTCCAAAGGCGCAGCCAGCATAGCCTTCAACGTCTCCTGCTCTCGGTGTAGGAAGTGCGGCCTTTTGCACTTGCCAACACGCTCCAAACTCCAAGCGAGGGGGACTTCGAAGCTAAGAGCACTCTTTATAAAAAAAGAAAGCTCATTTTCACTTCTTCATGGAAGAAGGGTTGTACTTTAAAACCCTCTTCCGTCTCCTCGAACTAACGATGACCTACCCTGTATAACCAAACGGGCTAATTGGAAGTGTGCTTTGAACACGTTTATGTTCATTACCCCTCCCACCTCCTGGCACACGGCAATGAATTCCAGAATTAGTCGGATGGAGTTGGGCACCAATTGACTCAGTGTGATACCAAAGTATCTGAGCACCAAGCGGAAGAACGGATGGAGGGAGAACCTGAGCCCAGCCTTTAGCTGTTGTTCGTAAACGTATAGCTTATAAGGCACCCTACTAAGGAAGGCATTGCAAGCCCTCTCCCCACCTTCTAGTGCCCTCAAATGGTAATCCATGGGGATCCTATACCTAATTATGATCCCCACGAGCTCAGACTCCTCTACCACACTTGAAACGGAGTTCGCTTCAAACATCCACTCCTCCCTCTCAGTATATAGGGCTTCGTCCCTAATAAGCATCGACGCCCGGACATCCTCCCCCTTAGATGACTCCCCATCCTCACTCTCTTCCTCATCCTCTCTCCTCAGAATGTAGGGCACAAGAGCCAGAGCCCCATCGCGAGGGGCAGCCTCCAAGGAAGAGGCTTCATCGCTAGAGGAAACTCCCATTGCCTCTTCCAACTCCCTCGAAAGATCCTCGTTTACGTCACTCTCAAACATTTTACTCACCAAGAGATCTTTTTGGGTCACCTCTTAAGAAAACCGAGCGCTCTCAAAGTGTTTCTCTAACTATATGTTCTCAAAATTACTCAAAGTGCAAGTGAGAAATAAAATGAGGATGGATCCCTTTTTATAGAAGCCGTGGCAGTAGAACCCATGAGTATTAACTTAACTCTCCAAACGAAGCGACGCACCCTTTACTGTCACCAAGGCACCATTTCCATACCCCGAGATGCCAACTGTCATTAGAGCACGCCCTTTGTTATGCCCAATACGTCGTCATTTAATGTCAGCTGTCATCATTTATTGCGCCTGCAAAAAGAAAAGCCTAGGAGGCCCAAAGTGAAGAAGAAGCCCATATGCACAAAGAGGAAGAGACCCCGTGAACATGATTTCTCCAAGTCTTGATCGCTCAGCCGAGTTTCTCCAAGTCCGAGTGTTTGAAATGATTGTCAAATGCTCGACCAATTTTCTCCAAGTTCGAGTGTTTGAGCTGTTTGTCAAACGCTCGGTCAAGTTTCTCCAAGTCCGAACGTTTGAGCTGATTTTTAAACACTCAACCAGGTTTCTCCAGGTCCGAGCGTTTGAGTTGATTGTCAAACGCTCGGCCAGGTTTCTCCAAGTCCGAGTATTTAAGCTGCTTTGCAAACGCTCAGCCAAGTTTCTCCAGGTCCAAGCGTTTGAGTTGATTGTCAAACGGTCGGCCAAGTTTCTCTAAGTCCGAGCGTTTGAGTTATTTGTCAAACACTCGGCCAAGTTTCTCCAAGTCCGAGCGTTTCAGCTGATTGTTAAACGCTCGGCCAGGTTTCTCCAAGTCTAAGCATTTGAGCTGCTTTGTAAATGCTCGGCAAAGTTTCTCCAGGTCCGAGCATTTGAGCTGATTGTCAAGTGCTCGGCCAAGTTTCTCCAAGTCTGGGTGTTTAAGCTGCTTTGCAAACGCTCAGCCAAGTTTCTCCAGGTCTGAGCGTTTGAGCTGATTGTCAGACACTCGGCTAAGTTTCTCCAAGTCTGAGCATTTGAGTTGCTTTGCAAATGCTCGGCCAAGTTTCTCCAGGTCCAACTGTTTGAGCTGCTTTGCAAACACTCGACCAAGTTTCTCTAAGTCCGAGCATTTGAGATGTTTGCAAACGCTCTGCCAAGTTTCTCCAAGTCAGAGCGTTTGAGTTGTTTGTCAAATATTCGGCCAAGTTTCTCAAAGTCCGAGCATTTGAGCTGGTGTCAAACGCTCGGCCAAGTTTCTCCAAGTCCGAGCATTTGAGCTAATTGTCAAACGCTCGGCCAGGTTTCTCCAAGTCTGAGTATTTGAGCTGTTTGTCAAACACTCGACCAAGTTTCTCCAAGTCCGAGCGTTTGAGTTGATTGTCAAACACTCGGCCAGGTTTCTCCAAGTCCGAGCGTTTGAGCTGCTTTGCAAACGCTCAGCCAAGTTTCTCCAGGTCCAAGCATTTGAACTGATTGTCAACCACTCGGCCAAGTTTCTCCAAGTCCGAGCGTTTGAGTTGATTATCAAACATTGGGCCAAGTTTCTCCAGGTTTGAGCGTTTGAGCTGATTGTCAAACGCTCGGCCAAGTTTCTCTAAGCCCGAGCATTTGAGCTATTTGTCAAACGATCGGCCAAGTTTCTCCAAGTCCGAGTGTTTGAGCTGATTGTCAAATGCTCGGCCAGGTTTCTCCAAGTCCCAGGATTTGAGTTGTTTGTCAAACGCTCAGCCAAGTTTCTCCAAGTCCGAGCATTTGAGCTGATTGTCAAACGCTTAGCCAGGTTTCTCAAAGTTTGAGCGTTTGAGCTGCTTTGTAAACGCTCGGCCAAGTTTCTCCAGGTCCGAGTGTTTGAGCTGTTTTGCCAACGCTCGGCCAAGTATCTCCAAGTCCGAGCTTTTGAGTTGCTTGTCAAACGCTCGGCCAAGTTTCCTCTAAGCTTGAGTGTTTGAACTATTTCTCATACGCCCGGCTAAGATTTCTCCAAGACCAGGCATTCGAACTTCTCTTCGAACACTCGGCCAAGATCTTGGCCAAAATCAGGCTCTCATTTCATGGAAGGCTAAGTATGAAAACAAGAAGGTCATGTAAAGAAAAGATTGAAATAAGGATATTTTATTAATTTAAAAAGTTAAAGCTAACGACCTCAAATACAAAGAAAATAGGGTCCTAACAGCCTCGAAGTACAAAGAAAAAACTAACACTTCTAGCCTAGGCAGTCCAGTACACGGGTTGCCTCAGCCTCTTGGTCTTTCCTCTATGGGCTTCATCCTGAGCCTGAAAGCTCCTTCCTGCTACGAGCTACCCTAGGCCCGGATGACCTTCTCACCCGTCCAACCACTCCCGCTCAGAATCTGGAAGAGGTCCTTGCTCCTTGGGCAATATCCCCCTTCAGAGTAGGCCCTTCCTCCCCCTTAGACTCCTATAAACCAAGGCCTGAGGAATCTACCTCCAGGCACACGACCTCGACCCCCCTCTTGGCTTCCATAAATCCCTCAAAGAACTGCTAATTCCCCTCCCTCTCCAAGGCCACTACCATTAGAATTCTCTAAATCAGTGCATGAACTCTCAGTTAAAAAGTGAGGCCAAACTTCTCTCAACTCTTAAGAAACTAAACTTGTTTTAGTTTAAAAGAAAGGATAACAGAGACCCTTTTTTATAAGAAGGGAAAACACGTTCAACGAGGGCATTTAATGCAAGCGCAGAAAAAGATGAGACCTTGAAGATTCTAAGGACACTCACACGCTTCTCCAGACGATTTTTTGCTTCCCGAGGGTGACAAACTCGTTCCCAAGGTCAGCCATTTAATGCAAGTTTGACTCACGTGTCCCTAGAGTCGGACACCCAACGCTCCAAGACCGAGTGCTCAGACTGCTACATGCGTGCTCAGCTCCACTCACACTCGGTTCGATCCTGTCCAAGAGTGACACATTGTCTCCTTCATTAAAATATTGTGCCCTACAATACTTCCTTAAGCACATAAATGTACTCAAAGAAGTGGGGGGCCTGTGATGAGGCCTGATGTAGCCCATAAACTCTCTGGCCTAATAAACACTCCGGCTGATAAACTCTCTGGCCCAATAAACACTCCCGCCCAACAAACACTCATGCTCGATGAAGAACGGCCCAACAAACCTACACTTGGGCCCCCTCTACACACACAGCCCTACAGCCACCCTACGCCACCCTACGACATGCCGCCCTATAGTTGCCTACACATACAGCCCTGCAGCCACCCTGCGACACGTCGCCCTATAGCCACCCTGTGACACGCCATCCCCTAAGTGTATAATCAATGCCTTCACACTGACGAGATGTGAGCAACGCCCGTTCATATGGCTATAAATAAGCTGAGGTATGGAATTCATATTCATTGAGACTTATCCGCTTACACTTGATTTACTTAAGCCCTTAGCCCCTTAAGCCCTTGTGCTAACATAAGCTTTGGAGCGCCCTCGGAGATCTCCCTCTCCCTTCCTTTCGAGGGCTTTTAGCTCATCCCTATTATCTATGCAGAGCCCAGGCCGAGTCAACACCCAGGCCACATCAGCACCCAGGCCACGTTAGCACCAACCGCTTTTTGGCACCAACAAAACCCATTAAAGTTAGGGCAAAAGCAACATTGTTTTTCCGTAAATTTTGACCTAAAGAAACGAGATCATCAGAATGAGGCAAAATTATAAATAAAAAAAAATTGTATAGAGGAATGAAAAAAACCCAGAAATTCTAGCTTTACGACTAAACCCAGAAACCAAACTTTACGGAGGAATTTGCGAGGAAAACTAAATAGAAAATATTTTTTGAGATTTACCTTTTCAAATCGCGGATTCTTCAAGGCAATTGTTCGCGGGTTCTTCACAGAAAGGGCGGTGGAGGAGCGATGGGACTTGCAGTTTTTTCATGGCAAGTGATGAGAGAAAAATATTGCATATTTTGGCCACTTAATTTACATTTGTTAGCTTAGGATTTTGTTACTTTGAGTTTTTTTTTGTTGTTTTTCAAGTTTACAAGCACTGGGAAAGGAGTTTCACTAAAATCGCCAGAATTGCCTGTACAGATCAATCATCTTTGAAAATTAAACTGTATTGATTCAAGAAGAACCAGGATATGAGCCATATATTCTTAAAAAGATCCAGAAGTCTATTTTCTAGAGAATTTTACGGCTCATAAAAATGATTTTTCTACAGAAAGTTATGGCCGTTTTAGTAGACAAAGGTCAGGTTGTGCAGGATTTCAACGTGAACAGAAGTTTTGAAGGGCATGTGAAGACTTAAATCCAACATCCCAAATTGGTTGGAAATACATTTCTATATCCCACATCCCAGATTGGATTGGAAACACATTGCACTCGTAGTATTTGCCTATATAATACCCACTCTGTTGTGAGTTTTAATTTACTCGCAAGCACACGAGTCGTTTGCAATATAGTGTTGTGCAAGTGCGAGGTCGAATCCACATGGAATTGCGTTGTGAAAGTATAATTTTTAATCTAAACTAACTTTATCTTAACCTAGTTCCAAATTGTGAATGATATTTTGGAAAACAAATTAAAACTAACTAAATTGATTTTAAAACTAATAAAAAAAGACACTAAGGTTTCCGAATCCACCCCACCAAAGTTAAGCATATATGTCCTAAAAAATAGCCTATAAAAACATTCCATGAATCCAACTGTAAGACCAAAAACAAAGAATATCCCAATTAAACCAAAAGCATCAAATGTATCCGCTCTTAACAAATCACAAAGGAAATCCAATTTAACTGAAAACAATTCGATGTATCCATCAGATGAAACACAAGGAATATCCAACAGAACAATTTAAACTCAATCAATCACAAGATTATCTCAAATAATTGACGGAACATTTATACTAAAAATGTCAGATTTGTACAAGCAAATCTGAACTACTATGCCAAACAACGGCGAGGCTTCATCTTCAACCTTAGCTGAAGAGTCTAGCCACTCATAATTATGAAACTATAATTCATAATAAAAGTGTTAAACATTAAACTACAACAACTAAATAAAAATAAATAAATAAACAACTTTACATGGGAGAAATTCCACTCGCTGACGGGTGGCGTTTCCTCTCGTGGTAGCAATGCCTTCGGGATCCACCAGAATGCTAGCGGATGTCCACCGGTAAACACCAAAGTGGCTCAGGAATTGTACACTGAATGATGAAGTGGAGTTGGTCTTTTATAAGCAAATACCACAAGTGCAATGTGTTTCCAATCCGATGTGGGATGTGGGATATAGAAATGTATTTCCAACCGATGTGGGATGTGGGATTTAAGTCTTCACATGCCCTTCAAAACTTCTGTTCACGCTGAAATCCCGCACAGCCCGCACAGCCTGACCTTTGTCTACTAAAACGGCCATAACTTTCTGTAGAAAAATCATTTTTACGAGCCGTAAATTTCTCCAGAAAATAGACTTCTGACATTTCTAAGCATATATGGCTCATATCCTGGTTCTTCTTGAATCAATACAGTTTAATTTTCAAAGATGATTGATCTGTGCGGGCAATTTTGGCAATTTTAGTGAAACTCCTTTCCCAGTGCTTGTAAACCTGAAAAACAATGAAAACAACTCAAAGTAACAAATTCCTAAGCTAACAAATATAAATTAAGTAGCCAAAATATGCAATATTTTGCACTCATCACACTCCACTTCATCATTCAGTGTACAATTCCTGGGCCACTTTGGTGTTAACCGGTGGACGTCTGCTAGCATTCTGGTGGATCCCGAAGGCTTTGCTACCACGAGGGGAAGCGCCGCCCATCAGTGAGTGGAATTTCTCCCATGTAAAGTTATTTATTTCTTTTTATTTTGTTGTTTTAGTTTAATGTTTAGCACCTTTATTATGAATTGTAGTTTCATAATTATGAGTGGCTAGAATCTTCAGCTAAGGTTGAAGATGAAGCCCTGCCGTTGTTTGGCATAGTAGTTCAGATTTGCTTGTACAAATCTGATATTTTTTAGTATAAATGTTCTGTCAATTATTTGAGTTAATCTTGTGATTGATTAAGTTTAAATTGTTCTGTTGGATATTCCTTGTGTTTCGTCTGATGGATACATCGAATTGTTTTCGATTAAATTGGATTTCCTTTGTGATTTGTTAAGAGCAGATACATTGGATGCTTTTGTTTTAATTGGGATATTCTTTGTTTTTTGTCTTATAGTTGGATTCATGGAAGTTTTTGATAGGCTATCTTTAGAACATTGAGATATATGCTTAACTTTGGCGGGGTGGATTCAGAAACCTTAGTGTTTTTATTATTAGTTTTTAAAATCAATTTAGTTTAGCTTTTATTTTGCAACATATAATACAAAACTCGGAACTAGGTTAAGATAAAGTTAGTTGAGATTAAATTATATTTTCACAACGCAATTCTCTGTGGATTCGACCTCGCACTTGCACAACGCTATATTGCAAACGACTCGTGCGCTTGCGAGTAATTTAGAACTCATAACAAGTTTTTGACGCCGTTGCCGGGGAATTGTTTTGTTTGTGAAATTTTTGTCTGTATTGATTTTATTTTTCTACTAGTTAGTTAGCATTTTTGTTTTATTTTATTTTATTTTATTTGTTTCTATTTGTTTATTAAAAAAAATTGCAAATTTCTGCTGGTAGGTTATTTTAGTGCTTTTTGTGCGGTTTATGCTTGGTCGGAGATCCTTGAATTTAGATTTGACACATTTAGATCCCGACTTAGAAAGAACTCTTAGGAGGCAGAAGAGAACACCAGTTGAAATGGGAGAAAATAGAAAATTTTAGGAATGCAAATCATCCTGAACATGTAGAGCAACCTAGAGCTTGGAATGTGGATTCCACTACATCTCTTAGGGATTTGTTCGCACCCGTTGCGACCAATTCATCTTCTTGCATAGTGTTTCCACCTACCAATGCCACCCATTTTGACTTGAAACCCCATGTCATCCAACTCCTACCCTCATTCCATGGCCTAGATCTTGAAAATCCTTATAGCTATGTAAAGAAGTTCAAAGATATTTGTGCTACATTCAAATTCCAGAACTTCTCTGAGGAGTCTGTCCATCTTCGAATTTTCCCTTTTTCTCTTCACGATAGAGCTAGGGAATAATTGGATTCCAACACGTCCGGGTCTATCACATCTTGGGAAAACTTTCTTAGTAAATTTTATCATAAGTTTTTCCCAATGTCAAAAGTGAATGAGTGCCGAAAGGAGATTAGTTCTTTCACTCAGGACAAGGATGAGAAGTTCTCTGAAAGCTGGGAATGCTTCCAAGAGTTACTGATCAGATGCCCTCCACATGGATATGAGAAGTGGAGACTCATTCAATTCTTCTACCAAGGGTTGACTCAACCCAACCGTAGTATGATCGAGTCTATGAATGGGGGGGCATTCTTAAGTCTGACGGGAGATGAAGCATACAACACATTAGACAAGTTGTCTGATAACTCGCAGCAGTGGGATTTTTCAAGTTGTCGAGATAAGTCCGTCCATGCTCCCAAGAAAGGAGGCATCTATAAGGTCAGGGAAGACACTGACTTGAGGCTAAAGTTAGATGCTCTCATTAAGAAGATTGACGCTCTCACTGTGGGCCCGTCTATCAATGCTGCTAGCACATTCAATGTTGATAGCTGTTCCATCTGTGCTAGTCCTATACATTTAGAACAGAATTGTCCATCAATGCCGAGTATCCCATGAAACAAATGAATGCTTTCAATGAGTGTTGTTGGCAAGCAAATGGATCTTACTCTGAAACGTACAATCTAGGGGGGTGGCACCACTCTAATTTTTTATGGGACCAGAACCAATTGATGAATCAGGGAGGAGCCCTTTATCATGCTCCCAATCAATACCCTCCCGAATTTCCTCCGCCAGTTCCAAGTTATAGTCACTCAGCCTTTCCAGCACCATTACCTGCTTACCAAGCTCTCATTCAAACACCAGTACCAGTTTCACATTCACTTGGGGACACCCTTAAGGAGTACATGAAAATGACTAGCCAATCCATGAGCGAAGTAATGAGTGCAACAATAAAAAACACCCAAGCGATTGCCAAGCTAGAGAGTCAAATGGATCAAATTGCAAGTTATGTGGGTGAAGGAGAAAATGGAGAGTTTCCCAGCCAACCTGATCCTAACACAAAGGAACAGTTTGCGGTGGAAAATTTATCAACTCCTATGCATTGGCAGGAACAAGTGCAATCAACTGTCCCATACTTGTCTGGGAGACAAGTGTACAATCAAGTGGAAGAGAACCCTGCTATGCACCAAGGGCAAGAGAGTGGCAACAACGAAAAGAGAGATGCTGAGCCATCTACAGCCACACCTATCATTAAGGATCTCCTTAGGTCGTTTTTACCTAAAGCGCCTTACCCTGAGAGATTACAAGCGTCCAAAAAAAGAGAGGAGTTTGAGGATCCCCTGGAGGCATGTTGTTGTGAGTTTTAATTTACTCGCAAGCGCACGAGTCATTTGCAATATAGCGTCGTGCAAGTGCGAGGTCGAATCCACAGGGAATTGCATTGTGAAAATATAATTTAATCTAAACTAACTCTATTTTAACCTAGTTCCGAATTTCAAATGATAATTTGCAAAAGAAATTAAAATTAAACTAAATTGATTTTTAAAAACTAATAATTAAAACACTAAGGTTTTCAAATCCACCCCACCGAAGTTAAGCATATATGTTCTAAAAATATAGCCTATCAAAACATTCCATGAATCCAACTATAAGACAAAAAACAAAGAATATCCCAACAAAACCAAAAGCATCCAACGTATCCGCTCTCAACAAATCACAAAGGAAATCCAATTTAATCGAAAAGCATTCAATGTATCCATCAGATGAAACACAAGGAATATCCAACAGATAATTTAAACTCAATCAATTATAAGATTAACTCAAATAATTGACAGAACATTTATACTAAAAATTGTCAGATTTGTACAAGCAAATCTGAACTACTACGCCAAACAATGGCGGAGCTTCATCTTCAACCTTAGCTGAAGAGTCTAGCCACTCATAACTATGAAACTACAATTCATAATAAAAGTGCTAAACATTTAAACTAAAACAACTAAATGTAAAGAAATAAATAAATAACTTTACATGGGAGAAATTCCACTCGCTGACCGGTGGCGCTTCCCCTTGTGGTGACAAAGCCTTCGAGATCCACCAGAATGCTAGCGGACATCCGCCAGTAAACACCAAAGTGGCTCAGGAATTGTACACTGAATGATGAAGTGGAGTGAGTCTTATATAGGCAAATACCACGAGTGCAATGTGTTTCCAATCCGATGTGGGATGTGGGATATAGAAATGTGTTTCCAACCGATGTGGGATTTAAGTCTTCACATGCTCTTCAAAACTTCTGTTCATGCTGAAATCCCGCACAGCCTGCACAGCTTGACCTTTGTCTACTAAAACGGCCATAACATTCTGTAGAAAAATCATTTTTACTAGCCGTAAAATTCTTCAAAAAATAGACTTCTGGATCTTTCTAAGCATATATGGCTCATATCCTGGTTCTTCTTGAATCAATACAGTTTAATTTTCAAAGATGATTGATCTGTACGGGCAATTCTGGCAATTTTAGTGAAACTCCTTTCCCAGTGCTTATAAACCTGAAAAACAACGAAAACAACTCAAAGTAACAAAATCCTAAGCTAACAAATGTAAATTAAGTGGCCAAAATATGCAATATTTTTCTCTCATCAAATACCCCCAAACTTACATTTTGCTAGTCCCTTAGCAAAACAAAATAAATAAATAAAACTAAATGAAAAACAAAGAACATAAAGATAAGTTCAGTATTCATGGTATCCAAAAATTTAAGGAGCATTCAAAATCATGAGATTCATTCATGAGCAAGCTTAAATAAGTCTAACCCATCTTCACGATGAATAAGAATTTAAAACCTAATTACTTACAAAAGGCATGGTAAGACATCACAAGCTTGAATTAGTGTAAAGTGATTTAGCATATACATATGAGGTTTCCAAATAACTTCAATGTACAAGGTAATCAAGTCTCAAGATCCACAGAATTTCTCATCAGAAAGAACAACGATGGTATAGTTTTTTTTTATATATATATATAAGGCTTTGCTATGTTTAGTTCCCTTAAGCTTTCTAATCGACCCATGTAGCGAGTGTTGAGTCAATGACTCCCAAACCAAATGGTTTTAGGGCATTAGGTGTAAAGACACCCCTAAGGACTTACTAACTCGAGTAAAAAAGGCTACGAAATTAAACCGACCTTAATACTACCAAGCAAAATTTCACCTTTTGACGTGAACACTCACTGCTTACTGAGGCAAGAGGTCCAGTTACTCAGTGGAAAGTTTATTGATGATGATCATTATAAATATTAGTAGTATTAGTTTATATATATATATATATGCCCAAGTGTTTATCCAACAAGCCATCCGGTTTCAGTTAAGACAAGGAAACATATACATTCAACTCACTTGTCATACCTCACACAAATATGTGCTGATGTGCTCATGTTAGATTAGATCAAACATGTGAATTCTCGAAAATGCCTAAAGTAAGTAACTAAAGTTTAAACTCTATCATCAGATCATGTGTTCAAAGTTTTAAACTCACCAATGAAATCACATCACAATTTTTCAGAACAACCAAAATTTTTAGATGAACATGAACATGCATTTATCTTTACGACAAAAAGATAACAAATTAGGACAAAGTGTGTGATGTGTCTCCCATACCCCCAAACTTAAATTACACATTGACCCCAATGTGTGACTAATATGGAAAGAGCTGACCTGAGATATGGAGAACTATCTGGACTGGTATGGCTCATAGTATACCCCCAAACTTGAACTGAAGTACGCATTGTCCCTGAAAAATAAAAACAAAAACTGAAAACAAAAAATACTGGAAACAAACATTAATCATAAAAATGCGAAATAATAAATAAACAGAAAAGATAAGCTGTGGGGTGCCTCCTATGAACGCTAAGTTTAACGTCTTCGGCCAGACCCAACATTAGTAATCATGCCCAACTAAGCGCTCCACCATCTGATCAATAAATGGGAATGAAAAATTATCAATCCTTATGGCAGCGTTCAGTTTACGGTAGTCGATACACACTCTCCCTCCTGACTGAACACGAGTTGGCACCAACTCGTCATCCTTATTCTTCACTACCGTTAATTCAGCATGTTTGGGCATGACTTAAATCAGACTCACCCACTTGCTATCAGAGATGGGATAAATAATCCCTGCCTCTAACAGCTTAATATCTTCTGCCCTCACAACCTCTTGCATAGCAGGGTTGAGCCTTCTTTATGGCTCCCTCGATGGATTGGCATTCTCCTCCAACTGTATCATGTGTATTACCAACGAGGGGTTTATTCCCTTGACATCCTCAATAGTCCAGCCTATAGCTTCCTTATGCTCTCTTAAGACGTCCAATAATTTCTCCTCTGGAGCATCACCCAAATCTAAAGCTATAATTATAGGCAATGAATCTGCTGGACCTAGGAACTTATACTTAAGATTGTCCAGTAAAGACTTAAGTTCCTTCTTGGGGGGTTCAGGTGTTGTGGTTTCCTCCGTCTCACTGATCTTTTGAGGAGCAGACTCCAAAGTAGCATTTGCTTGCTCAAACAACTTATCTAAATCCAAATCGTCTTCAAATTGAGCAAAGCATGCCTCCAAAATGTCCTCAGACTTCCCTTCTTTCTTGGGCGCTTGTAGTCTCTCAAGGTAAGGCGCTTTAGGTAAAAACAACCTAGATAGATCATTAATAATAGGTGTGGCTGTAGATGGCTCAGCATCTTTCTTCTCATTGTTGCCACTTTCTTGCCCTTGGTGCATAGCAGGGTTCTCTTCCACTTGATTGTGCACTTGTCTCCCAAACCTCAATGGGACAATTGATTGCACTTGTTCCTGCCAATGCATAGAAGTTAATGAATTTCCCACCGCAAACTGTTCCTTTGGGTTAGGCTCAGGTTGACTGGGGAACTCTCATTCCTCTCCTTCACCCACGTAACTTGCGATTTGATCAATTTGACTCTCTAGCTTGGCAATCGCTTGGGTGTTTTCTATTGTTGCACTCATCACTTCGCTCATGGATTGGCTAGTCATTTTCATGTACTCTTTAAGGGTGTCCTCAAGTGATAGTGAAACTAGTGTTGGTGTTTGAATGGGAGCTTGGTAAGCAGGTAATGGTGCTGGATAGGCTGAGTGACTATAACTTGGAACTGGCGGAGGAAATTCGGGAGGGTATTGATTATGAGCTTGATAAGGGGCTCCTCCCTGATTCCTCAGTTGGTTCTGCGTCCATGAAAAATTAGAGTGATCCCACCACCCTGGATTGTATGTTTCGGAGTAAGATCCATTTGATTGCCAACAACAGTCATTGAAAGCATTCATTTGTTCCATGGGATACTCGGCACAAGCCGGCATTGATAGACAATTCTGTGCTAGATGCATAGGACTAGCACAGAAGGAACAACTATCAACATTGAATGTGTTGGCAGTATTGATGGACGGGCCGGTCATTTTCATGTACTCCTTAATGGTGTCCTCTAAAGACTATGAAACCGACGCTGGATTCATCCACATATATATATATATATATATATATATATATATATATATATATATATTTTTTTTTTTTTGGATAACTAACTAGTAGAAAAATAAAATCAATTCAGACTAAAAATTTTCACAAACCAAACAATTCCCCGGCAACGGCGCCAGAAACTTGTTGTGAGTTTTAATTTACTCGCAAGCGCACGAGTCGTTTGCAATATAGCGTTATGCAAGTGCGATGTCGAATCCATAGGGAATTGCGTTGTGAAAATATAATCTAATCTAAACTAACTCTATTTTAACCTAGTTCCGAATTTCAGATGATAATTTGCAAAAGAAATTAAAATTAAACTAAATTGATTTTTAAAAACTAATAATTAAAACACTAAGGTTTCCAAATCCACCCCACCAAAGTTAAGCATATATGTTCTAAAAATATAGCCTATCAAAACATTCCATGAATCCAACTATAAGACAAAAAACAAAGAATATCCCAACAAAACCAAAAGCATCCAATGTATCCGCTCTCAACAAATCACAAAGGAAATCCAATTTAATCGAAAAGCATTCAATGTATCCATCAGATGAAACACAAGGAATATCCAACAGACAATTTAAACTCAATCAATTATAAGATTAACTTAAATAATTGACAGAACATTTATACTGAAAATTGTCAGATTTGTACAAGCAAATCTGAACTACTACGCCAAACAATGGCGGGGCTTCATCTTCAACCTTAGCTGAAGAGTCTAGCCACTCATAACTATGAAACTACAATTCATAATAAAAGTGCTAAACATTTAAACTAAAACAACTAAATGCAAAGAAATAAATAAATAACTTTACATGGGAGAAATTCCACTCGCTGACGGGCGGCACTTCCCCTTGTGGTGACAAAGCCTTCGAGATCTACCAGAATGCTAGCGGACGTCCACCGGTAAACACCAAAGTGGCTCAGAAATTGTACACTGAATGATGAAGTGGAGTGGGTCTTATATAGGCAAATACCACGAGTTCTATGTGTTTCCAATCTGATGTGGGATGTGGGATATAGAAATGTTTTTCCAACCGATGTGAGATTTAAGTCTTCACATGCCCTTCAAAACTTCTGTTCACGCTGAAATCCCGCACAGCCTCACCTTTGTCTACTAAAACGGTAATAACTTTCTGTAGAAAAATAATTTTTATGAGCTGTAAAATTCTCCAGAAAATAGACTTCTGGATCTCTCTAAGCATATATGGCTCATATCCTGGTTCTTCTTGAATCAATACAGTTTAATTTTCAAAGATGATTGATCTGTACGGGCAATTCTGGCAATTTTAGTGAAACTCCTTTCCCAGTGCTTGTAAACCTGAAAAACAACGAAAACAACTCAAAGTAACAAAATCCTAAGCTAACAAATGTAAATTAAATGGCCAAAATATGCAATATTTTTCTCTCATCACATGCTTTGCTCACTTTGGAGAGGACTTGGGCTTAGATAAGTTACTCGAGGAAGTGAATGCCATTTTGGAGTCTGATCCTCAGAAGAGTAGTGAGACGGAGGAGAATATGGATGAATCACGTATTGAGGACCCCCTGGAGGCATGCTTTGCTCAATTTGAAGAGGATTTGGGCTTAGATAAGTTGTTTGAGCAAGCAAATGCTACTTTGGAGTCTGCTCTTCAAAAGATCAGTGAGACGGAGAAAACCACAACACCTGAACCCTCCAAGAAGGAACTTAAGCCTTTGTCGGATAATCTTAAGTATTAGTTCCTAGGTCCAGCAGATTCTTTGCCTGTGACTACAACTTCAAATTTGGTTGATGCTCAAGAGGATAAATTATTGGACGTCTTAAGAAAGCATAAGGAAGCTATAGGCTGGACTTTTGAGGATGTCAAGGGAATCAACCCCTCGTTGGTAATACACACGATACAATTGGAAGAGAATGCCAAGCCATCGAGGGAGCCACAAAGAAGGCTCAACCCTGCTATGCAAGAGGTTGTGAGGGCAGAAGATATTAAGCTGTTAGAGACAGTGATCATTTATCCCATCTCTGATAGCAAGTGGGTGAGCATGATTCAAGTCATGCCCAAACATGCTGAATTAATGGTAGTGAAGAATGAGGATGACGAGTTGGTGCCAACTCGTGTTCAGTCAGGAGGGAGAGTGAGTATAGACTACCGTAAGTTGAATGCTACCACTAGGCCTGATCATTTTCCATTCCTATTTATTGATCAGATGGTGGAGTGCTTAGTTGGGCATGTTTATTAATGTTGGGTCTGGCTGAAGATGTTAAACTTAGCGCTCATGGGAGGCACCCCACAACTTATCTTTTCTGTTTATTTATTATTTCGCATTTTTATGATTAATGTTTGTTTCCAGTATTTTTTGTTTTCTAGTTTTTTTTATTTTTCAGGGACAATGCGTACTTCAGTTCAAGTTTGGGGGTATGCTATGAGCCATATCAGTCCAGATAGTTCTCCATATCTCGAGTCAGCTCTTTCTGTATTAGTCACACATTGGGGTCATGTGTAATTTAAGTTTGGGGGTATGGGAGACACATCACACACTTTGTCCTAATTTGTTATCTTTTTGTCGTAAAGATAAATGCATGTTCATTGTTGTCTAAAAATTTTAGTTATTCTGAAAAATTATGATGTGATTTCATTGGTGAGTTTAAAACTTTGAACACATGATCTGATGATAGAGTTTAAACTTTAGTTACTTACTTTAGGCATTTTCGAGAATTCACATGTTTGATCTAATCTAACACGAGCACATCAGCACATATTTGTGTGAGGTATGACAAGTGAGTTGAATGTATACGTTTCCTTGTCTTAACTGAAACCGGATGGCTTGTTGGATAAATACTTGGGCATATATATAAAAAAATAAAATAAAATAAACAACTAATACTACTAATATTTATAATGATCATCATCAATAAACTTTCCACTGAGTAACTGAACCTCTTGCCTCAGTAAGCAGTGAGTGTTCACGTCAAAAGGTGGGAATTTTATTCATAATGATCATTGTGAAACTTTTCGCTGAGTAACTGGACCTCTTGCCTCAGTAAGCAGTGAGTGTTCACATCAAAAGGTGAAATTTTTCTTGGTAGTATTAAGGCTGGTTTAATTTCGTAGCCTTTTTTACTCGAGTTAGTAAGTCCTTAGGGGTGTCTTTACACCTAATGCCCTAAAACCATCTGGTTTGGGAGTCATTGACTCAACACTCGCTACATGGGTCGATTAGAAAGCTTAAGGGAACTAAACATAGCAGAGCCTTATATATATATAAAATTAAAAAAAAATTAAAAAAAAACTATGCCATCTTGAGACTTGATTACCTTGTACATTGAAGTTATTTGGAAATCTCATCTGTATATGCTAAATCACTTTACACTGATTCAAGCTTGTGATGTCTTACCATACCTCTTATAAGTAATTAGGTTTTAAATTCTTATTCATTGTGAAGATGGGTTGGACTTATTTAAGCTTGCCCATGAATGAATCTCATGATTTTGAATGCTCCTTAAATTTTTGGATACCATGAATACTGAACTTATCTTTATGTTCTTTGTTTTTCATTTAGTTTTTTTTTTATTTTATTTTGCTAAGGGACTAGCAAAAATGTAAGTTTGGGGGTATTTGATGAGAGAAAAATATTGCATATTTTGGCCACTTAATTTACATTTGTTAGCTTAGGATTTTGTTACTTTGAGTTGTTTTTGTTGTTTTTCAGGTTTACAAGCACTGGGAAATGAGTTTCACTAAAATTTTCAGAATTGCCCGTACAGATCAATCATCTTTGAAAATTAAACTGTATTGATTCAAGAAGAACCAGGATATGAGCCATATATGCTTAGAAAGAACCAGAAGTCTATTTTCTGGAGAATTTTACGGCTCGTAAAAATGATTTTTCTATAGAAAGTTATGACCGTTTTAATAGACAAAGGTCAGGTTGTGCGGGCTGTGCGGGATTTCAGCGTGAACAGAAGTTTTGAAGGGCATATGAAGACTTAAATCCCACATCCCACATCGGTTGGAAACACATTTCTATATCCCATATCCCACATCGGTTGGAAACACATTTCTATATCCCATATCCCACATCGGATTGGAAACACATTGCACTCGTGGTATTTTCCTATATAAGACCCACTCCACTTCATCATTCAGTGTACAATTCCTACGCCACTTTGGTGTTAACCGGTGGATGTCTGCTAGCATTATGGTGGATCTCGAAGGCTTTGCTACCACGAAGGGAAGCGCCGCCCATCAGCGAGTGGAATTTCTCCCATGTAAAGTTATTTATTTCTTTTTATTCAGTTGTTTTAGTTTAATGTTTAGCACTTTTATTATGAATTGTAGTTTCATAATTATGAGTGGCTAGAATCTTCAGCTAAGGTTGAAGATGAAGCCCTACCATTATTTGGTATTGTAGTTCAGATTGCTTGTACAAATCTGACATTTTTTAGTATAAATGTTCTGTCAATTATTTGAGTTAATCTTGTGATTGATTGAGTTTAAATTGTTCTGTTGGATATTCCTTGTGTTTCATCTGATGGATACATCGAATTGTTTTCGATTAAATTGGATTTCCTTTGTGATTTGTTAAGAGCGGATACATTGGATGCTTTTGGTTTAATTGGAATATTCTTTGTTTTTTGTCTTATAGTTGGATTCATGGAATTTTTTGATAGGCTATCTTTAGAACATTGAGATATATGCTTAACTTTGGCGGGGTGGATTCAGAAATCTTAGTGTTTTTATTATTAGTTTTTAAAATCAATTTAGTTTAGCTTTTATTTTGCAACATATAATACAAAACTCGGAACTAGGTTAAGATAAAGATAGTTTAGATTAAATTATATTTTCACAACGTAATTCCCTGTGGATTCGACCTCGCACTTGCACAACGCTATATTGCAAACGACTCGTGCACTTGCGAGTAATTTAAAACTCACAACAGCAAGGGTGGGTTCTTCACTAGTAGCTTGGGCTTAGGGTTTTCATCGCGTGGAGAGAACTGATTTGTGGGTTTGAGAGATAAAGGACTGAATTGTTGAGAGATAAAACACGGGTTTGAGATGGAGAAATGGGTTAAGAGAGTCTATCGGTTTGAGGTAAAGGGAGGACTGATTTGTTTGAGAAAAATCACGGGTTTGAGGTAGAGAAATGAGAATTTGTGGGTTGAGAGAGAAATGACTGTGTCGGTTGAGCAAGATAGAGCGCGCGAGGGTTTCAGAGGGAGAAATTGTTTTAGAGAGTCTGAGGAAGAGAGTGCTGAAAGAGAAACGAGGAATAAAAAGAGCTTTTTATTTTCTTTGAAAAATAGGTGTGAAAAGATAGTGCCTTTTTTTTAGGTGTGAAAAAATGGTGGTTTTTTTTTGGGGGCATTCTGTGCTATGCCGTAAGTATATTATATGTCTATACACAGATTTTTGTATCAATCAGTAGATACTTGGATTTATAATGATACTGGTTGTTTATACTTGTAAATATAATTTTTATAAAAAAATTATACTTCAAAAAATGTATTATTTTATAAAAAAAAATTAAACAAAAGATTGAGTTTGACCAACGGGAAGACTTAAAACTTTTAATAGGAGGTCATGGTTTGAAAATTGGAAAGTTTGTTGTTGTTTTACTCTTAAATGTATATTTTTTAAAATATAATATATAATTGGGTTTAACGGATAATCGAAATGTATTATCCAAAACCATAAAAATCCATGAAAAACTAACTGAAATTGTTTAAAACTATCCAAAACCGATTAAACAGGTTTGGAACGGGTTGATTCACTGCCAAAACCCGCAAATTTTCATCCCTAACTGGGATAGTGTAGCAAATTTTTTTTAATTCTCTTAGGAAAATACATTCAAGTTTATACCATCCCTAACTAGAATGGTGTATTTGGTTTTTTTAATTGTCTTAGGAAAATACATTCAAGCTTATGCTGAAATTAATCGCAGGAGGATGAGGCTCCCTTTTTTCTAGGTTCTATACTGATTGTTTTTAAATTCTATCAGTATATTACAGGTTTGTACTGACGGGTGAATTTTAAATAATTATGTAATATTTTTTAAAATTATAAAATCAATTTCAGATTCCATTGATTTTAATTATAAATTAAGTTCATCAACTAACGAACAAATAGTATCACTGACAGATATGTGTCCATTAATGATAGTTCAGATTGAAAAATCATTATATCGAAGTGTTAGTAACGCCAAACCATCAAACCTTAAACTCTTATTAACTGAAACCCTAATTACCCCAAACTCTAAACCCTAAGCGTGAAAGCCCTATAAACCTTAAGCCTTAAACCCTAAAACTCTAAACTATAAAATAATTGAGGCTAACTGTAATGTAACCAAAGCTATAATATTTATAATTTTATTATATAATTATCTTATATATATATATATATATATATATATGATATTATAAGTATTATTTATATATTATATATGTACTACAGTAATATGATATTAATTATTACTCATAATAATTTACTATGTCGCTCCTAAAATAAACCTCAATTAACCCTAACTCTAAACCCTAAACTCTAATTAACCTAGTCCTAATTAACCAATACTAAATTATATAATCCTAAATCCTACACACTGAGCCCTAAACAATTTGTAAATATGTTTAATTTGAATATATTATTTATTTATTAATTATTGATATACACTAATTCGAAATAATTACTTTATAGTAGTTAATTATATTAGAATTATTATTTATATATATTATATGCGTATTATAATAATATTAAAATAATTAACTATGTTATATTATCTAATTAATTAATTTTATAGTTTTTAAATATTTAGTGTTATATAAATATTTAATTGTATTCTTATTTTTATTAATTATTAACGACTTCGTTTTGATTTTGCGCAAAAAGCTACCGCACACTGAAATTTCCGAACAAAAATTTCATGAAGTCCGCAACGACAAATTGTCATTGGCAAAAATAAATTTATTTCACTAACCGCATCGTTTTGATTTGGTGCAAAAAGCTATCGTGTACTGAAATTTTTGGACAAAAATTTCATGAAGCCCACATCGACAAATTATAGTTGCCAAAAAAATTTTGGACAAACATTTCGCAATGACAAAATAGCACTGCAAAAATTTCATGAACCTCGCAATGACAAATTATTGTTGCCAAAAATATTTCGGGCAAACATTGTCGTTGTGAAAAATAATACATAAAAAATTTCATGAACCTCAAAAATATTTCGGACAAACATTTTGCAATGACATTGTTTTGTTGCGAAAAATAAATGTATTAAAATAACATAATAAAATGTTATTCACCTACTGCAACGGTAAATGTCGTTGCCAAATAATTTTAGGAATTCGAAACGGCATTTGTTGTTGCTAATTGATAAATTTATAATAAAAAAACAAAAAATTATTACAACAGGATTTAGCAACGACTTTTTTAAGTCGTTGTGAAATGCTTGATCTTTAGCAAGGACTTTTTATCGTTGCTAAAAACCATTTTCTTGACTTGCAGCTCTTCTGACACTAAGTAATTGGCCATATTCAACCCTCCTATTTTATATGGATCGAACTACTCATTCTAAAAGAAGAGATGGATGGTCTACATCAAGAACATCGATACTAACTATTGGAGAGTGATCAATAAAGGCTCGTACAAACAAGTCGAGAAGATTGGTAATGTTGAAATCGAGAAAGATAAAGATGAATGCACCGCAACTGGAGAGACTCAGTAGGAAACCAATAATAAGGCCATGCACTTACTGTGGAATCGACAAGAATCAGTTTAACCATATTCAATCATGTGAAACTGCGCAAGAAATTTGGAACAAGCTAAAGGCTGCTTTCGAAGGTATAGGTAAGGTTAAGTTAATAGAAATAAATATACTAATCTCATCGTTTGAATCTTTCAGGATGGGTGCGAACGAGAACATGTTGGATATGATTTCTTGGTTCATTAAAATAGTGAACAAGCTAAAGTCACTTGGAAAGGAATTCACCCAAACCGATCTGATGATCAAGATGATCAGATCCTTACCAAAGAAGTGGCTACCTAAAGTGTTAGCTATCGAGAAACATGAGAAGATCACCACAATGACTCTGGAAGACATTTTTGGTTCACTCATGACCCATAACAACAACCCAAAGTCTCTAAAGGCTGATGAAGACAACCAGAAGAAGGCAATTTCCTTTAAAACAGCTGATGAAGAGGAATAAGAGCTATCAGATGAAGATGACGACATTGCCATGCTGACCAGACAGTTCAAGAGAAATCTTGAAAGGTTTAAGAATGGTAAAGGAGTGAATAAATTAGTTTTACTACTAATGACCCCGCATATAAATTTTCTTATCAAAAAGTGAGTCATCAAGAAGGAGAGAACCTGTGTGCTTTGAATGCAACAAGCCCGATCACATGAAAGTAGACTGTCCACAACTTAAATGATCACACACCAAGATGAAAAAAAGGCTTAGTGACAACATGGAGTGATGGCAAATCCGAAGATTCGGATGTCAAAAAGTAAGTCGCTAATTTTTGCCTCCTAGCCATGGAAGATGAGGAATCTCTACCAAATGACAAGGTAGAGGAGGTAAACGAATATGACAATGGTTGAGTTGAACAGTTGTAGTTGTTTAAGTATATGGTTTGTTTATATTTGTCTCTGTTCAATTATATATTTTGTTTATATGCGTTTCTTTTTGTTTGTTCTTGTTCATCTGCATTCTTAGTTTTGTTTAATCCCTATATGTTCAAGGGGAGCTTCTTACCATATTTTGATTTTAGACAAAAATGGGAAGAAGTTTAGACAATGTTTTGTTTAATTCCACATCTGCATGTTTTGTTTATGTTTATCTACACTGTTTTGTTTTTTTTAATGGTTTTGTCTACATCAAAAAGGGAGAAATTGTTAGGGTATTTAAATTAATCCCCAGATATTTTGATGTAGCAAAACCCTGTTATTATTACTGATATATTTATTAAGTGTGTAGATATTATTAGATTGCAGAATTAGGCATTTGCTATCAGAATCAACATTTACTGTCAAATTACAGAATCAAATAGAATATGACATTCATTGAGAATCAGAGAGGGATTGTAGAATCCAAGAAGATTTTGAGGAGATTGCGGATCCCAAAAAAATCTTTAGAAGAATAAAGAATCAGAAAAAAAAGATTACAAAAAATGAGGAATGGAACTGACAGGGCACCAGGCGCTTGACATGAGGTCAAGCGCATAATAGAAGTTGACTTGTAGAAAAGGTCCAGAAAGTGTGCTGAATGATGAAGAAATGGTTCAAAAGATGTGTGTGCAAGAACTAAGAGCATGCGTGGAAGGGCTAGGCGACTGCATAGTCGTTTGAGAGAGGCTTAGTCACCTAGCCAAGTGCTTGACAGGGAGCTAAGCGCCTGACATAGTAAATGATGTAAAAAGGTGAGTTGCTGATGAAGAAAGGTGGTTAACTCATGTTTTCAATGCATATGAAAGTTAAATTCACTTTTGAAATGTTTTATACTCAAAGAATTAAGGAAACCTTGTAGTCAACTGCACACCTGACTTTCAGCAAAAATGGCTCCAGAAACACCCTACAGTTGACTATGCACTAGTGTGGTCGACTATACCCTCCATTTCCAATAAAAATCCTTACGTAAACTCACTTTTTCCTCCAAAATTTTCCTTGATTTCCATGGGACTTCTCAAATCCTAAAAGATCCAAGTTTCTTATAGTTTTAGATCAACAACTTAGCATTACCCACAATAAAATTTGAACTTTTAAACTTCTAAATCACGAGATTTGGTCTAAAACTCATTTTTCTTCAAAATAACCCAAATCTTCTAAAATTTTCTTAAATAGACTTCAAATCCATCAACCCAAACTCAAATCCTAAGTTTATAAGCCTACTTGAAGATTAAATAGAGAGGAAATTAGCTTATACCTTGATTTTGAGCATTTTTCCTTCAAACTTTTCCACTTCTTTCTCATTCTCATTATCTTCCTTATTTTTCTTCTTCTTTTTCCTTTCTCATTCTTTTCCTTTTCTTCTTTTCCTACTCCTCATCTTCTTTCTCCCATCCTCTTCTTCTCTCTTGCTTTCTCTCATTATCTCTTTCTTTCTATTTTTCTCTCTTTCTCTCTTTCTCTCGGTCTCTCTAGAGACTTCTCCATAAAATATCTTATGCCCTCTCCCCTTTTTATAGGCCTTTTCCAGCATTATTACTATTTTATCCATTCTCTTCTCATTTTACTACCTTTCACTTAATTATTCTAGTAAATTCTAATTTTATTTAATTTTTCTTACCATCATCCAACAACTTTGTAATCCTCCATTGACATGTGTTTTTTTTATTATTTTAATTATTGTTTTATCTATTTATTTTTAATTCTTGCACATTCTAATATGAATTCAATATAATTTATTTTAAACAAACATACCAACACTTACAAAAATGCACTCCCATGATTCAAAATGTAATTAACTAAATACTGAGCTCTACATTAAGGTCCACTAAAGCCCTAAATACTGAAGTGAATGGACCAACGTGAGTCACTCATTGGGGCCCACTAAAGCCCTAAAGATCGAAGTGAGTGAATCGACGTTAGCCACTCACTACAGCCCACTGAAGCCCTAAGGACCTAAGTGAGTGTAACGATGCAAGTCACTCACTAAGGCACCGAAGCTCTAAAGACTGACGTGAGTGGACTAACGTATGTCACTCACTAAAATATCCTAACACTCTAAGGCTAACCTGAGTGCATCGATGTTTAGGTCAAAGGTCGATCTAAATGCACCGATGTTAGGCTCAAAGGCACTCACTAAAATATCCCAAGGCTCTAAGGCTGACCTAAGTGTACCGATGTCAAGGTCAAAGATCTACCTAAGTGCATCGATGTCAGGCTCAAAGGTCGATCTAAATGCACCGATATCAAGCCTTAAGACCGATGTCAGTGCACCAACAGTAGGCCTCAAGACCAATGTCACGACAGTGACAATAAAACTAAAAACTGACATTGGTACACCAAGCCTAAAGGCCAACATCAGCAAACTGACACTAAGCCTTAAGACCGATCACTAATGCCGACTAGAAGCATAAACCCCCCTAAAAAAAGGGGACTATCTGTAATACCTGCATTTAGATCGGCATATATATATATATATATATATATATATATATATATATATATACACACACACACATATACGTGAAGGATTTAGTATTGAACAAAATAATTCTTTTTAAAAAAAAGAAACTGGATGCGTGGGGGCGTAGTTACAAAGAAAATGAAAAAAAAAAAAAAACCGTCCAAGTGAGTTGAAGGAAAAAGAAAAAAAAAAGAAAAAAAATTGTGGTGCCAACACCTAAACCCAAGTGTTAGCTGTCTAACATGCAATTTTACATGTTAGACAACAAACTAACAAGGTGGCATTGGCAAAGTAAGGTACAAACGGTGGGGGGGGGGGGGTGGTGGTCATTTATTATATAAAAAAAAAAATTTATATGATTTTATTCTATTTACCAAATCCTGTTTGGTTTTCTTCCTTCTTCAATATAAACTACTCTATTTCTTTAAACACTTGGGAATTGAAAGAAAGGTTGAAAAAGTAAAATTTTGAAGGGATTTACCGGAGAATTTTATAGAGAGTCACAGAAAGCTCTTAGAAAAACGAAAGGTAATAATATGAATTTTATTTTTGAAATTTAGCAGACATAAAATTTCTTGGAATTCAATGTGGAATTTTCAAAGTGTGTGAATTATGGAGAAATTGATGAAAAAATTAGAAATTTTAATATAAATATTATGTCAGGTGTTGACGGTCAGCAATCGGGGGAGATTGCTGAAAGGAGCAAGAAAGGCAAAGAGGTGATCCACGGGTAGCTCTAAGTGCTACGTGGTGAGTTAGATTTACTTTAAATAATCAAGATAAATATTAAATATATAGTGATAGTATTTGAATAAATCATTAACGTATGATTTGGTGATAGATGAAAGTTGGTTGACAGGTATGTTCGGAATAATTGAAGTGTAGAGAATTATTTTATGAGAAATAATATTATTGGAATAATGAGTCGATTTAATAATAAAGGTGATAAGTGAAATTCTTGACGAGCTATGGTTGATGATTTGATATGATTTATGAGGAGAGGAATTTAGTGGAATTTTGAGAATAATTAAGATAGTTAATTTGAATGTTTGAAAACATGCTTGTTTCTATATTATTGTTCATATGCATATTTCATATCATTATTAATATGCATATGCACGAAATAAAAGAACTAGGTAGGCAGCCAATCTAAATGAAAATAAAAAAAACCGGGAAGGCAGTCGGTTTAAATGAAAATAAAAAAACCGAAAGGGCATCCGGTTTAAATGAAAACCGTGACAGCCAGTATATGCTAGAAATAAATGAACAGAGAGGGCAGCCGGTCTAAATGAGAATAAAAAAAATCGAGAAAGTAGCTGGTCTAAATGAGAATGAAAGAACCGGGAAGGCAACTGGTCTAAGATAAAAACATGTCAACATATGGGAAGACGTTCCTAATAATAATAACATTTAAATTCACACATTGTATTTGCTTAAAATATTGATTGTTATTACTTGAGATGCTAAAGTGCTATTCATGATTGTAAATTTATCGATAGATGAATGAGTCATACAAAGAGATAATTATGCTGAGAGAAAATATGGAAATATGAAATGATGATAATTATCTAGGTGACTAATTATATGTTGTGAATCTCATAATGAGATAACTATGAGATAGAATTGATAATCTCAAGATGATGATTAACTATATGAGAATAAGAGATTTATAAAGGATGAAGATTTGATATGAGTAGTGATAATAGAATGTTATTATCAAAATATGTGAGATATAGATGAATGAACATTGGAAGACTAATTATACAAATTAAATATTTCTAGTAAGTTTAATTCACTGAGCTTGTGAAGCTCACTCCTCATTGTACAATGATTTTAGGTAGTAGGCAGGACAAATAGTTTGGTGGGTTGAGATTCAGACAAAGTCATTATCTGTAAGCCACGTGGTTCACATCCTCAGACTAATGAAAAAATAAAAGAAAAAAATATTTGTAAATATTCATGCATATTATGTTGTATAAAATGTTTAAATTGAGATTTGAATGATGTATCTCCCCTATTAAGAGTTGAGGATTGATGTAAATAATTGCACTAGCTATATTTTTATTGTTGCATATATGTGTTATGCTGGGATTTTCAAAATGTGACAACACTCTCTCGGGGGTGGCCAACCTGGGATGGGTCGTTACAATTTTGGTATCAGAACATTAGGTTTTATGATTCTGTAGACTGTATAAAGTAAAATAAAGTGGAAGATTAAAATAAATTATATTTTAATGAAAAGTTTGAGGATGACACGTGGACGTGCTGGAGCTAGAGTTAGAGTTGTTGACTTGAGGGGGCGTGGTAGGCCCCAAATTTTTTTGACAAGCTGAAGTTAAGATCGAAGTTGAGTCTGAGTTTTTGGTTCTTGAAATGGAACTTGTTGACACTATAGTTGATATTAATAGAGGTGTGAGAAAATTTGAAGTTGAAATAGATGAGTTAAGATAAGCTCTTGCATATACTCTTGAGAAAATGAATGTAACAAATGATAGAGTTGATAGTCTATAGCATAGACTTGATGAACAGGCTAGAACAGTTCCTAAGGTTGTTGTAAATCTAGTAATGGTAAACGTTCAAAAGAGGAAAGGTGAGTTTATGCACGAGATACAAGGAGATTGTTTTATTAGATATATTAAGTTGGATGCTTTGTTGTTTAAAGGATTAATGAATCCTTTGAGCTTGAGCTATGGGGTAAAATATTTAGAGAGATTATTTCATATTTTACCAGTGACTGATAGGTAGAAGGTCTCATTTGCTTCGTTTGAGTTAGAAGAAGAAGCTTTAGAATGGTAGGAGGATACTCTTCTTAGAGTAACTGCATATGTTGTTAGACCCTTAACTTGGAGTAGGTTTAAGGAGGCTTTTTCTTTTATAAATATTATTCATATACTTGCAGAGCCCAATCGAAGAAAGATTTCATTTATTTGAGGTAAAAATGTGTTGATTGTGGCTAAGTATGATAGTAGATTTGTGGCATTGTCAATGGTTGTATCGAAAATAGTAGATGTAAAGGAGAAGAAGTGTAAGAAGTTCCTAGATGGATTATATTTTAAGATTTGATCGAAACTATCTTACATGAGGCATATTAATTATGTTAGGTTGGTGGATATAACACTTCAGATTGAGAAAGATGTGATAGAGTTCAAGGGAGAGAGAAATAATGGTTGAAGAGGCTTAGGTATGAAGGTTCTAGAGGTAGTGGTAATATGAGTGTACAAGGTGGGAGACCACCCCAGAGGGGGGCGTTCCTTGTACAAGAAACTATAATACAGAGCCAGAGGCAAGCATGATTTGTTGAGTTTGTAGCTAAGAGTAATATTAGTGGGACCGCTATATTTGAGAAAGGTTATGGGAATTGGAAGTTATGGTAAATGTGGGAGTGTACTACCTAGAGGATGTGATAACGTGATAAAAATACTAAAATGTATTATAGATATAATCTGATAAAATATTTATCCCAAAATTGTCCTAATTTGAGGTGCCTTATATGTAGAAAAGGTGGACATATCTATGTTGGTTAATCCTGGTGCAACCCATTCTTTTGCATCCAATATATTTATGAAGTTTATTGATGCATGTATTAGTTTTTTGATGCATAATAGTATTGCTGAAGTTTCCACTAGAGATAGAGTGATAATCATAAATATTTACAAGGGTTGTGTGATTCGTATCAGTGATAGAGAATTTGAAGCTGATTTATTATCTTTGAATATGGTTGATTGTTTTAGAAAGAATGTAGTGTTCAAGATATAGACATGAAGAGTTTAACTTTCAGGAAGAACATAAGATACTCTCTAACTATCTTAATTTGCTCTGACTACTAGTAAATGGTCAAGGAAATGATGTGAGAGGTATTTAGCATATATGGAGGATTTTAGAAATGATAGTAGAGAGTTGGAAGAAATCTTAGTAGTGACAAATTTTTTTTTTTGTATTTTTTGATGAGTTATCTAGGTTGCCTCATAAAAAAGAGATTAGATACTCTATTGATATGATACCGGGTTCATCACATATATCTATAGCACCTTATAAAATGACACCAGCTGAGTTGAGAGAGTTGAACGTACTATTTTAAGAATTGTTAAATAAACAATTTATCAGACTTTGTGCGTTTAGAAAGCCTCTGTATTGTTGTGAAGAAGAAAGATAAAATGATGAGATTGTGTATAGACTATAGCTAGTTGAATAAGATTCCCATTAAGAACAAATACCCTTTGTCCATGACAGATGATTTGTTTGAACTGTTGTAGAGAGCGATGGTATTTTCAAAGATAAACTTGAGATCAGGTCATAAGTTCTTATGATGCCATTTGAGTGGACTAATGCTCCAGGAACATTCATGAACTTGATAAATAAAATTTTTAAACCATTTCTTAATAATTTTGTGGTTGTGTTCATTGATAACATCTTGGTGTATTCTAAGACTAAGCGAGAGCATGTAAAACATATAGAAATTATGTTGGAGATTTTGAGGAAAAAGAGATTGTATGCTATAATTTTCCAAATGTGAATTTTGGCTGGATGAAATAACTTTCTTGGGGCATGTAATATCTGGAGATGGCATAACAGTTGATCCATAAAAGGTAGAAGCAATGTTAAGTTAGGAGAGACCAACTAATGTGACTGAGATTAGAATCTTCTTGGGGTTAGTTGGTTATTATAGAAGATTCTTTCAGAATTTTTCCATTATTGTAGTACTGTTGACTAGACTAACCAGTAAAGAGGTGAGATTTGTATGGCCTAGGAAGTGTGAGAAAAGTTTTCAATTACTAAAGGAGAAATTAACTACAGCTCCAGTATTGGTGCTTCCTTCTGGTGATGAATGATTTGTAGTGTATAGTGATGCATCCCATCAAGAGTTGGGATATGTGTTGATGCAACATGGGAAGGTAATAGCATATGCTTCTAGGCAATTGAGGAATCATGAGAGAAATTATCCTACCTATGACTTTGAGTTGGCTGCCATATTGTTTACTTTAAATATTGAAGACATCATCTGTATAGAGCCACTTATGAGATATTGATTGATCATAAGAGTTTGACATACTTACCTACCCAGAGAGAGTTGAATTTGAAGCAAAGATGGTGGATGGAGTTGATTAATGACTATGATTGTACAATTCATTATCATCTAGAAAAGGCGAAGGTGGTAACTGATGCATTGAGTAGAAAATCTACAAAAATATTAACTTTATTGAGAGTCATGATGTGAAATTGATGATAAATTTAAGAGAGATAAGAATGAAGTTGAATATCAGTGATAGAAGATCATTGTTAGCAAACATGGTTATACAATCATTTATAGTAGAATGCTTGTTAGAGATACAAGGTAAAGTTAAGAAATAGAAAAGATCAAGCAGGAAATGCTTAGTAGAAAGCAATATAAGTTCAAAATTAGAATAATGGTATTTTGGTATTGAAACATAGGATTTGTGTTCCCAATGATGCTAATTGAGAAAGAAGATATTAAGAAAGGCACATGATGATGTATATTTGATGCATCCGAGTAACAATAAGATGTATAGAGGATTGAGACAGAATTATTGGTAGTCAGAATTGAAAAAGGACGTAGCTGAATATATTTCTAGATGTTTGGTTTGTCCGTAAGTGAAGTTAGAGGGAGGCTTACTACAGCCTCTTCACGTTCTTGAATGACCTTAGAAAAAAAAATGTTTGTATGGATTTTGTTTATGGATTTTCCCATACTCAGAGAGATCACGATACAGTGTAAGTGATAGTAGATAAACTTTTTAAGTCATTCCAATTTCTTCCAATTAAAACTAATTTGAATCCTAAAAAGTTGGTTGAACTGTATGTAGCTAAGATTATGATATTGCATGGAGTACTATTGAGCATAATGTCAAATAAAGATGCTAGATTTACATCTTAGATTTTGGAGAGGCTTGTAGAAAGCCATGGGTACACGATTTCAGTTTAGGTACAACTTTTCATCCTAAAACAAATGGGCAGATAGAAAAGATTATTATAATACTAGAAGATATGTTGAGGGCAAATGTGATGAGTTTCTTAGTAAGTTGGGATGCTTACTTGCTATTGATTTAATCTGCTTATAATAATCAACATCGATTTAGTATTGAAATGGCACCGATTGAGACATTGTATGGTAAAATGTGTAAAACTCTTATATGTTGGAAAGAAGTGGGAGAGAGAAATATATTTGGTCTATAAATTATTGAGTTAACAATTGAAGGGATCAAAATGGTTAGATAAAACCTTAAAGCAGCACAGAGTAGATCGAATAGCTATGCTGATAATAAAAGAAGACCTCTTAAGTTTCAAGTAGGTGATTGGGTGTATTTAAAAATATCTCTATAGAAAGGTGTGTTGAGGGTCAAAAAGAAAAGAAAGTTGAGTCTAAGGTATGTAGGACCCTATGAGGTTATTGAGAAAGTTGGGCTAGTTGTGTATAGCCTGGAGATCGGCTCCAGAGTTAAAGCAGTAACATAATATATTTTACGTTTCGCTTTTGCAAAAACACTTACTTGATAAATCTCATAATATTTCGAGCCAAGCTTTAGAAATTCAGAAAGATTTGACTTTTATACAAGTACCAGTGAGAATTTTAGACAGAAAAGAACAAATCTTGTATAATAAAATAATTTCATCAGTTCAAGTTCTATGGCAAAATAAAGAGGTTGAAGAGATTACGTGAAAGCATGAGGCAACTATAATGAAATATTATTCACAATTGTTTTCTTGATTAGGTAAAGAAATTTCAGGGACGAAATTTTTATAAGGTGGGTAGAATTGTAATACCCATGTTTTTAAAGTATGGGTAAAGAAGTAATTTGAAAAAAATGAAATAAAGGTAAAATAATATATATACATGAAGGATTTAGTATTGAATAAAATAATTCTTTTGAAGAAAAAAAAAAGAACTAGAGGTGTGGGGGCGTAGTTACAAAGAAAATTGAAAAAAAAAAAAATTGTGGCCCCAACACCTGAGTCTAGGTGTTTGTTGTCTAACATGCAATTTTTCATGTTAGACAACAAACTAAAAGGTGACATTGGCAAAGTAAGGTGCAGACGGTGGGGGTGGGGGCGAGGGGGGCAATGGTCATTTATTATAAAAACGATTTTTATATTATTTTATTATATTTACCAAATCTTGTTTGGTTTTCTTCATTCTTCAATATAAACTACTTTATTTCTTTAAACACTTGAGAACTGAAAGAAATGTTGAAAGAGTAAAATTTTGAAGGGGTTTACGGGAGAATTTTATAAAGAGTCACGGAAAGCTCTCAGAAAAACAAAAAGTAATAATATGAATTTTATTTTTGAAATTTAGCATATATGAAATTTCTCGGAATTCAATGTGAAATTTTAAAAGGGTGTGAATTATAGAGAAATTGATGAATAAATTAGAAATTTTAATATAAATATTATGTCAGGTGTTGACAATCAGCAATCGAGGGAGATTGCTGAAAGGAGTAGGAAAGGCAAAGATGTGATCCACGGGTAGCTCTAAGTGCTACGGGGTGAGTTAGATTTACTTTAAATAATAAAGATAAATATGAATATATAGTGATAGTATTTGAATAAATCATTAACTTATGATTTGGTGATAGATGAAAGTTGGTTGATAAGTATGTTAGGAATAATGGATGTGTAGAGAATTATTTTATGAGAAATAATATTATTGGAATAATGAGTCAATTTAATAATAAATATGATAAGTGAAATTCTTGACGAGCTATGGTTGATGATTTGATATGATTTATGATGAGAGGAATTTAGTGGAATTTTGAGAATAATAATTTGAGAATAATTAAGTTAGCTAATTTGAATGTTTGAAGACATGCTTGTTCTATATTATTGTTCATATACATATTTCATATCATTATTCATATGCATATGCATAAAATAAAAGAACTGGTAAGGCAGCCAGTCTAAATGAAAATAAAAGAACCGGGAAGGCAGCCAGTCTAAATGGAAATAAAAGAACCAGGAGTGCAGCCAATCTAAATGAGAATGAAAGAATCGAGAAGGCAGTCGATCTAAGATAAAAACATGTCGACATGTGGGAAGACGTTTCCAATAATAATAACATTTAAATTTACGCATTGTATTTGCTTTAAATATTGATTGTTATCACTTGAGATGCTAAAGTGCTATTTATGATTGTAAATTTATTGATAGATGAATGAGTCACATAGAGAGACAATTATGCTGAGAAGAAATATGAAAATATAAAATGATAAGAATTATCTGGGTGACTAATTATATGCTATGAACCTCATAATGAGGTAATTATGAGATAGAATTGATAATCTCAAGATGATGATTAACTATATGAGAAGAAGAGATTTATAAAGGTTGAGAATTTGATATGAGTAGTGATAATAGAATGCTATTATCAAAATATATGATATATAGATGAATGAAGATTTGAAGACTAATTATACAAATTGAATACTTCTAGTAAGTTTAATACATTGAGCTTGTGAAGCTCACTACTCATTGTACAATGATTTCAGGTTGCAGGCAGGATAGATAGTTTGGTGGGTTGAGATTCAGACGAAGTCATTATTTGTAAGCCACATGGTCAACATCCTCAAACTAATAAGAAAATAATTTTTTTTTTTGCAAATATTCATGCATATTATGTTGTATAAAATGTTTAAGTTGAGATCTGAATGATGTATCTTCCCTATTAAGGATTGATGTAAATAATTGCACTAGCTATATTTTTATTGTTGCATATATGTGTTGTGCTAAGATTTTCAAAATATGACAATACTGTCTCAGGGGTGGCCAACCCGGGATGGGTCGTTATACTATCTTCCGTCTCTACTCCCTTAAAGCTAATTTTACACTTAAGTGAGTGGGGGCATATAATGTGGGTGAAAATATACCACCCAATGAGAACTAGATACGTGGCATACCTGAGAGTCATGTAATAATTTCACATCACAGACTAGGTCTCCAAGTCATGGGAGACACCTGGCTTGCAAAGGCACCATCCCACTTAAGGGGTAAAACAGTATTTTCATAGAAGGGACCCACCAACATTTCCCATCATGGTAATAATTCTGGTCTTATAAAAAGGGCTCATTATTTCATATATCACATTCTTTACACACTCCCCGAAATATTCCTCTTTCTACCCTTATTTCATTCCTTTACTTCATCCTTGGTCATTGACTGGCTTAAGCATCAAAAGGTCTTCCAAAGAGAACAAAACTCCAGGCGACTTTCCTTTTCAGGTGATCTCGTGCTCTTCTTATGTAGACCGACCTCAGTTTACAACTAGACTTGACGTGACTACCCTTGCCTACTTTTCGAAATCACACAGGTACTTAATTACCCAACCACATAGACAACCGCGTGAAAGCCACAGTGGCTTAGTAGAAAGCTATATAGGACATAATTACATATACTAGCATAGAGAGATACCTAAGCCAACCTTACAAACAATCGCATGAAACCTACAATGGTCTAATGGAAAGCTATATGGAATAAGATTATATATACTAGTTTATGTGACAAAAAAAATATGCTAACCGAAGCAAAAATATCTTCTCACCCACAAGCTTGGCAAACAATATTAGATCATTTATAGTCTCCTATAGCTTGATTAACAAACCGAACCCTGCAAAGAAACCTCAAAAGAAAAACAATCAAGATAAAATCACTAAAAGGAATAAGAACAATTGAAGAAACTCACAAAGAAATATAAGCAAAAGAATGAAACATAATGAGGGGACTATAACCAAAAGAATGAAACAAAATGAGGTAATTGAAGGAATTTGAAATTATTAGTTAAGATATGGTTAAGATTTTATAAAGAGAGATAAAGAGAGAATCAATGTGGATTGAAGATGACAGAGATAAGTAGAGTGAGGGAGTCAAGCTTGGGTATGATATTGGAAGAGAAAAATACGTGAGAGGAAGATGTGAAGAGTTGTAGTAAGTTGAGTTATGTATCTAACCACATTTTATTAGACATTTTGAGGGTTGATTTGCTATTATATGTGATGTAACAAAATGCTAACATAAGCAAAATTATATTCTCATCCATAGCATGCCAAACAGTGGTAGGTCACAAATAGTCTCCTGTAGTTTGATTAACAAATCGAACCTTGAAAAGAAACCTCAAGAGAGGTGAAGAACAATCCAACAAAATCACAAAAAAAATCAATTGAAAGAACTAGCCAAGAAATATAAGTAAAAGAATGAAACAAAACAAGATAGCAAAAGGAATTTGAAAATTATCAGTTAAGATATGGTCAAAATAGAATAAAGAAAGAGAATTAATATGGATTAAAGATAAAAGAGATAATAAGAGTGAGAAAGTCAAATATAATTAAGTTTGGGTGAAATATGAAAAAAAAATACGAGGAGTTGAAATAACTTGTTACTTATCTATCATTTTTTATAAAACATATCTAACCATGTTTTAATATCATTTACGCATTGGATTTATTAGACATTTTGAACATTGAAGACCAAAAATGAAGTTATGGCTTAATACTATAATAATATAATAATACTCCAAAATATATATTTGATTTTAATATAATTCATGTTAAAGTTGGTTTTGGTTGCAATCGGGTTGCACGCATCAGATTTTGACACTAGCCCAGTCTCTCTCTCCGTACTAACTTGCTCTTTTTCTCTCTGTACGAAACCTATTTCCCTTCTTGCAGTCTTTAGTGTGTGAAAAAGGAAATGGAAGATATAGAGGATCTGGTTAGGACTGGAGGTAGCGGTGCTCCTCCCGGTTTCCGGTTGCCGCTGACAGCGGTTGGAGTAAATCGCAGGAAGAATAAGAACAAAACTAACCCGCATAAGAGCAACCTCTCTCTAGCCGAAGACCCATTTACCCCTACCATTAACAAAATCCCTGGCACTCAGGTTCCCTTCTGCCTTTCCCTGTGTATATCTATCTATATATACACACAGGAACTAATTTTATTATTTAATTTAATTTTAATTGTTGCAGACAATATATATCAAGACTTTTGGATGCTCACATAACCAGGTGAGTCTTCGAATTTTGTATTTTAATTTCCATCTCTTTTACATAAAGTACTTGGCAGGTTTTAAGTAATGTCTTTTGGTGATATTAGACGCTTAATTGCATAATTAAGACTTAAAACGGTGCAGTGTGAGAAACTTAAAAATAAAGATTAAACAAATTCTATGCTTTCAATGTTTAGTTTTGAGAAAAATGTATTTTTTCTAGAATGAAGAAAGAGAAATACATAAAAAGTATTAGGTTTCAATCTTTTCTAAAGAGAGATTTGTGATTTGTTGGTATAAATTGAGACATCATATTGAAACAATCTTTAGGTCCCAATTGATTATGTCTGTATGCTGTAGCCATGCTATTGATCAACATTCTATGAACTAACACCAATTTCTTATTTTCCATATGTTGAACGGTTTATTTTACATAGTTCCTGCTAGTAATCTCTAATTGCAATAAAAGTTTTGAATTTTAAACAAAATATATACAGTGGCCATGGTGCTTGTGTTTAATTATAATTTATTCATTTCAGTTCAACAAAGAAAACATTGCCTCGTTAATAGTTTTCCTATACCATACTGGCATTATTTGTTGGTCCACAATCCAATATGTACTTGAGACTTTCGGGAAGTCAATCACCTGTTTCATCTAGTGTCAAGCTGCCTTGCCCAGTTATGCATTACTAACCTTTGTTGTTCATCATATGTTTTTTCACTCCTCATGTAAACTTGTCTTTATCTTTTTATCATTTATTTTTTCATGGCATTTTGTCTTTGTGTCAGAGTGACAGTGAATATATGGCTGGTCAGCTTTCAGCATTTGGTTACGCATTGACTGACCATCCTGAGGAGGCAGATCTGTGGCTAATAAACACGTAAGGCTTCTTCCTCGTTTTCAGTTCTCTATTTCTTCTTTTTGATGCATTAGTTCTCTGATTTCTCTTTCTATAGTCAAATTTTGTGTTGCAAAGAGTGGTGTTTCATGCATCAACAAATGATGCATCATGGGTTATTTATATGAATCAGTTCTCATGTGTTCCCAGTGCTTCGATTAAATGTTTATTTCTTTTTTCTTCTTGTGGATGTCAAATACTAATGGAATTTATATAAATGACGAGAGTTGAACTTTTGATGATAAAAAACAGTCTTCTATATGGTTATTCTTCATGGACGTTGATGGCCTGTTGAAGCAGATAATGTCACTGATAGATTGGCGCAAATCCAGTGATGTCTTACGTTATGCCCAGCTCCTCATACTGTCAACTTTTGTATTTTGGTTTTGATCTAGAAATAAATTTTGAAATAATTGAAAATTTTGAATAATTATCTTTTTATGGAGGGTTGTGATGTCGTAATGTAACTGTTGCTCCACGTTAAGTATTATGTTCTTGACATTGTGGTTTGGGTTAGGTGATTCATAGTACCATATAATAGCACCCATATTAAAAAGAAAAACAAAGAGCAAATCTTACAAGGTTTGAAGAAAAAAAATTCTTTGTCAAAATGATTTGGACACTATTGGCATTCATCATTCTGACTGTTACTTTACAGTCTCCCTCCTTCTTATTCTCATTTTTATTTCATTCTCTAGACTGATCAGGTTATCAACTTAAATATTTATGACTTAAAGAAATGGCACTCTTTACTTCATATGCTGATAGAGTGGTTAAGAAGAGCTGTTTGCCTCACTCAGAATACAATACAGAGTGGCTAAAGGAGACCTTTTTGTGAAGTGAGCATTAATATAATGCTGGAAGGACAAACCTTGAGGAGTTTAGTCAGTTGATTAATAGCTTGTTGCCTTGTTGATTGATGATATCATTTTCATTTTCTGTATAGCTGATTCCTGTTATTCTGCATTGAGTTAGGCCATTAAATTCCCCGATCTTTATGCTTATATACTCCTTGCCTATACTCATGAGAACATGATTTTAAGCCTTAAATAATGACTTCATTTTAATATGTTACTCATTACTTCTTATCAGAAAAAATATGTTACTCACTTCTAGGACCATAGATTTCTTCTCGTCTACATCATGAGGGCTAAAATTCGAGACATAAATGTTATTTTGTTCTTAAGCTAAATTACAGATACACCAATTGTGGTTTGGGCGGAATAAAAAATTATCCTCAAGTTCTCTATCTTTTTTTTTGGGTGTGACACAGGCCCCTGTGATATTTGCGGTTAGCAAAAGGACTTATGATGTTAACATTTTAACTTAAATGAAGAAAATATCTTCATATAAGTATTGCATTCTCTTTTGAAAATTTTACTTGGATTTGGAAAATTATGGACGCCACAAATCCTTATACGAGTCCCATTTGTGGCAATAATGAGCATTTAATCTTATGCTGTTAACATTTTAACTAAAATGACCAAAATACCTTCATATATGTGTTCCATTTCCCAACGGCAAGAACCGGAATTCTAAGTCTCACGAGAGAACCTCCAAGGTATTTTTTTATTTTGCCTGAACCACAGGTGGTGGTAATGTAATTTAGCCATATTCTAACCGATGCCAAAGGTTGACATGTCTTGTTAGAACGTTTGCCTAAATGCTGTCCCACCTCAACTTGGTTAGCTTGAACCTAGACCTAGTATCTACCCCTCCCACCCTACCAAGAGAAAAAAGGACAAAAATTAGAGTGATGGTATCTCAAGTATGTGGAGATTGTTGAATCATCTCAAATCTTGAAGCATTTGTGCATGCTTTGTTGCAGCTAGAATCCAAGAATGGTACTTTGGCCCCTTTATTAAAGGTTAACCAACTGGTTGGGGGGCTCATTGATAGTGAGGAATACTCCCACGATATTCGTTTCTTGATTACAAGCTTGCCCAAGTTATACAAATTAGCTTAGCTGTCTCCTTGATCGAAAGGAAGAAAATATCTTCAAAAGTAAAAGCTCTCTTGTAAAATGTAGATTACCTTAGCATTGAGTGGTTGATATGCCGAGTTTGTAGCAGTATCGGTTGCTCTCCTGTTGTCGTAGCATGTTTATCCTGTACCAATTTCAAAATGGCAAATTCAAGCTGCTAAAAAGTGGATTGCTACGAGTGGTTGGTAGACCAGATGGCTGTGTGCTCCTGCCTTTGAAATTTTCCTTATCAGGATTGAATGTCTTGATGTATTTAATATCTATAACATGTCCTAGATGTCTTTCACAACTCTATTATCAGATGATATCGGAGGAGCCAACTAGTCTGCTGCTAAAGTCTCTAGGTGGTAATAGTAGTGGGATTAATTGTGCTTTCTAATCTTCCCATATACTATATGTCTCTTTTCCCCATTCCTAGTGCGGTGGCTATGAGGTTAGAGAGGATTCAAAAGAGATTTCTTTTGGGTAACTCAGATGAAAATTTTAAATATCATTTGATTAAATAGGAGGTGGTTCAGAAGCCTTTTGAGAAAGGGGGTCTTGGTATTAAGTCAATTTCTTTACTCAATAGAGCCTTCCTGAGCAAATGGATTTGGAGATTTATTACTGAAACAAATCACTTGTGGAGAAGAGTAGTAGAGGCCAAATTTGGGTTGGATTGTGATGGCTGGATGTTTAATGCGCTGAGGGATGCATCATATGGAGTGGGTCTTTGGAAGTGGATTAGGAAGGGTTGGGATGAATTTCGGATTTTTATTGAAGTGTCAGTGGGTAATGGAGCTAGGACTCATCTTTGGTATGATTGTTGGTGTGGAAACACTCCTTTAAAGGACAAATTTCCGAACATTTTCAGCATTGTGAGAGAAAAAGAAGCGCGAATTCATGCTTGCTACTCTTTGACAATGGAAGTTTTTCTTGGGTTGTTCCTTTCATCCATAATGTTCATGATTGGAAAGTTGAGGAGGTTGCGATGTTTGTGGATTCTTTATACAATTCAAGAATTGAAGTGGAGAGAGAGGATGTGTTGAGATGGGGACCTAATCCGGATAAAGGTTTAAGGGTGAAGGATTTTTATAAAATTCTTTTTGATAGAACCCTTATTAATGATCCCTCCATCTTCCCTTGGAAGGCTATTTGGTGCACTCGAGCTCCTATGAAGGTAAACTTCTTTGTTTGAGAGGCCTCGTGGGAGAGAATTCTCACCATGGACAATCTTCAAAGAAGAGGGAAGGTTCATGTTAATAGATGCTTCATTTGTAAGAGATGTGCTGAATCTGTTTTCCATCTTTTAATTGAGTGCTCGCTAGCTAGGAGTTTATGGGGGATGGCTTATACAGTGGTTGGGGTTTCTTGGGCGGTTGCAGGTTCGATTAGAGAAGAAATATGGGCTTGGAGTGGATTGGAGACTCAAAAACATGTCAAGAAGGTTTTAGGTTTAATTCTGCCTTCTATTTAGTGGATTGTTTGGAGAGAAAGGAACCGAAGGGCTTTTGATGGGTTGAAAGGCCCCTTGCAAATATTAGGGATAGTTGGTTTAATATCCTCATTTTTTGGTTTAAAGGAAATTTCTTTGTAAATTTTGATGATTTACTAGATTTTGTAGAGCTTATCCATTGTAATTAGCCTTTGGCTTTTGTTGCACCCGCTTGGTGCTTTCTAATAAATTTGTACTTATCAAAAAAAAAAAAATGTTTTGAAGCGGTCAATTGCCTTGAGGATAGCCTGTCTCACCTTTGTACTCATTAGAAAAAAGTAAAAGAAAGGGGAAGAAAAGAAGAGATGAAAAAACAGACTCAAGAAACCTGCTGGGTCTTTCCCTATACATATATATGTATGTCTGCGTGTATGTATGACTAAAATGTATCTTAATTTCTAAATTTTTAACTAAGTGTTTGATAGCGTATTGATGACTTGTATTACCT
Source organism: Bretschneidera sinensis (assembly GCA_023935145.1). NCBI lineage: Eukaryota > Viridiplantae > Streptophyta > Magnoliopsida > Brassicales > Akaniaceae > Bretschneidera > Bretschneidera sinensis. Next base: position 78,940,420 of record CM043700.1, on the reverse strand, counting down.
GATGCAGATGTACTGTGAAATCTCCAAGTCAGTCTTCTATGAGCACTTTAATTACAAAAGGTAAAAATGCAAAAAAGGCCATGGTAGTGGCTGGGTGTGTTCCTCAAGGAAGTCGAGATCTGAAAGAGTTAGAAGGGGTCAGTATTGTTGGAGTCCAACAAATTGACCGAGTAGTTGAGATTGTAGAAGAGACTCTGAAGGGTCATGAAGTGCGACTTTTAACACGCAGAACTTTGCCAGCACTTGACCTCCCAAAGGTGTTGTGTAGATTTAAATTCTGGTTTAATCATTTCTTTGTGTTCAGATCAGTTCTTTGATGAGCCATATCTGGCAGATTGTTGGCATTTCTTTAACTGCTTTTTAGTTTTGGGTTAATTTCCTTGAACTACCAACTAGTCTACTGATCAAGGAAAGGATTCTGTTCCATTTTGGTCAAAATACATGAAACATCTCAATTTCAAGTGAGACCACGATGAAACATGATTGAAATCTTGAAATTTCAACATCTTGGTCAAAACTGAGACGTATCAAATAATTTGATCGAAACATACCTATTGAGATTTAGGTTAGGGTTTAAACACACATAGAGAGAGATGAGAGATTGAGAATAAATATTATAGAGTTATTATTATTGATATGTATTGTGAACAAATCAACAACCCTATATATAGACTTAAGAATATAAATTCTAATAGGAATAGGAAATTTAACTAAGAAAGATTAGCAAACCTAATACATATCTAATTAAGAAATATCCTCAACATTCCCTCCAAAGTTAGAGCATATGCATTCACCAATTTGTTATAAATAAACTCATACCAATAAAAAATCGGATACAATTTGAAACAAATAAACCCAAATCCATAAAATACAATAAGTCATGAGAACAAGTCGGGGCTCTACACCCACGACAAATAATTAGGTCACCACGTCCGCACCACCTAAGGAGACAAGATTCGAGAACACTAGATCAACAAGACTTTGACTTTTTGTCTCGTTTTTGACTAACTTTGACTTAAACTTCAATGGGCTGCAATCAATGAGTCAGCAAGATAACATCAACAAATGTTAGATCGGGTTAGCAACATAAACCCATCCAACTTGTTAAAGATAGATCCAATCGCAAATTCAACAAAACAAATAACAGCACAGGGTTAACAACACCCACGACAGTTAGGTCAACAAAATCTAACAATATTGGATCAACAAGATCCATAGACAAGATCCGGGGACATCGAATCAACAAGACTTTGATTGGAACGAGATGCTTCACATGGGCTGGATCTACGAAACGGGTCAGATCGGGTCTTTGTGAACTACATAACACGAAACTTTCTCCTTCTCTCAGCTAACAATAACAACCAAAACAGCCTCTGCAACAACTAAAATCAGCCTCTGCAACAACCTCCATACCAAAACAGCAGCAGTACTCGCAGGGTTCAAGAAGGTAGCTCAGAGACCAGAGTGTAGTGCTTGAGAAGATGACCAGAAACGTTGGAGAGGATATAGCAGAGCTTCGCCGGAGAGGAGAACTTGACCAAAATTGGGTTGGGTTCAACACCAAACCTGAACCAGACAGAATCGTCGGAGAAGAAGCGAACGTGACCGAAAAAGACATAAACACACTTGGAAAAAAATAGCATATGCTAAAAATTAGGCTTCTTTTTTTTTTTTAAGGGGGTTTACTCAAATACCACTAGGGTCCCAAACCATGGGCTCTAATACTATGTTGAGATTTAGGTTAGGGTTTCAACAAAGAGAGATTGAGGAAAAATATTATAGTTATTATTATTGATTTGTATCGTGAACAAACCAACAACCATATATATAGACCTAAGGATATAAATCCTCATAGGAATAAGAAACATAATAGGAAATATAAACTAAGAAAGATTAGGAAATCTAGTACATATCTAATTAGGAGACCTCTCAACAATACCAAAAGATTGGTGTTTCAGTCAAAAAACAGTAGCTTAATCCTGTGAGCTGGTCAATTTTTCTTCTTCCATAGAAGGAATCTGAATTATTGAAACCAAATAAACATAGATAGAAAGACAATAGATCTCATAAGGAAAAAGAGAGTTTTTTTTTTGGTTCGAAAAAGTGCGTTTCTGAAAACTGAAAAGTATAAAGGGAAAGGAGAATAAGAAACGTGAAGATAAATGAAGGTTAAGCATCACCTCCATCACTGATATATTGCTCTTTCATTTATCTGTTTTCTTTCTTTCCTTAATTTTCCTTTTTCTCTTCCACCAACCAGAAAAGGAGATTTTAGCTAGATGCAGTAAACACGATTTGGATGTGTGCATTTTTTTTCTTGATTAGCAAAGCATCTTGGTTGTTGATTCCAAATAACCTATGTCCTGTATTGACTTGTTCTTCTTTAGAATTGTGGTTTTCTTGTGTCATTGGGAGGACAATTTTTGTTGATTTCGATCAAGACTTTGTATATTAGATATTGCTTGGAACTAATAGTTTTCTTTCTTATTTTCCCCTTTGTTAATTACTAGATATCATCTTGATTCCAAAGAGGCCTTCACGTATTTCTTTGTGTTCACTTCCAACTTTTCGGCTTATGACCTCTTACAATTGAATTGTTCAAGTGCCTCTTTATATATAGATCTAGCCAATCAGCCACACATATTTTAGGTATATATCACAAATTGTAACTTGGAGGTGGGCTGATCAGTCTAGAACATGCTCATTCAGTTAATTGATATATTGACATTTTCTCATAAATCTGTGTTGCTTACTCTTTACAAGGGTTTCCTTGCATTTCTAAATTGTGGCATTGTTTCCTCATTGTTTTTAAATGTTTCCATTTCTGAAATTAATTCAACGATACGCTTGAACTTAACTTTTGACACAGGTGAGAAAGAATAAGTTTGTTGAGATTCTCCCGATTAATGTTGGTTGTTTAGGCGCTTGCACTTATTGCAAGACAAAGCATGCTCGGGGTCATTTAGGGAGCTATACTGTTGACAGCCTTGTAAGTTCATATCATAAACAATCTGTAATTATTTCTATTTGGTTTTGGTAGTATTAACATTTCCACCCTGTAGGTAGGACGTGTGACAACTGTTATAGTAGATGGAGTTAAAGAGATATGGTTGAGCAGTGAAGATACTGGAGCATATGGTAGTCTCTTTTCATTATGCATATGATTTACGTTTTCATCTGAAAAGTCTTGTTTCTACTGGGTCTGTGGTTTCATGATTTATTTAATAATGTGAAGTTACCCTGTTCAGAATTATGGCATGATCATCAAGTATGCTGGTTACCTGTGCTCTAATCATTCATCGAGTTATAAGAAACCAACTAAAGTAACTGTTTATTTGTTATACTAAGAACTAATTATTAAATACCAAATTTACCTTGTTTTTATCATTCAGTATCAAACAGTGTTGCTGCTTTCTGGAAGAAACCTTTTCAGAACTGATGCAAATGAATTTATCATAGAAAGTTTCATAGAAATAAAATAAGATGTTATCTGAACAATTTGTCCCCTAAAAACCTTGCAGGTTGTGACATTGGAGTCAACCTTCCAATTTTGTTAAATGCTATTGTTGCGGAACTTAATCCTGATGGAAGCACGATGCTAAGAATTGGGATGACTAATCCTCCTTTTATTCTTGAGCACTTGAAAGAGATAGCAGCTGTTTTGCGTCACCCGTGTGTATACTCCTTTCTTCATGTACCGGTTCAATCTGGGAGTGATGTTGTTTTGAGTGTAAGTCCAGAATTTTTCGTATGGTATTCTCTCCAGAAAGTAGGCACTATCTGCTGTAAAGTCTGATGATATACCTTTTCTTTTTCCTCTTTATGTTTTGCCTATAAATGCATTTATTAAAGATAGAAACCTGAAATTCCCACCGTCTTAGCTTTATCATTACACTTTTTGTCTCAGGCAATGAATCGGGAATATACCGTGAGTGAGTTCAGGACTGTGGTGGATACCTTAACAGAACTTGTTCCCGGGATGCAGATTGCAACTGATATAATATGCGGATTCCCTGGTTAGTATCTAGACTTGGTGGTCTCTCTGTTCCTTTTTCTTCTGTTTGCACTTATTGATACACATTCCAAATTAAAATATAGTGAACTGATGATGTAAAATAACATAAAGATTGCTACTTCCTTTCAAATGGTAAAGTAAATGTGTTTAATGTAAAATTCAATTTAAAGGGTTTTCAAATGTGTGTCAGGAAAAGAATTAGACATCTCTTTCATTCTAGATCTGGAACTGATTGGAATTTGGTTAGAAATGATATTAAAATCATTCAGAATAGTGACACACTTCTGGAAAATTAGATGATTTGATAACAGTTCTCTGAAGTAAGTTTGCCGGGGATTTAATTTGGTAGTGCTAGAGGAAGTATTGCTGATTTCTTGCGGTTTTTAGGTGAAACAGATGAAGATTTTGCTCAAACAGTAAGCCTTATCAAGGAATATAAGTTTCCTCAAGTTCATATTTCGCAGTTCTATCCTAGACCAGGTATGCCAGTGATGAAGTTGTTTATTTCGATTTAATCATTCTCTCCATTCTGTGGTACATCCGTGTAGTTTAATTCTTTATACTCCCTAGTTGTAGTCACTATGACCGAGTGATTTTAAGCAGTAGCTCCATTTTTCTTTGGATGACTAGAAACTTGTGGTGAGACAACCGAGGCTCCATGGTTTTTTTTAATGTTTTGTGGACTCTCTTGACCAGAGTGTTATGCATATATCACTTAACCTAAATATCAGTTTGTTTCTTTATGCATTAATGGCATAAATTATGTTGCGTTTTCAAGGTACTAAGGCAGTATTCCTATTCTTTTATCATCGGTTTTCCCTGGTATCTGCTTCATTATGAACTATCAGGTTACAAGTTTTGTCATGCGGTTCTCTACTATATTCAACTATATTATGTTAAGCAATGTTGCACAGACATGTCTTTTTGGATGTCTGTCTTGTCTAATCCAAATTAAGGGTATGGTACTTTGACTGAACTGTTGAAGTTCCAATTTTCTTTTTTCTATACCCAGAGCAAACTGAAATGTACAATGCAGCATGAACAGCACAGGTGCATGCTCATTTCATACCATATTTGTTGCAGATTAGCTTAGTGAAAACTTCAAATGCATAAATCAGAGTAAATTTCCCTCCCTTTTTTGTTGTGCATGCCTGTTACTTACACCTGTAAAGAAAGTAGGTGCATCAAACATATCCAGAACATGCAGCTGTGTCCCATGTGTATGGCAGGAGTATCTCACACAGTTTGAAGTTTCTACATAATGTAGGTGTTGCCTTATCTACGTTGGTTGTGATAAAGAAAGGAGAAATTGACTTGTAGTAGGTGGTGCATATTTTCGCCGCAAATTGAAAATTGATAGTATGCCATGAGTACCATAACATGTTAGATGCATCACCATGATACTGTTATTAGGAATAATTACATTGATTCTGATAATCAGTCGTTTCCAGGGACACCTGCTGCAAGGATGAAAAAGATCCCAAGTACTATAGTGAAGAAACGGAGCCGTGAATTGACTTCTGTTTTTGAAGCTTTCACACCTTACAGTGGAATGGAGGGCAGAGTCGAAAGAATCTGGATAACCGAATTAGCTAGCGATAGAGTTCACTTGGTAAGCCTGTCTGCAATTATTTAATTGTTGAAACTCTCTGGAGCTTTTTAATTCTTCTGCTACCTTGTTATGTAGTGCTGAGTTCAAGGGGCTAGGCTCAAATCTCTGTGGTAGTAAGGGCGGCTTTTGAATGGCGTGTTTCATATGCGGTGTTGGTGTCTTACTTTTTGTTTCACGAAAGTGGTGGTCTCATTTTCTGTTGAACTAATTCGCATCGACATTACATCTAAAGGAACAAAAACAAGTGAAGCATTTCCTTGGAAGCAAGTTTAATGCTTGAGAAGAGTGTTGTCTTCCCTTCCGTTCTTTTGCATCAGCATTTGATAAATTTAAGTTGAGCAAAGTTGTTGTCTTATATCGTAATATGACTAACAAGTAGCGCACTTGTTTTCCCTTTTCTCCTCCCTTCTCCTGGCCCTTTGTGACTTACTGGTTAAGGAAACTGCATTGTCTGATTGTGATTTGTGATTTTTATCGGACTAATTTCTAACCATCTGATTTTCCAATATATGTCCTTTCAAGCAGCCACTTACACTCTAGATCATGTGTAAATGCTCCATTGGTATTTTTATTTATTTATATATTTATTTTTAACTTTATAATTCTTGATTGCCCAAGGTTGGTCATACCAAGGGATACGTGCAGGTCCTTGTAGTTGCTCCGGAAAGTATGCTAGGTACTTCAGCTATTGTGAAGATAACATCTGTGGGAAGATGGTCAGTTTTTGGAGAAGTGATTGAAACTATTAAACAGACAAATGGGAAAACAGCTTCCACCCAGAGAGTTTCTAGTAAGGACAAATGTTCACCCTTCTCTGACACACATAAGACTTGTGCATGCTCTACAGATCCAGAACCTTGTGCTTGTGGACCAGAAAGCTGTAGAGGACAGATTACTGTGGACGGAACTGCTATTTTAAGGAATGACTTGTTGCTAGAAAATAAAAACAGAAAAAATCTGATTGGATGGTTCCTAAGGAAGTGGAATAACCGGGTGCAGAGAATGGAGAATGAGAATGCCTCGGGATCCAAGACAAAGCAAGAATGGGCCGGAGGAAGCATTGGTGAATGGGGCGGTGTTGATAGAGCTCTTCTAGGTGGAATGCTTGCCAGCTTCTTGACAATTGTAGTTCTACTGATACATCTTGGATATAGGACTTTGTCATCAGAATGATGTCCTTTGTAATTTTCTTATCATTTTTTGTCTTGAGGATTTTCATGAAAATTTCCATATATGGATTATTTTTCCTTTGTTGTAGAACTGATTCTGGAAGCAATATTATGAACCATTTTTGTGAGCAATGGCTTGGCGTCGCACATGGATCGCCAAATTAAATGAAGGGCTTTCTCTCATTTTATCACATCCTCTGTTATTTTCCCCCCTGTAGCATGATCCAGGAGTTGGTTGTTAAATTTACTAATAATTGCAGCCATTTTCAGCTGACTCTTTTTAACATACATGAAGTGAACAATATCACATTCACTCAAAACAGAATCTGGAAAACACAGCCAAAAAGAATGGTGTGGTACCTTAGATGAATATGAAGAAAGTTGGAATGTGCATGCATGGCAAAAGTGAGATTCTTTTATGAGTGCGGCTAGCAGGGGGATAAAGCACATTGTTGCTTTCCCTTTTCTTTTCCTGTTCTCTGCTCCTATGATTATTGTGGATTTATTTACTGAATCTTCTGCACAATAATGAACGGTAAAGTGATAATAGTCACTTATCATAATAACATATCTGACTTGGCTGGTAATCTCTTGAAGAAATTGACAGGTACAGAAGGCATCTTGCTCCTGAACAGCCGATGTCGCAGAAGGTAAAGCCCAACTAGAACTGCCACTACCTGGAATGGAGTAACATAAATGAACACAGCCCAGATCAATGAGAAGACGATGAAGATAGATGTCGCTCTTGAATCTCGCCAGCTGAGTATGGCTCGAGTCCTTTACCCTTGGGTTGCCAAATCTCCAACCACTGTTTGCACCCTACCCACCACACTATGCCGCCGGTCATACCTCATTCTCACAAATTCTGCTGGTCTGGATGTCGGAAATGAGTCGAATTCCTCGTCCAGTTCATCTGGGTGTGTATTGACTGCTTGCAAAATCCAAGTGTCCACGTGAGGTGGGTGCCTTGGCCTGAATTTGTAGTTCCATATCCCAATCACAAACAGGTAGAGGAAAATTGTTGGCAAGATCAATTCCGGGTAGCAAGCAAGTATTATGAACAATATGTGAATAAGGCATGTTGTCACCTGATTTGTCCAGTTGCGGATATCATCAAACCACTTACAAACAAGATTGATTGAGGAAAGAAGCGACCATTATGCGGTGGAAACTGGCTTTGCTTCTCCTGAGACTCCACATATGGTAATCTACATCCAACGTGTACTCAACCACCTCACGCCTAAGTGGTGGCTCCGGTCTTGCTAGCCTTGCTCCAACTATCTGCATTGCTTGGTGGCGTAGCAAATCAATGTGCCTAACAGGTATTGGTTGTACGTAATGCATCTTTGAGAGCAATGGCCTCCCATATTGTGTCACCATGTTAACCCAAGCAGTGCAAGTGAATCTCAATGCCAATTGAAGCTCCCCATTCTTTCTCAAATCAGAAGACGTAAGAACCAGCAACGGGTAGTAATGGGTGTATATTCGATCAGTTTCTAAAGTTGACAATCGAATTCTCACCTTCCCAATTCTTTGATCTCTAGCATAGTCTTTACTTCCATTGATGTGAGAATTATCGAACATTCCAATTGGGATAACAGTGTAAGGATCATAGACTTCCCAAGTATACTGCTCGCTCCATCGAGGAGCCGGAGTATCCAGAAGGGTTTTGGTTCTAACCCATTTGTTCCCATACTTTGCCACACAATAGGCATCAGCAGTACTCCTACCGTCTTTGCTCTTCATGGGAAACAAATTCTTCGCATTCAGTATCCCGAGTTCAAGAATTCCAATGTTCCCCTTCCTCAGGTGATTCGATGATGGCTGCAAATCACTGATGAAGTGTGTGGATTCATCAAGAACATGATAACCTGCGTCTAAACAAAGGCGAAGTCAGATCTTGCTTGAGAACATTTCCTTTCTCTTCTCGGTCTCCTCTTCTGCTGCCACTGAAGGCTTATGGAGATTGAGCCATTGCAGATCTGGAAGCTTGTAGGTCTCAAGTCTTGTTTGCACTTCTTTAACAGGTATAATCAACCTCCCTAAAATTTCATCCTTGCCGGATCCAACTTTATCCTCAACAGATACAAATATCATTTCCTCAAAAGGCTCGGTGCAACAGCATGAGCTCATCATTCCAAATCGGATTGATGGTTCGCCTTTGTAAAGTCCGGGTGACTCTCAGCTGATTCCCGAGTTGAACCTTTACAATTGTATGCGGTGCTCGACTTTTCAGAGGGAATAAGGTCTCGAGCTTCGAAAACATGAACTCAAAGTTAATACAGTTTTAGAGAGAAATAAACTTTTGTTCAGTGTTAAGAGAGATTCAAGTGACTAATGTTGTGTGCATCAGAGTGCCATGCCTCAGGAAATGATTCATTTGCTTGTGTTCCCATCCAAACTGCAAGCATGATTTCTCCTTTAGTCGTCTCCTTTCTTGTCCTCCAATTTGTATCACTGAGGAGCCAATGGACTATCAGGTGGAACTCGAAGAGGGACCTCTGAAAGATCAATAACTACTCTCCCCACAAAATCGTCCTTGCTTATTATATCCTTATCCTTCACCGTCACTTAAAGCAAATTGAACTGCAACCTTTCCTTTGAGGAGGCAAAATTTTTCTTCCATATCGGGTTTTGATTCTTCTCCAAGGGCTTTGTGGTGCCTTTGTAATTCCCAAGCTTCACTTCTATATAAGGGTCAAGGCTCCCTGAAACATCCATAACAGGAAGATCTCTTGCCTTCACCACGTTCACATACAGAATGCATCTGCTCCACCAAATCAGAAGTACTCGACGTCTTGTCACCTCCTCTGTATGGCATACGCGCAGCCACTGGTGGACTGGTTTCCACCAATCGGAAATCTGGATTCTTCTTTGGCATCTTCATATGCATTACAGTCGATGCTGGTCCTGCACAAGTGAAACCAGTTCTCATCTCCATCACCAGTGCCTTCTCCTTCATTTGATGAGCCTCGAAAACTGGAGGAGGAGCGGCAGCTGCAGTAGTCCCTATAGAGTAGAGTCCTTACCTCCTTCTCGTTCTTCGTATTGATCATCTTGTGCTTCTTCTCATCGACCTTAATGTATTCTTCTTCAAGCTTGATATTATAAATAGGGTTTAATATGCAATCGTTTTACTTAAGTGGCCGATATCAGTTAGTTTAGTAAAAAAAATCATTTATTATTGTAAAAAAAAGCAATAGGTGAGAAGGATAAGAGACGAAAGAAAATTATTTTTTATTTTGTAGTCCACAAGTGGAATAGATATCTTTTGAAAAAAATGCAGTGACAACTCTAAGATTATTAGGTTATTTAGCAGTTAGTTAGAACCATTGATTATCTACCTCGTAGATGAAGTTGAAAGGATGATGTTTTGTCAGCAAAAATTAGATCAGTTGGTGCTTGAATGTGAAAGAAAATCCATGGTCCAAACAATCGTGAAAAAGAATTCAGGGTTAATAGAAAGAGAAAAAAAAATCATTTTGTCTCTTCATTAAAGATTTTATTTTCTTCCGGTAGAAATAAATAAAAAGTAAAGTAACAAGAATAGTAACAGATCCATCTTCTTTTGGCTCGGTTTATTTTAAAATAGGCAGCACTTTAAACATTCAGCTACTCAAATAGTAAATTAAAACATATGAATATAATTTTAAGAGAAATATATTTTGTTCCTCGAGGTTTGGTGCTTGGAGCACTTACATGTTTATGAATGCTAAAAATCCACTCACCTCTTTTAATCATTGACTTGACAAAAATCTGTTAAAAATTTAATAAAAAAAATAATATCATGTCAAAAATTTCAATTAAAAATCCCAAAATGCCTTCAAAATTAGTTCTACCCTGATTTAAATGTTTATTTCTTTTTTAATTCATTGACCTTTAATTACCTTTGTTTAACTTTATTTTTGGTTAAAATATATGCGTAGTCTTGTGGTTTGGTTTATTTTCATAACAAACCCTGAGTTTTTTCGGTATATAACTAATCTTGTGATTTGTGTTGTTAAGCTGCAACGTTCCATTGGGTGCCCTAGCAAGTGGTATTAGAGCCTGGTTCGATAATGGCAAAAAATTCAAAAAATTGATATGGTGAAGAAGCAAGTCAAATTTGTTGTTGAATATCAAATTTTGAGCCTAGGTGGAAGATTGTTGGAATTAAATCCAAAATCTGATTAAGCAGTATTAAAAGCTTGATCAAAACATGGAAGTTAATTTTGATCGAGTGAAGCAAACTGGCACGCCAAAAAATAGACGTGTAAATTAATTCCTTACTCTAAAAATTATTGTATGAAATATAGTGGAAAGCAAAAGTCATTTTCCACAGAAGATTGTAAATTAATTCAATTAAACACTTAATTGTTAAAAGAAAAAATATAAATAATTTCTAAACTAAATTAAATTCAAAACAACCTAATAAACTAATTAGTTTTTTTTAAATCATTAACTAAAAATTATGAATATCGAAAGACAACTAAAATATGATTCAAAATTGAATAAACTTTGTAACAATAATGAGAAAACTGGTCAATGATCATTCTCCACCACTAGACATGAAATGATGAATCAATATCAGAGTTATCCCCAAATTCCTAATAAAATTACCAACCGTAGATAATAATAAGCTCTATTACCCCAATCTTTCCTTAGTTTGTCGCTAAGTAAAACAAGCTCTTTACTTAATCTCTATCTATTAAATAACCTAGAATAAGCTTTCTAAATTTAATTTAATAGAAGCATTAGGTTAAGAAAGATAGGTTGGTCCAAGAAACAAACGCATAAGCTCGGTTCATTTATCTTGAGTTATGTTCCATATAATAATCATATGAAAAATATCCTATCATTAGTGATTACTAATTGCTACCATTGATTAGAAATTCAAGACAAGTATGAATCAAGATTCCTAACATAGTAATAGATAATTACCCTATTTTATTTGGTTGGCCATCCCGAATAAAATAAAATAATAATCATAAACAATTCTTATGGAAGAACATAAACAAATTTATTTGAAATATGGATAATAATCTCTGAATATTCAATCACAAAATCATGTCTAGGACTTTGAAATCACCTTAACCAAAAATAAAATTAGCTAGACAAAATCTTAAAATCAAAAACAAAATAAATATTCAAAGACATGAAAGATGGGAAGAATGAAGAATGAAAGCGAACGACAGTAATCTTGAAGAGTCTTCTATGCAGATGAATCTCCTTAATCACCAATAGTAGCTGCGTTCTTCCCAATTTTCTCTTCTTTTTTTTGTCTAGGAAAAATCTGTTTTGCTTACAAAGCAAGGACAACCGACCTTATATAGGCATATTCCTAGAAAAGAAAAGGAAAGTACAATAATACTACTCATTTTAGGAAAAGAAAGACACTGAAATGGGAAATACTTCTACTACTAGGAAAACATGAAATAGGAAAGTAACTAAAAGGAAATATAACACAAAATAGGAAAAAAAAAAAGTAGCCTAGGAAAAGAAAAGACATTGAAATGGGAAATACTTCTACTACTAGAAAAACATGTAATAGGAAAGTAACTGAAAGGATTTATGACACAAAATAGGAAAAAGTGCAGCACAAGTAAAACTGGTATATATATGTAGGCTCACAATATTCATTAGGGTTTTTTTTTTATTACCCTCTCCAGTTATGCGGGCCGCGGCCCAAGAAAAGTATGCCCCTGCCCGTGTCAGTAGACATCCCCAGCCAAAATCCAAGGAACAGACGGCCATAGCATGCAAAACCCATGCTGCGGCACGCGTCCTTCTTCAAATTTAGTTATTTTCCTTTCATAAAACAATGTCATCTCTCTCATTCTGACTCCAATTTTCAAACCATTTGATCCTAGACGTTCCAGATCTTCTTGCTAATATTATTTTTTATCCAAATATTATTTTTAAGCACGTGTGACTTGAAAATACACCAAAAATACCCGTGATTCCGAAAAACACATTTTTTTTTAAAGACAATTAAGTAAAAATGCAAGATTTAAACCTAATTTCCCACAAATAATATCGATAAATCACTAAGTATTAGTGTATTTTCAAGTACTCATCACAACCCCTAACCAGCTCCTTGCTAGCCCGTAGCAAGTCAAGCGTCTAAAAATTACCTCCAACCAAAACCAAAAATCAAAACTACTCCTAAACTAAGATAAATCACTTTCGTCGATTGCACGGTTGCATGTAGCGAATGCAACAAGCCTTTAAACCTATCGGTGGCCCAAATAGGATGAGTATAGTCTTGCGAGGGCTTCGAGCGGCGATACCCACAAACACCTGAAAGAATTAAGCTTAATCTTGGGTTGATTCATAATCTTTTCTCATAAAATTGCAAAGAGCATATAATTAACAGTATTGTCAGATATCACACAAATTCAAGAGTTAGATTCACAAGTCCACTCATACTCTTGCCATCAATCTCTACCACGTCTTTTGCACGATTATTCAGAAAGATTGGTTTTACTACTCGGATTGTGTTATGCGGACAAGTATTAATCATGATCTCGAAATATGTGTATCAAACTCCATAGGCCTATTTTTCAGAAATACTCTCCACTAATGTAGGATTGTCACACCACTTGAGATCAAAAGGACTTTATCAAGCTTATAATGTTTGGCTAGGGTAATGGCTACCAACAAAGGATAGGATTCAAACAAAGTAAGAGGACCTTATTTGAAGCACAACCTTAAAGCACTAGAAGCCTCTATTCCTAAACACTAACTTTCCTTGATCATTGAACTCATCTTTTCAACCAAACCCTTTTTTCTTCTCTTTTCAACCATTCCCAATTTCTTGCAAACCATGTATTTTCATTCATGCATTTTTTTTCGATCTACTCATTGATAACTTACCATAACCCCTAACCTATCATCTTTCATAACTTGGGTTATGGTAGTATTCAAAATCAACTCATTTCCTAACTCTCTTTATGCTTTATTTTAATGTGTGCATTTAGGTCCTCTTAAAGGGTAAGGATATAGTGTTTAAGCTCAAAAAGGGGTAGGTTATAATGGGCTAAAAACAAGAAAAATATGGTATCTTATTATGGCTCAAAGGGGTGACTAGTAGTCAAAATGAAAAAGGGTAGGCTAGAAAGGCTCAAACGATCCAACAATGGCCTAAATCATCTCCCTAATGGTGTGAATCCTAGGATTTCGCCTCGAGCAATCATCAAATAGGTTCTAGAGTCTATTGAGATTAATAATAAAATCAAAACCCACATAAAGCTTCTCTAAGCATGCAAAGACTATCAGTCCTCACAATCATATTTACGAATAGCATAAATCTCAGACAATTACAGACTAGACATGCAACCCACTCTTAAACTTATGCAAAATCAAACTCAATTGAAAACTACATACAAATGCCACCTGATATACCATCATTGACCATATGAATTATCCCAAACATTAAACTTAGTCTTTCATTTTATTTATTTATAATTTATTTTTAAAATAGAATTCTAAGGAAAATGAAACTAAAAACTCTTAAAATCCTAAGGAAAATAAAACAAAAACAAAAATAAAATAAAAAGCTTAAAAAAATAATGAAAATATAGCAATACATCATCCACCCCCAACCTAAATTGGGCAATGTCCTCATTGTTATGAGAAATAAAATAAACTAAACCAAAATAAAAACTAAAAACTAAAGATTAAATGGAAAAAAAAAATTGGGTTGCCTCCCAGTTAGCACTTGGTTTAGTGTCGTTAGCTTGACATGGACCCTTTTTTCACTCATCAATATATGCTGGTTCATAGAGTGATACATCCTCTACATCATGCATCTCAAATGACTCATAGTAAGGCTTCAGTCTATGCCCGTTCACCTTAAAGACCTTGCCGGTTTTCAAACTCTTAATTGCAACTGCACTGTGAGAAAAAACATTAGTAACAATAAAAGGTCCAACCCAATGAGAACGTAACTTATCGGGAAATAGCTTTAGGCGTGAGTGAAATAAAAGGACTTTTTACTCAATGCTAAAGTTTTTCTGCACAATCATCCTATCGTGGAACGCCTTAGTTTTCTCCTTGTAAGTTTTTGCATTCTCATAGGCATCATTTCGTATCTCCTCAAGTTCTTGCAGTTGGAGTTTCCTTTGCTCACCTGATGCATTGTTTACTACCCAAAATTCCTTGTGCTCTAATTCAACTGGAAGATGGAAAGGCTTACCATAGACTAACCGATAAGGAGATGTACCGATGGGCATCTTGTAAGCGGTTCTATAAGCCCAAAGTGCATCATCAAGGCGTGAACTCCAATCTTTTCTATTCGGGTTAACTGTCTTTTCAAGTATGGATTTCACTTCTTGATTCGACACTTCAGCTTTCCTATTGGTTTGTGGATGATATGCCGTGGATACTTTGTGTTTGATGTTATGCTTTTTCAACAATGCTTCCATCAACTGATTGCAAAAGTGTGTACCTCTGTCACTGATCATGGCTTTGGTGTTCTAAACCTTGCAAAGATGTTAGACTTTACAAAATCGACAACAACTTTAGAATCATTAGTTTTGGTGGCTTTTGCTTCCACCCATTTTGAGACATAATCAACGGCAAGTAAAATGTAAAGATTACCAAAGAAAATGAGAAGAGTCCTATGAAATCAATGCCCCAAACATAAAAAATCTCAACAAAAAGTATCAGGGTTTGTGGCATTTGATTCCAGGCATCTGAGTTACCTATTCTTTGACAACGATCACATGACTTGCAAAAGAGGTATGCATCCTTAAACAACGAGGGCCAATAAAAACCACAATCAAGCTCCTTGAGTGCCATTCTCTTAGGTCCAAAGTGTTGCCCACAAGCATAAGAATGACAGAAAGGTAAGAATAGAAGAGAATTCGGATTCAGGTACACACCTTCTTATCAATTGATCGGAGTAGTGCTTCCACAGATATGGATCATCCCACACATAGTACTTTGCATCCGCTTTAATCTTGTCCTTCATAGCACGAGTCAAATCTAGCGGTAGCTTCTTGGTAACCAAGTAATTGACAATATCTACGTACCAAGGGGCTATAAATCCAACTGAAAATAGTTGCTCATCCAAAAAATTCTCATGCAGTGGTAGGGAATCTTCATCATGAATCAAGTGGCTTAGATAATCTCCAACCAGATTTTCATTACCTCTCTTGTCTTTAATCTCTAAATCAAATTCTTGCAAGAAAAGTATCCATCAGATGAGGTGTGGCTTAGCATCCTTCTTAGTCAGCAAGTACCTAAGAGCTGCATGATCAGAATAAAAGATTACCTTTGTACCAATCAAGTAAGAACAAAATTTTTCTGAAGAAAAGATAACCCCTAAAAGCTCATTTTCAGTCGTGGAATAGTTAAGTTGGGCATCATTTAATGTTCGGGATGCATAGTAGATGGCATGGGGAAGCTTTCCCAGTCGTTGTCCTAAAACAGCACCCACAACATAATCACTGGCATCACACAGGATCTCAAATGGGAGGTTCCAGTTAGGTGGTTTGATGATAGGAGTCAAAGTCAAGAGCTCCTTCAATTTTTAAAATGCTTCTTTTCACTTCTCATCAAACTCAAAAACCACATCCTTCTGAAGCAACTTGCACAAGGGCAATGCTATCTTTGAAAAATCCTTGATAAACTTGCGATAAAATCCTGCATGACCAAGAAAAGAGTGAATCTCCCTCACACTAGTGGGAAGTGATAAGGAACGAACAAGTTCAATATTAGTTTTATCAACCTCAATACCTCTAGAAGATATAACATGTCCCAATACTATACCTAGATCTACCATAAAATGGAATTTTCCCCAGTTTAATACAAGGTTAGTTTCCGTGCAATGTTTAAGAACGAGTGTAAGGTTATCAAGACATTTATCAAAAGAATCACCATAGGCGCTAAAATCATCCATAAATACCTCTATGATGTTCTCAACATATTTCAAAAAAATACTAACCATACACCGTTGGAGCGTTGCAAAGACCAAAAGGCATGCATCGGTAGGAAAATGTACCAAATGGACAACTGAACATCGTCTTCTCTTGGTCTTTTGGTGCGATCAAAATTTGGTTATAGCCTGAAAACCATCAAGGAAACAATAGTAAGAATGACCGACTAACCTTTCAAGCATTTGATCGATGAACGACAGAAGAAAATAGTCTTTGCGAGTTATCGAGTTGAGTTTTCGGTAGTCGATGCAAACTCGCCATTCAGTTTGGACATGGGACGAAACTAGCTCATTATCTTCGTTGTTAACGACAGTGACCCCAGACTTATTTGGAACCACTTGTACCAGACTCACCCACTTGCTATCCGAGATTGGGTAAATTATCCCCACATCTAAGAGCTTCAGTATCTCCTTTTTTACCACCTCCATCATAGGTGGGTTTAATCTTCGTTACACCTCTTTGTTAGGTTTCGATCCCTCTTCTAGTAATATTCGGTGCATGCACATGGATGGGCTAATTCCTTTGATATTTACAATTGTCCAACCAATAGCTGTCTTGTGATCTTTAAGCACCTGAATGAGCTTCTCCTCTTTTAAATCTGAGAGGTTCTTGGCAATGATCACAGGCAATGTGTCCTTCTCACCCAAGTAAACATACTTAAGATGCTTCGGAAGGGGTTTCAGTTCCAAGTTAGGTGCCTGTATCACAGAAAGTAAAAGTTTCTCATTAGATATGGGTAATTCAAGAAACAAAACATCATACCTCATTTGTGGTAGGGCTTCTAAGAATGACACAAATTCTTCTACATCTTCAGTCACTTATACATCCCGTTTCAGCCTCTTGGGAGTTTTCATCTCCAAGTGCTCACTAATGGCGACCTCCAAACTGTCTTTGCCAGTCAACTTAAATAATTGCTGTGTTAAAGAATCAATAATGTTAATTGCAAATACAAAATGTAAATCACTAGGATATCTCATGGCCTAGTAGATATTGAAATGAATAACTTCCCCATCGAATTCCATAATGAGAGTCCCATCATGAACATCTATCTTCGTCCGTGCAGCTTTTAGGAATAGTCTTCCTAGCAATATCGGTGTTGGGTTGGGAGATGTCTCATCCTCTATCTCCAGAACATAAAAATCCGCAAGAAAGACTAATTCATTTACTTGCACCAAAACATCCTCTACAACTCCCTTTAGATAAGTGTTAGAACAGTCAGCAAGTTATATAATAACACTAGTTTCCTCAAATGGTCCAAGATTTAAAGAAGTATAAATAGAATAAGGCATCACACTAATTGATGCTCCTAAATCTAACATAGCTTTTTCAAACTTGGTATTGCCGATTGTGCTGGGAATGGTGAAAGTGCTTGGATCTTTGCACTTGGGTGGAAGCTTCCTTTGTAGCACTGCTGAGACATTTTCCCCCACACTTATTTGCTCATTCTTTTTCATCTTTTGCTTATTGGTGCACAATTCTTTCAGGAACTTGGCATTGCACTGCACCTGCTTTATTGCATCCAAAAGAGGTATATTTACCTCCACCTTGTGGAAGGTCTCTAGAATTTTCTTATCTTGCTCCTCATTTTTAGACTTAGTAAACCTTCTGGGAAAAAGGTGGAGGAGTAATATAGGAAGAGTTAGGCATTTTTGCACTTACCTTGGGGGATGACGAATTATCAGTGGATGGTTTGCCTTCATCTTCCTCCAAAATGACTTTCCTTTTTTGTTCTTCCTTTATGGATGGCGTGCTTGATAGTGCATGTGATGAAGTTTCAAGCGGCTTTTCAATTCTTAATGTGATTGTACTAGCATTCTCCTTTAGGTTAACCACAGTTTGAGATGAGAGTTTTCTTGATCCTTGTGCTTCTAACTTACCCACTGTTGTAGCCAGCTAGCTCATTTGATTCTCCAAACTCTGGATACTTACCTTGGTTTCCTGTTGAAATTGCATTGCATTGGTAGCAAGGGCTTGTACTATGTCTTCCAGAGATGTCCCTGAGTTTTATGGAGTGGGTTGAGGTTTAGCTTGGTATGGCTGTTGCATCCTTTATTGATTGAACCACGGTGGCCGATTGAGAATTGCATTTGGAGCATTTTATTGATTTCCCCCATAGCTAAAATTAGGATGATCCCTCCATCCAGCATTGTAGGTGTTGGAGAAAGGGTCATATCTCTACCTTTGTTGACCTGGAAATTTGCCCATGGCGTTAGCTTGCTCCGTGTTGCCTTCTTGCAAAATTGGGCACATGTTAGTTGGATGCCCTATCATCGAACAAACTCCACATGGTTTGGCTTGTTGCATGTTCCCCACAGCCATTTGTTGCACGAGTGAAGTGAGGTGGGTAATTTGTTGCTCAATTGTTGTTGTCTCTACCTCATTCACTTTCTTTGGTGGTGGTGGTGGTGGTTCATGCCGGCTACTGAACTGTTTGGAGTTCACTGCCATGTTTGCAATCAAATTCCGTGTGGCTTCCGGTGTTTTATCCACTGAGGCTCCCCCACTAGCAGCATCAATCATACTCTTCTACATTGGCATGAATCGCTCATAGAAATATTGGATGAGGAGTTGTTCACTAATTTGGTGGTGAGGGTAGCTAGCACAAAGTTTCTTAAAACGCTCCCAGTATTCATAAAGTGATTCTCCATTGTACTGCTGAATACCACATATTTCCTTCATGATGTTGGTAGCCTTTGATGTAGGGAAATACTTCTCCAAAAATAACCTCTTCATATCATTCCATGTGGTTATAGTGCCAAAAGGTAAATAGTAGAGCCATTCCTTTGTTGAATAAGCTAGAGAGAATGGAAAGGCTCTCAACTTGACTTGCTCTTCAAAAAGTCTGGTTTTTTTCATGCTTGAACACACCACATGAAATTCCTTGAGATGCTTATTTGGATCTTCTCTTGTAAAACCGTGGAATGTTGACAGGAGATGAATCATTCTCGATTTAAGTTCAAAAGCAACCTCTAGAGCAGGATACTCAATACATAATGGTTGTTGATCAATGTTCGGCGTTACCAACTCCTTAAGTGTTCGGTTATTCAGTGCCATCTCCTTGTAATCAGAGTAGTCCAAATCAGTTGATGAGTCACTTGACAAACTAGATGGGAGGGCAGTGTGGACTACTCGATAAAATGTTTCTGAGGTGGGTCTTTTTGATCTCAAGTTGTAAGGACTCCGATGCATTCAAATTTACCTGAAAAAGAAGAAGAAAAACAAACTAAGAAAACAAAAAGCAAAATAAGAAAACAAACTAAAAATAAAAATAAAAATTAACAAATAAGCAATTTAACAATCCCTGGCGACACGGAGCCAAAATTTGGCATGCCAAAAAACATACATTTAAATTAATTCCTTGCTCTAAAAGTTATCGTATGAAATATAGTGGAAAGCAAAGGTCATTTCCCATAGAGGATTGTAAATTAATTTAATTAAACACTTAATTATTAAAAAGAAAAATATAAATAATTAAACTAAATTAAATTCAAAATAACCTAATAAACTAATTAGGGTTTTTTTTTTAAATGATTAACTAAAAATTACGAATACTAAAAAACAACTAAAATATGATTCAAAATTGAATAAACTTTGTAACAATAATGAGAAAACTGGTCAAAGGATCATTCTCCACCACTAAACATGAAATGATGAATCAATATCAGAGTTATCCCCAAATTCCTAATAAAATTACCAACCATAAATAATAATAATCTATATTACCCCAATCTTTCCTTAGTTTGTCGTTAAGTAAAACAAGCTCTTTACTTAATCTCTATCTATTAAATAACCTATAATAAGCTCTCTAAATTTAATTTAATAGAAGCATTAGGTTAAGAAAGATAGGTTGGTCCAAGAAACAAACGCTTAAGCTCGATTCATTTATCTTGAGTTATGTTCCATATAATAGTCACACAAAAATATCCCATCATCAGTGATTACTAATTGCTACAATTGATTAGAAATTCAAGATAATTACGGATCAAGATTCCTAACCTAGCAATAGATAATTACCCTATTTCATTTGGTTGGCCACCCCGAATAAATAAAATAATAATCATAAACAATTCTTATAGAATAACATAAACAATTTTATTAGAAATATGGATAATAATCTCTGAATATTCAATCACAAAATCATGTCTAGGGCTTTGAAATCACCCTTAACCAAAAATAAAATTAGCTTGACATAATCGTAAAATTAAAAACAAAATAAATATTCAAAGACATGAAAGATGTGAAGAATGAAGAATGAAAGCGAACAACAACAATCTTGAAGAGTCTTCTATGCAGACAAATCTCCTTGATCACCAATAGTAGCTACATTCTTCCCAATTTTCTCTTCTCTCATTTTTATTTGTCTAGAAAAAATCTATTATGCTTACAAAGCAAGGGCAGCCGGCCTTTTATAGGCAAACTCCTAGAAGAGAAAAGGAAAGTACAATAATACTACTCCTTCTAGGAAAAAGAAAAACACTGAAATGAGAAATACTTCTGCTACTAGGAAAACATGAAATATGAATGTAACTAAAAGGACATATAACACAAAATAGGAAAAAGTGCAGCCTAGGAAAAGGAAAGACATTGAAATAGGAAATATTTCTACTACTAGGAAAACATGATATAGGAAAGTAACTAAACGGAAATATGACACAAAATAGGAAAAAGTGCAGCACAAGTAAAACTGGTATACACATGGAGGCTCACAATATTCATTGGTTTTTTTTTATTGCCCTCTCCAGCTATGCAGGCCATGGCCAAAGAAAAGTATGCCGCAACCCGTGTTAGTAGACATCCCTAGCCAAACTCCAAGGAACAAACGGCTGCAGCATGCAAAATCTATGCTGCGGTATGCGTCCTTTTTCGAATTCAGCTATTTTCCTTTGATAAAACAATGCCATCTCTCTCATTTTGACTCTGATTTTCGAACCGTTTAATGCCAGACGTTCCAGATCTTCTTTCCAATCTTATTTTTTATTCACATATTATTTTTAAGAACATGTGACCTAAAAATTTACCAAAAATATACATGATTCCGAAAAACACATTTTTTTAAGACAATTAAGTAAAAATGCAAGATTTAAACCTAACTTCCCACAAATATTATCGATAAATCACTAAGTATTAGTGGATTTTTAAGTACTCATCACAAACCTGGCCCATGGATCAAAGTGTTTAGGGATTTAAGTCGAGGAAGGAATTTGTTTGGATACTTCTCAAATCCCACATTAGATAAAAGTGTTATTGTAAATAGTTTTAGTCTCACATCGTTTATGTGTCAAAATGATGTGGGTACTAGTTATTATAAATATGGGCACCAAAAGAATTAGTCTCTCACCCATATTCTTTAACCAAGAATAGTTGGTTAGATGTGAGTGTAGCAACCAAATACCAATATAGGAATCCAATGGTTGAGTGAACATTAGTTGTATTTGTGAGATTAGGAAGAGTTTTCACAGTTTTATCTAGAAAAATTATGTAATGTGGTGTAGTGAGTTTTAGTTGCATTTTCCATCCAAAAGTTGCAAAAGATGTGGAATAGTGATTGATTCGTGGATGTAGGCAAAGAGTTGTATTGAACCATGTTAAAATTCTTGTGTTTATTTTTCTCTTTGTTTTTGCTATTATGATTGTTTGGTTGTTGATTGTGATACTCCTTAAATCCCACATCAAAGAGAAGTGTTATTGCAAGTAATTCTAGTCCCACGTCATCTATGTGTCAAAAGGCTGTGAGTATTACTTATTATAAATATTGGCATCAAGAGAGTTAGTCCCTTACCCTATTCCTGAAGCAAAAATAGTTTATAAGATGAAGAGTATAGCAAATTAAACACCAATATAACCTGTAAAAGAGAGTTTTACAAGGATCCAAGGGTTGAGTGAACATTTGGTGTATTGGGGTTTGGGTTGTGAGATTGGAGAGAGTTTTCACATAGTTTTGTCTAAAAAAATTGTGTAACGTGGTGTTGTGAGTTTTAGCAGCTTTTCTCCATCCAAAAGTTGCAAAAGAAGTGGAATAATGAATGATTCGTGGATGTAGGCAAAGAGTTATACCAAACCACACTAAAATTTGTTTGTTTATTTTCTATTTATTTTTGCTAGTGTGATATTGTGGTTGTTGATTGAGTGTTAGAATTCCCAACAAGCGGTATCAAAGCTAGGATGCAACAATCCATTAGAGGCTCCAACAAGTGGTATAATATCAAGGTTCGACAATGACAAAAATTGATAGAATTGATGCAGTGAATAAGCAAGTTAAATGTGTTGTTGAAAATTAGATTTTTGTTGGGGGAATTTCTGATGAGGGTTGTTTATCAAAAAAAAAAAAATGATAGTAATGGCTTCAAGGCATGACCAGGTTGCTTTCCTTAAGGTTTAATTCGCCCCTCACTGGTGCAAGAAGATTTTGGGAGAATTTCATCTAAGATACAATGAAGTTCTGTTGTTGTTCTGCACTTTGCACTTGTGAAGAATAACCCATAGCAACTTCTATGAGCTTATGGATATATATCACTTATGTTTTGGAAATTTGTAGGATTTCTAAACATAAGAAGACTAGTTTTAAAAGAAAGGAGAAGAAGAAGAAGAAAAAATTGTCAAAAATCTATAAATAATGACAGCTATCCACTCTATTTATAGAGTAAATGAGTGTCTCTTCACAAGAGACACTTTGGTTCAATCCTAAATTGACATAACCGAGTGTCTCTTCACAAGATACACTTTAGTTCAACACCAACTGTCATTTAAAGTTCTGAAAAATTCAAAATTTTGATTTTCTAGTCGACTGCACCTCATGTATTTTTCAAAATCAATCAGGTTACAGTCTACTGCCCATGAGCCAAAATGGATTTTTCTTTCTTTTTTCCTTTCCTTTGATTTTCTAAATCACCACAAACTTAAAACCAAGTTTATTTTGAAAATCAACAACAATCCTTCACCATTTTCAAAATAATTTTGACTCTATAAAACTTGAAAATCTATTTTTTCATTATCCATTGAAGTTCATGCCTAAATGGATATGTCTTTGGGACTTGAATCTTCACTTAATAAAAAGTGAAAACATATCAAAGTTAAACAGAATGTATAGTAGTATGATACTTTGAACCACAAATCCTATTTGTTTAACTGGACATGTCTCATACATAAGACTTCTCCTCATAGAATTTGCCAGAAAAATTGCCAACACTTTTGAAGGCCTTGTGTCATGTATCTTATATCATGAGTGCTCTAAAGTCAAGCCATTGAACTCAACAGAAACAACCACACTTCACACTCACTAGGTAAACTTATCAAGTATGCTCCATAACTTAACATACCAAAGAAAATATTTTATAAGCATATTAAGAACTCATAGTTCACCTACACTTTATCATTATGGTTCCAACCATCTTTACTCTTGGAATGGAATTATAAATTTTGATGCTTGCAATCACTGCTAATTATATACTTTGTCTCATTGAACTCAAGACTTAGGTTTAGTAAGCATTGAGTCGAGGTTCCATCATTGGTGATCCTATTGTCTGGGCTTGAAACCCATCCCTTGTGATGTCTTAACCATTTGCTCTTTTGCAAGTTCCTTGGTTAATGGATCCGCCAAGTTTCTTGTGAACCTTAAGAACTCAATTGTAATTACTCCATCACTGATTAACTGCCTTACACAGCTATGTCTCAATCTGAGTCATAGGTCATTGCTAGTGTTGCCTCACTGTCACATTGAATTGAAATTGGAGCCATGGGTTTAGGCCACATAGAAATTTCTAACAACAAATTCCTTAAACACTCAGGCTCTTTACCCCCTGCTGCCAATGCCACAAATTCAGATTCCATGGTAGAATCAGTGATATAGGTTTGCTTATTGGAAGAACTTAGTGTATGGTAGCCTATAGTGCTATAAGGCATGTGTGCAAAGAAAATAAATTCTAGTGCGATAAGGCTTGTGTGCAAAGAAAAGGCATGTGTGCAAAGAAAAGAAATTCTTCAAGACCTATGAACCAGTGGTTGAAGGAACTTTCCTATACATCGAAAATTTCGCTACTGTTCCAATGATAGGAAAGGGCAAAGTACAACTTGAGTTCACTTCTGGAAAGACCCTTACCTTCACTGATGTGCACCATGTTTTTGAAATTAGGAATAACTTAGTGTCTGGTAGCCTCTTGGTTAACATGCACTACATGCGTGTTGATATGCTCTTTTATTGGATTAAAAAATCTACCATCTTATGTGATAGATTAAAAAAATCTATATTTAGGTTCCTAAAATGCGGAGAAGATGCTGTGGTGGGTCCACCAACGTCAATCCCACAAAAATAGAATGTTATGAAAGACAAAGAAGATGCTAACAATTCAATTTAACGCATGTACACATATTTTCATAAGATTAAAAGTATTTTTTAAATTATTTTTATTCTATTAATCTTATTATTTCGTTTAATCCAATTGAAAAACATATCAACACGCTCATAGCGCATGAGATGCAAGATTTTTTTAATCTGATAGAAGAGTAGATCGACACGCATATAATACGTGTTAAGATGCTAGGTTATTTAATCCGATAAAAGAGTAGATCAACACAATGCATGTTGAGATGCTAGTATAGATAATCTCAAAGCTTTTTGCCACATCAACTTTCCTTTATATACATAGGATTTGTGTCATGATTTTATGACATTATATTAACATTTTTAAGTGCATTTTTTACTCCACATTTCGTAAGTTAATTTGTATCAATCAAATGCAATTTCACATGGAGAAGCAATATTTTCATGGCTTAATTGGATTATTGTTGAAATTTTCTTTGGAGCGAGCATATTTTTTAGTTTCAAGTCTTTTATTTATTTTTTTATCTATAAAATGATTGAGTTTTTTTACCAAAATATTGGTGGTGATTGATTTTTCTTTTCAAAAGATTGGAGGTTCTTCTCTCTTTCAAACTTGATGAGATAAAAAAATTAAAGAATAATTATAAATAGTTAAATTCAAATAAGTAACTGCAAGTATTCCATAATATTCTTTTTGTAATTGATCTTTTGAAAGAAGAAGAAAATTATTGAACTTTGCTCTAAGTAATAACATACATTCAAGATTGATCTTTTAAAAAATAAACTAATCATTAAACTTTGATATAATGAACTTACTTCTTTTTTATTGATTGAAACAAGTTAAATGTAAAACAAATATTCAAGTGAAAAGAAAAAAGATCAACTATGGTGATCCTAAGTGAACATAAACTACTTTGACAAAGCTAGTGAAATGTTTTTAAAAACTTAGATATCTCAAAGTAGTGTGAAGAAGTGAGCCATTTAAGAAGTTCTTGATTAGTGAAAGTGATCTCTTGGTATTTGATGCCCTGCGCTTTTAATAGAAAAAGTCAAATCTTCTCGGTATATTTGCGTGTAACTACCAACCTGTATCAATTCTTTTTGGTTAATCAAATGACGAAAAACAATGAAGAACTTAATAAGACAAAATATAGACTAATATTGAGTTAATGAACAGGTACATGAAAGTTCAGGCATGAACACAAATGCAGCAAACTAATAATATAAAACAGTTTAATGTGAACCCCACACCACTAAATATTGTAGTTAAACTAAGTTACATAGATATTGTACGATTCGAGACCTGTCAATCACGCGAATTATAAATAGAAAGAAAAGAAGACAACCCAGGTTCACCCCAGAATAAGTCTACGTCCTGCCATAAGTTTCTTATTATCAACCTCACAAATCTCTTGTTACAATGTATCCTCAGTACATAAAGAGTATTTACAAGCAACTTAAGACGTCCTAATTAGGGTCTAATTAGGATTTACACCCTGTTGCAAAAAATTAGACTCAATTCATGTACAGGGCCTGAAAGTTTCAGGGGCGCTGCCCCCAACCCTCGCCTGCTCACCACGGAGTGGGACCCCCGTGTTCGTCCGGGGTTCTACATATCTGGTCCCGTGAAGTATGCACCAACTCTAACAATCTTCCACTTGGTAAATACTTCACATACATGGAAAACTTACCCAGACTCTGTTTCTTCAATCCCATCTCAGTAGGACACCACATAAACTTTGCTAGACTAACTGTCTTAGTCAAGAAATCTGCGTTGTTCATTACTATATTGAATTTCTCCAAGATTATCACCTTTTCTTCAATCTTTTCCCGGATGAAGTGATATTGGATATCAATGTGCTTCGTCCGTGAATGAAATGCATGATTCTTTGCTAAGAAGATAGCATATTGATCGTCACATTTCACCTTCACTGCTTCTTGTTTAAACCCAAGCTCAGCACACAACCTTTGAAGTCAAACCGCTTCCTTTCCAGCATGAGTTATTGCTATATACTCTGCTTCTGTAGATGAAAGGAAAACAACACTTTGTCTTTTGCTCATCCAACTCACTGCCCCACTAAATAGATTGAACACATATCCACTTGTAGACCTCTTGCTATTAATGTCTCCTCCCTAGTCAGCATCAACTGATCCTATAATATCAAGATTCTTCTTACCTCCTATATCTCCATAACACAATGCAAACTTTGACATGCCACGAAGATATCTAATAACTCTCTTGATTGCAGTCCAATGCTCTTTCCCAAGATTAGACATCTATTCAATACTCCCACTGCTTGGGAAATATCTGGTCTCGTACACACCATGGTGTACATCAAGCTTCCAACCGCACTAACATAAGGTACGTGCGCCATCTCTTCAGCTTCTTCCTTCATCTTCGGACATTGTTCTGCAGATAATTTGGTTCCCAAAGGCATGAGAGTCCCTACCGGTTTGCTGTCAGACATGTTGAATTTCTTCAACACTTCTTCAATATACTTCTTCTGACTTAGCCACAGTTTTCGATTTTCACAATCCCTCTTTATCTGCATGCCCAAGATAAAGTTTGCTGACCCTAAGTATTTCATGTCAAACTATCTTGCCAACAATGCTTTCACAGTTCTAATCATCTTCCTGTTATTTCCAATCAACATCATATCATCAACAAGCAAGGTTAAAATGACAAAATCAACCCCTAACCTTTTCACGTAAACGCAGTGATCAGCATAGCTGCGAGTGAACCCAAACTGAATGGCATATGTATTAAACTTCTGGTACCACATTCGTGGTGAATGCTTTAGTCCGTACAAAGGCTTCTTTAATTTACAAACCAAATCTTCCTTGCCTTTTCTCACAAAGCCTTCAAGCTGTTTTATGTAAATTTCCTCCTTTAAGTCCCCATGAAGGAAAGTTATCTTCACATCCAGTTGCTCAACCTCTAGATCATAAGCAACTATCATGGATAAGACACATTTGATAAATGTCAACTTTGCTACCGGGGAAAATATCTCACCAAAGCAATTTCCTCTATTTGTGAGTACCCTTTTGCAACCAGACGTGCCTTGTACTTTTCTACCATTCCATCTGCATTTGTTTTCTTCTTGAAAATCCATTTGCACCCAATTTCCTTCCTATCTCTAGGCAATTTCACAAGGCTCCATGTTTCATTTTTGTCCAGTGCCTGCATTTCCTCTTTCATAGCATCTTCCCACAGATTTGCATTCTCCGAGGTCCTTGCCTCTTTCACTGTGCTAAGATCATCATCAGTAATAGTTAAAACATATAACGCACTGCAAGCACTAGAGAAATACTTGATGAGTGGTCTCCTAACCCGTGTGGATCGCCTTATGACAGGCGTGATCTCTACCCTTGAACCAGCATCTGAATCCTCATCATCTACATGAGAAACATGAATATCGTGCTCAGACCTAATTGACTCAGAATCTGAAGTAACTGATGTCGTCTGTGGGGTAGTCTCCCACTCTTTATCTCTTGGGCTAAGATCAATCTGAACCTGCTTTGGTTGTTCCGATACATCTTGGATAGCCGCCACATCCCTTTTGTGTTTCGCTGAACACAACATCTGTGCTGTAAATTGTACTCTTGTTTTTTGGATTCCATAACTTGTACCCCTTGACCCCATCCTTATAAGCAATGAAAACATACTTCACTGATTTGATGTCAAGTTTGTTCCTCTTTTCTTTTGGCACATGCATATAAGCATCACACCCAAACACTCTAACATGAGCCAAACTCGACTTCTTCCCGAATGTTGCCTCAAATGGTGTCTGATCCTACAAAGCTGATTTAGGTGACCTGTTCTTCAGATAACATGCGGTAACAGCCGCCTCTGCCCAAAACTCTAGCTCCAAGCCTGCATAACTCAACATACTCATCGATTTCTCCATGAGTGATCGATTGAGTCTCTTGGCCACCCCATTCTATTGACCTGTATACGGAGTTGTTTCCTGTCTTGCAATGCTGCTTGCCACACAAAATTGCTAAAACTTGTCCAAGCAAAATTCCCCTCCATTATTTGTTCTCAGTACCTTTATCTTTCTTTCCATATGATTTTCTACCAATGCTTTAAACTCACAAAACTTATCAAATGTTTCAGCTTTAATCTCCATGAAGTAAATTCATGCATACCTTGAAAAATCATCAATGAAAGATACATAATACCTTGATTTTCCAAGAGATTGGATCGAAATTGGCCCAAACACATCACTATGTATTAAATCCAGAATACTCTTTGCCCTCGTGCCAGCGGACTTAAAACTCACACGATTATGCTTGCCATGTAGACAATGCTCACAGAAACCGAATCCCATAGAGTAATCTGGGACTCCCTTCACCATCTGATTTGATGATAAATTAGATAGTCTCTTTTTACCGATATGCCCAAGTCTTTGATGCCACAACATAAAGGACGTCGCTTTATCATTAGTCACCTTCTCAGAGATAAAGCCTCCACTGCACTGACTTTGTACTATACTTCATAGCAGCTTGTACAGCGTACCATACCAAACACCTTGTGCAATTACTAACGATCCACGAGTAATCTTGAACGAATTTTTGTCACAGCTGTAATTCACTCCTCCATCTGCCATCTTGCTGGCTAACATCAGGTGCTTGCTGAGACTCGAAATATGCATCATGCTTGGAAGTGTTATGACCGTCCCATCCTTCATCCTCAACTTTACCTTCCCAGGACCAATAATTTTCATCAGAGAGTTATCTCCTAATAAATTTTTTTCCCCATTATAGGTTTCATACTCACGAAACCAGTCTCTGTGAGGTGTCATGTGAAAAGATGCTCCAGTATCAATTATCCAAACACTCTGATCTAATTGAGCCAAACAGGATACCATATTTAAGTCACCAGCATCATCATCATACTGGCCCTTGTTTCCTAAAACTGATCTCTTGCTTGTTCGCTTTTCAAGGTTCACACTTTTACTTCTGTAATCATTTTTTAGATGCCTAGGCTTCTTACATTTCCAACACTTTAACCCAGATTTATCCCTACTTTTCAATCTTCCCCTGAACTTGGGTTTATCACTAGACCACTTGTAGTCTTTATCATGGGTTTGTCATCTCATAAACAAGGCCTCATTCGACGAGTTCTTTGTACCCTACCGCCTCATCTCCTCAGATAATAAGGCTGCCACGACATTCTCAAAAGACAAATCAGTCATATCACTACCAATCACAACTATCAAGTTATCCCACGAATCAGGCAGTGAACAGAGTAGCGTAATAGCCTTATCGTCATTTGTCACATCAACACTACTAGATAATAACTGACTTATCAAAGTGTTGAACTCATGTAGATGAACAGAGAAAGAATCACCCTCAACCATCCGAAGGTTGTACAATTTCTTTCATAGAAACAGTTTATTTACTAGAGATTTACTCTGATAAAGGCTTTCCAGCTTCTTTTAGAGATCTTTCGCAGTCTTTTCTTTAAAAACGTTTATCAGGATAGAATCGGCCAGGCACAACCGAATCAGACTTCATGCCTTCTGATCGAGCTTCTCCCACTCCGTGATGGTTGCTGAAGATGATGTCGAAACCACCATCGGCGACGCTTCTGCCGTGGACGCCGTACTCTTTGATATCTCATCGACTATCACCGTTCACAGATCCATATCCACGAGTAGATCCTCCATCTTCAGTTTCCATAACTCGAAGTTTTTCCCTATGAACTTCTCGATTTCAATCCGTGATCTAATCGGCATCTCTGATTGTTAATCCTCGAACACAAGACTCTGATACCAATTGAATGATTCGAGACCTATCAATCACACGAATTATAAATAGAAAGAAAAGAAGACAAGATTTACCCAGGTTCACCCCAAAATAGGGCTATGTCCTGCCAGAAGTTTCTTATTATCAACCTCACAAATCTCTCGTTACAATGTATGCTCAGTACATAAAGAATATTTATAAGCAAATTAAGACGTCCTAATTTAGATCTAATTAGAATTTTTGCCCTGCTGCAAAACTACGGCTATTCATGAGCCCAAACCCAAACCGCCAAGTAAAAAACCAAACCCAACTTATGTACATGGCCTGAAAGTTTTGGGGGCTCTATCCCCTAACCCCCGCCCGCTCTCCGAGGAGCGGGACCCCCGCTCGCTCACTGGGAAGTGATACCGCTACCCGCTCACCAGGGAGCAGGAACTCGTGTTCGTCGAGGGTTCTACAGATCTGATCCTGTGAAGTATGCACCAACTCTAACAGATTTTTGCCATTATCAACCAAATCTAATTGTATGTATATACACCTATGTATTACACATGTAACCAAGCAACACTTACATGACTTAATCACTTCATTTCCCAAGAATAACACCATCATGAAAGTGAAAGACAAAATCCCTACTGCTTAGAAACAACAATAAGGCCTACGTTTACCACCTGAGCCATCTGCCATAAAAAGAGCTCCGTCAACATTTACCTCCAAATGAATACATTTTACACCTACCAGAAATCAATCTCAAATATAGAAAAAAAAACATTAAGAGTTTCCCAAGTAGAGTTCAAACAAAATTCCATTCCATGGTTGCAACATATAAGAAACCAAGGCATACAATTCTCATTGACTAAGACTATAACACTATGTTATTTCTTGCAAAAGCAATTATTACCCCAAATGTCTCGTCTTTTTTTCTGATATAGATTAAAAAATACTTATCTTATACACATGAGGTCACCAATAAAACAAATTAGTTAACATGGCACTGGAAAGTAGAGAAAAACACAGATGAATCTCAAAGCATGGATATATCGTATCAAACATTAGTGAATAAAAATAATTGAAGTAAATCTAACTAGGTATCCAATACAAATATATCACAAAGCCTACGCCCAGCACCTTGATGCTCTATAAAATGTGCTTCAATCAGTCCAAAAAGCTACATAACCGATCCAACAACAAACATTGATCACAAACCACAAAAACAAGTGTTTAGAACTAATTCCAGATTCAAGAACCTAAAATTTTACACTTCCTATACCATCAATATAATGAATCACTCCAAATTGTTTTTCATAAAACAAAAAATATAAAATCAATATGATGATTGAAAATTATTCGTAAAAGTGCAAAGAAAATGGATCACAAACACAAAGTCATAAAAACAGCCAAAAAGCTAACAAAATGACATTAAGAGAAACTAACAAAATGTCATCAAATTTCTTAGTTTAATATATTTGTTTTTGCAGTGTGTAAACCATCTATTAATATTTTCGCAGTATTATTTAGTATCAAAGCTATTATAGTTCAATGGGGAATTTGACGGTAAGCAGATATATTTTGCTATAAAGGAAACCAGTAGACAAAAACAATGTTTTTGACAGTAAGCAAATATATTGAACTTGAATTTGCTAATATGAATCAGTAAATAACAATAATCATAGCAACATGAGTTTCAAACCCCAAGGCAACACCCAAGATACATGTTACATTTATGCTCGAGAATTCTCTACTTACCAACTTTTTTTTAATGGATAAATAAGATATAGTTCAAAATTGCTAAAATGAAGAGAGAATAAAGGCTAATGTGTTACTCATCAATTGCTAGCAAAAGAACAGCACCTCTCTGGTTTGCATCTAATAAATATTACAAAGGAAACCACTGGATTTAAAATTTAAAACTTAAATGAAGAAAAGTGAAAGGACTTTAAAAGAAAACTGAGTCACATCTGCTTAATGAAAATATCAATTATGATAGAAATTTTTTTGCAAAGAATATTTTGTAATCCATATTATTTACCCAAGCATTAGCAAGGAAAAAACATTAGCTAAATGAAAACCAAACTAAATCCATGCAATTATTTAAAGAAAATAATCAAACTCATTTGTGACTATAAGCATGACCTCTACTTATTTTTATAGCAAACAGTAACAGTCAAGAATATTTTTCTCAGAAAAAATTATTAGAAGGTTAGCTCCATTTAAGAAGCTTTAGCAGGACATCAGTTCTAAACACAAACCCCCATTAGTGCGATAAATTGCAATTCTATAGCATCTTTACTGGATAACCCACCTGTCTATGAAAATATTCTTATGTGTGGTTCATGAGCATTAAGAATGTCAGCAATTGGGGAACTGTATCGTTGATGACATACCTTTGTTGTCAAAGATGTAACCATTCGTTGCATTCCTTAAGAAGCTGCTTCCATAGGCTAATCAGATTGCAAGTTCCTAAATGTCTTAAGAAGCTGCTTCAACAACTTGATCAGATTTTGTCTTGTCCAGAATAAAGGCAAAGTTTCAGTAGGGTTAAGCCATCCTGGAGGCACACAGTTAAAATGCATTATGAACTGAAAGGAAAACCTGATACTATTATATAACAAACAACATGTCTTGACTTTTATAGCCCTTATGAACCACACATGTTCATAAATGATTTATCCAATGCCTTAAAGGAAATCTGCATATAATCAAGTATCTTGCACTCTAAACATGGCCTACCGTCCATTTTTTTGGATCAAAGTAAATTTTATTCACTATAAAAACCCATACAAAAACATAGTATACGACAGGAAAAAAAACACAGCAAAATCAAGTAACTCTCCACTTCCAAAGCATCCCAAAACCAATAAGAAAGTTCTATATCAATCAACTGAGTTACTATTTATACTATTACTAAGTATCTTATCTCTAACATCCAAAGTAATCTATTCAAGAATAAAATCAGCATTATGAAAGGAGTTTCGATGTAGCAGTTTTCCTTGGAGATGCTTAATAGTCAAAGAACTTCCCTTGCCAAAACACTGTAGTATTTCTGCCGAGACAAAATCTGATTTGATTAAGAACAGGAAAAAAAATAGTGATCCCTTGATTCAATTGAAGCATCTCAATGCAATCACAAAAAAATTACTGAAATTATAATCCCCATTTAAAAAATGAATTTAATTGATCTCTCTCCACCACCACGACTTTAAATTCAAACAAAACAACAATATAACCTTTGCTGTAGCAGCAAAATAACTTCACTCTAAGAAACTTGGTTTCCCTATTCTTATGAACAACATTTAAATGAAATTTTCTGCAAAAAAAGAGAGTAATAGAAACATCATAGAAGGGAAAAAGGTACCTTACACTTAGAACATCAACAACCAATTGATAGCTTTGCCTCATAATCAAATCTCACAAGTTTTGCTTCCCTCATAACCAGTTGGTTTCCCTGTTCTCATGACCAACTTTTAGATGGGATTTTCTGGGGAAAAATATAAAGAGTAATAGAAAATCATAGAAGAGAAAAAGGTAACTTATACTTAGAACACCAACAACCAATTGATAGTTTTGTTGTATAATCAAATCTTGTAAGTTTTGCTTCCCATGTAAACTGCATACACCAGGGAAATAATATGCCACAAAGATAAAAATATGGAAAACAGAAAAGTGGTAATGACAAAGAAAAAATTCCCAAGAAAGATATGAAGTGGGGAAATTTCAAGGAAAAGCAAAAACTTGAGGTGAAATCTGCTACCACGCGAGAGAGATGAAGAGATAAGAGAGGAAAATTTTGAGGGAGAGCGACAGGAACAAAGAATTAAAATCCTAAGAAATTTTGATGAAGAGAGATGAAGCAACCGTATGGGCATGTGTAAGAGGTGAAATTATAAGATTGATTAGGTTTAGTTAGTTGGTGAGAATGATTTTGAAATAAGTTGGGAGAGACCAACCGAATTTGGCACTATTTTGAATAACTGAAATTGAACGTGGGTGAGAAGGAGCTGGTTGGGATAGGAGAAGTGGGCTAGTGAGAGAGAGAGCTACATCGAGACGAAGGAGAGACTGGAGAGAGAAAGTGGCTCGTGTAGTTTTGTAAGACCATCTTACCCTTGTTTTATTATATTTATGTGTTTGCCCGAGTAACTTATGAAATGGTATTTTTGACATTTCAAAAGATAATATACTAAATAAATACTCTGGTTTTATTAATAGTATAGATTTTAATTTTGTTTTGAGCTTTTTAAGTTGACATAAAAATGATAGGTTTGGTTAAATGAGTTTTTATTTGTGATATTTTTTGTTTTCTTGTCATATTTTAATCGAGTAAACATGGCCAAAAGAGGTGAATGAGATTTTTCCATTCATAAGAAGTTAAGTGTCCTAAGCACCAAAACTTAGAGAGCAAAATTTATTTATCTCTAATTTTAAGTTGATTATAATCTTTCACCCCAATGTTCGAGTAAATTGGAGATTAATAGAGGGTATACCTCCTATATCGTTTTGGGATAAATACATTTTGCTCCTCAGGTCTAGTGTCTGGGATATTACCTACCTACCTTTTCAAAACACCAATTTACCACCTTTGTCGTATTCATAATTTGATAATTAAATGACACATATTTTATTTGGTCCAAAATTTCATCAGTCAAATGTTAAGAATTTAATCAACAGTCATGCTAAGTCATCAATATTGAAGGGTTTTTATACATAAATATTGCGGTATCGTACAAGGATATTTTTTTGGTGCATAATAGGTGATTCACTTAAAAATGAGAAGTTATGTCTCATTTCTACATTTTCTGATAAAACAATTTACTTGGTGATAAAAAAACTCATATTTTGTGGTTAAACAAATACTTTTGTTGATATTTTTTCCTTTCTTTTAGCACCAAATATATTGTTTCACTATTGAAGGTGAGTTTTTTTTTTTTTACTATCAAATGTAATGTTTTACAAGAAAATGTATCCAATGAAAAATGGTGTTCACTTTTAAGTGAATCACTCTAAAACTTACCTATTTCTTTTAATATATCTTGAAGGATAAAATAGTGAAGCATGTTATATGTATTTTTTTTTTTTTACTTTTTAAACATCTAAAATCTATGTATCATTTAATTTCGCTCATTACTTTTCTTTTATTTTTCACCAAACTTTCAAACATAGTATAAAAGAAAAAGGAAAGTGCAATTGCAGGATTTTCAATTTCAACGTTTCCTTTGGGAGGTTTGCCATTTCCCTTCAGATTTCAACGCACTCATATATATTCAAGTTTACCTTTAAAAGTGAATGACCCAATGATACAGCTAACTTGAGCACTTGGTTTTGTGCGAGTCAAAACTGTGAAGTGAGATCGTGCTGTGACTTCACAGTGGTTTGGATTGATATAAATTCGCCTTGCACCTTTTGTTTCTTCTTTTATCTTCGTTTCTATGGTCGTATTAGTTTAAACGATATTCAAGGAATATACATCCGAAGGTCCCCCAACTTTTGCAAAGTTTGCCCAACCAGTATTTAAACAATCTTGATAAGCTTATTAGTATAATATGATCTTCAATCAGTGGGCAAGGATAGTAGAGGGAAAAATTTGGATCCATTGCATTTGAGTTTGAGGGCAGCAATTGACGGTGAGAAGCTAGAATACATCATCTAAAATTTAAATCAAGGGTTAAGATTTAACATAAATTTTTTTGGACCAAAATGCTCCTCTACGTGGAATATCATTTTTTTGGCCGCGTTATTTCTTTTTGGAAAATCGCATTTTTGAAATTAAAAAATAAATAAATATTCGTGGAATAGTCATCAGTAGGGGTGATCATGGAACCCGATTGACCCGCGAACCCATTCCAAACTGATATAATGGGTTGGGTTGGGTTGAAAATATTTTGAACCTGGTGGGTTGGGTTGGGTCATGGGTTCAAAATTTTAAAGCCGACCCAAACCGGTAACCTGGTCAAATATATAATTATATATTTTATATTTATTGAATATAAAATAGTGTATAAATAATTATAGTATAATTGTAAAATATGTAATCATAAAATGTCTATTTTAATTACTGCTAGTGTGTAAAATTATATGTAGCAGATACTCCAATGTCCAAACAAGTTTCATAATTTCCAATTACCCAGATGTTAGTTTCAAATATTTACACTAGAAAAAAATATTAATTTCGGGTTACGAAATAGTTTTCATAATTATTGTTAAGCATAACTTCAATCAAAATAAATTGATACACAGTTAACTTATGCAAACAAAATTTTGATTTCTTGCACCATTGTAACTATAAAATAAACACAGAAATTAACACTCTAACCTACAAGATTACAGTCAGGATCAATGTATGCAGATAAGCTTATATTCCAAAAAGATGTACCATAATGTTAATGGAAGAAATACTGAATGTATGATAAAGCTTAGTAATACCAACTTGCTGGAAGTCTTTCATACAAACATTATTGAACCATTCAATTTGCATCTCTGTGACCTTTTAAGAGCTTCTACATCACTTCCTAGTGCATTAAAGCATAGTCCAAAAATTAGATTAATTAGTGAAAAAACATTAGCAAGACCAACAAATGCTGAGTTACTAAAATATGTTATTAGCAACTGTCTAGAAATCCAGATTTCCTTCGTAATTGAGTAATCTTTTAAAGTAAGTTAAATTCATGTCAACTAAAATAGTTCATTGCGCAACATTCAGATGAAGATTGTGTTTTTCAATATAAAAATGAATCCATATTCCAACATCAAAGGGCTCCAAGTCGTGAGTATGCAGATAAGCAATTGACCATGGTCACTTCATCAGGCTTTATATTATTCACTTGCATTTCATGAAACAATGCCAAAGCATCGTTACAAAGTTTCGCTTGAACGTAGCCTCCAATTATGGCATTCCATGGCACAACATCCTTCTCTTGCATATCATCAAAAATTTTCTTAGCAGTATTTAAAAAAACAAATTTTTAATAGCCTACAACCATTATAGTCCACGAGATAATTGTTTTCTTTTCAATGTTATCAAATATTATTTGTGTTGTCAGGCACATAGATTTTACTTGTAGTATGAATGGGTTTAGTTTTGGATTTAATAGAATATTTT
Source organism: Bretschneidera sinensis (assembly GCA_023935145.1). NCBI lineage: Eukaryota > Viridiplantae > Streptophyta > Magnoliopsida > Brassicales > Akaniaceae > Bretschneidera > Bretschneidera sinensis. Next base: position 78,902,540 of record CM043700.1, on the reverse strand, counting down.
TTTTGTTATGTAATATTTATGGTTTAATTATTTAGTAAAAAAAACATATCAACCCGGTGACCCAAACCAACCCAAACCGATTAGAATGGGTTGGGTTGAGTTGAGGTTGGATGGGTTTATGGGTTGGGTTGAGTTGAGATTTTTTCAACCCAGTATAAATGGGTTGGGTTGAATATTTAGATTAACCCAATCCAAACCAACCCATGCTCACTCCTAGTGATCGGAGTCATGCCACGAGTGATCCATCAGCGTGTGGGGTGCTTGCGACCGACTTCGGTTGTATCTCGTGGCAGTACTTCCATGGTCGGTTCTCTTCTTCTTCCAAAATCCAGTTAGGTGGTGTAGATGGTTTCTAACAATAATACTTGTCGAAAAAGAGCAGATTTAAAGTCAAGCCCCCCTCCGACCACACGGACGATACCTGACAACGGACGACTCGACAGAGAGTGGTGAACTCGATGCCGTGGATTATAGATCTCGACGAACTCTTTCCAATGATATTGGGATTGTAATTTTTTGAGTATCAGTTGCTCTAGTATCACAAAATTTCTCTAGAAATTAAAAAATTAAATCAATAATTTTAATCAATTACCTAAATGCTAACTTTTTTTAAAAGAAAACTAAGGTCATTTTAGTCATTTTCATAAAAACTGTACCGATTGGATTGAAATCCAATTGTAGAGGATCTGAATCTCTACAAGGAAATCACTCAACGCTAGTGCTTTCCATGAATCTTTTGGGAACAAAAGAAAACAATTGTTTTTTTTTTTTTTTTTCGTTTGAGCCAACTAGTCTTCTTTGTACTAAGAGGAATCCAACGAGTGTGTGCATGGTATATTTATGCATAACCGACAAATCTGTCGGTTCTTAAATACCAATGTTATCATAAAAAAATTCAATAAAGAAGGAAAAATTCTCTCGGAACATGTTAGCTTTTTAGTTTGCGCACCTCATTTTTCCTTGGATATGAGCCCTTTCTATGGTGGAATCCACCATAAAGAACCTCTTTGGTGGGTTCTCCCTCTCCACTGAGGAGATTGAGAACCTTCAACGCAGTAAGAAAAAAGTTATGGTGAGTAAGGAATCAATGGGACTGAAGCCATGGAGTTGGATAGCAAAGCTTCATCTTCAACTTCGTAGTCTAAAAAAAAGGATTCTTCTGAGCAGTCGACGATGGTCATGGCAGTAGAAACACTGAATGTGTTGGTGGGTGCTAGAACTCTCTCTGGTCAAACTCAAACCACCATGGTAGGCAATTCACCCTCCTCTAAAGTGTAGCAAACTTTGTTTGAGGCTGTGCTCACAAGAAATCAGGACGATGTGGATTTTGATGATGAGATTTGGGATGCCATGGATGAAAGTGAGGATGTATTCTTTAAGGATTTCGATTTAGATGATGATACTGAGATATCCTCACCATGGCCCCAAGTTCTACTTTCCAAAGTGGAGAAAAGAATGATTTCTTGGCCATGGCGGTAGACTCTGATTGTCTAAGCACTGGGTAAGTCAATGGGCTATATCTTTCTTTGCAATAGGGTCAAACAATTGTGGAGGCTAAGGGGAAGGTTTAAAGTTGTGGATCTAGGAAATGGTTATATCCTCATTCATTTTTAATTTATGGAGGCCTACCTTCATGTGTTAGATGGTGGCCCTTGGCCTATAAATGGTCATTATTTGATCATCCGATGATGGACTCCAACGTTCATGGTGGCTAATGCCATGATAACTAATGTTACGACGTGGGTTCGTTTTTCTGATTTACCCATTGAGTTTTTCTATCCGACTATCCTTACTAAAATGGGTAATGAGGTGGGAAGAATGGTAAAGATTGACAAAACTACGTCTTAAAGTTCTAGAGGCAAGTTTGCTAGGATCTATGTAGAACTTGATCATACAAAGCCTTTAATTCCTATAGTTGTTGTGGGTAGGATTGTAAAATGTTGCTATTTGTATAAGGTTTAAACATGTCTTAAAATGGTTCAAAGATGGTTAAAAGTCTAAACCAAGGTTGGAAGATTAAAATACAGCATGTTAAAGGAGTGCACACATGTGTGTGCATCCATTTGGGTGTGTGCGCACACCTCTAAACAACAAAGCAAAGTAGTGCACACTGCTGTGAAGGGAAACATCAGTGTGCGCCTCACCACCCCTTCACCAGCGCTTTGCCGCCCAGCAAGGAAGCAACTTGGAGAAGGGCAGTGCCACATCACCCCTCCACCAGCGTCGTACCATCCAGAATGTGGTGCAAAGGGGCTTTGCCTAGCGCCTCACCGCCCCCTGTTCAGCGCCTAGGCTCTAGGCACACTGAGGCACACATGGACAGCTTGTTTCAACCTCCTCTTAGGTGCGTGGAAGCAAGGTTAAAATGCACAACACCACTTAGGATTGATGGAGGGCCATGGTTAAGTGGTCATCAAGATCTAAGGGTGGAGATTGACTCTCAAGATTGGACAAGAAGTTGGTGCACTATATAAAGGGTCACCTAGCTTCATTCTAGACAGATTGTTGTGACATACTTTGAGATCAATTGTAAAGAGTGACAAGACACAATACAAGAGAGAATTGTGTGAGAGCGCAAAGACACAAAACACAATAAGGACTCATTGTAGAGAGGCTGGTTGTAAAGAAGAGAGAGTAATATAGATAGAGAGCATTGTAATAGTTCTTATCATCTTCTTTCTTCTCTTCTTGGTTTCTTGAAGAGGGTTTCTGTAATTGTAAAGAACCATTGATTTAGTGCAGAGAGTTCAGAGGAACTCACGGGGACGTAGGCTATTGCCGAACCTCGATAACAAATTGCTTGTCTTCTTTTCTTTCTTGCTTTCGATTGCTGTATTTCTTTCTACAAGTCATTCTAGAGTTGGGTGTTTGGAAGATCACCACCTGGGCATCTTGTCAAGGTGATTTCCAATAGTGGTATCAGAGCTAGCATAGCTAGGTATCGGAGCAAGAACAAGAAGGTGACGGAGCTAAGACTCCAAGAATCAAAGATCAACTTCTTGGGTGCTTCAAGAACGGTGTAAAGATCAAGATCTGATCGTGTTCTTGAGGGTGATTCAAGAATGGTATTAAGATCCATCTTCGATTTGTGTTCTTGAGGTTAAAGAAAGCATTTGTGGGTATTGCATAAATCTGGGATCTTGTCCGCAAAGATGGCTTCAAATTTTCTGTGTTGAGAAGTTTGATAGAAAGGGAGACTTTGCTATTTGGAAGCGAAAGATCAAGGCGGTTCTAATGCAATAGAAAGTGGACTTGGCTATTGGAGAAGATGATGCTTTTCTAGCAAGTGTCACGGAGGACCAACGGACCGAGATGAAGAAGATGGCTTACAACACCATTTTCTTGCACATGTCGGATAGTGTCACAAGGGAGTGCGGAGACTCGGAAGATCCTGCTGTCATAAGGAAGAAACTAGAATAGTTGTTTCTTACCAATACTCTCCCTAACAAGATTTATCTTCTTAAAAGAATCTTTGTTTTTAAAATGGATCCTAGTAAAGAGTTGCAAGATAATCTTGATGTCTTTAATAAGCTAGTTCAAGATTTGAATAGCTGTAGCATTACATTTCTGGATGAACAATTGGTTGTTATCTTGTTAAATTCTCTTCCTGATTGCTTTGTTAATTTGATTAATGCTATTGAGTATGGAAGGGATACTTTAACCAAGGAGATTGTGATCAATGCCATAAGGGCACATGACTTCAAAGCTAAGATGAAGGAGACATCAAGTGGAGATGGGCTGTTCGTAAGAGGAAGGCCAGCAACTCGGAATGGCAGTAACAACCATGGCAACTACCAGGAGAAATCAAGAGGTAGAGGGCAAAGCCATGGGAGAGCACATTCCAAATCAAGATTTGGAAATAGGTGCTTCTACTGCAACAAAGAGGGCCATTTCAGAAAAGATTGCAAGAAGAAGATGTGGGATGAGAGGAGAAGCCATACCAACAATGGAGAGGCTTCAGTTGCCAAATGAGAACAACAAGATGATGTTCTTGTTGTGTGCTCAAATGTGAACAGAAGGCAAGGTAACAAAAAGTGGATTCTGGATTCCGGGTGCACTTATCACATGTGCCCTCACAAGGAATGGTTCAAGAATTTCAAGGAGATCAATGATGGAGGGTCTTCTTGGGGAATGACAATTCTTGCCAAGTGAGGGGGATTGGAGACATCCAATTGAGGATGTTTGATGGAGTCACAAGGCTGCTGCGAAATGTGAGGTATCTTCCAGATTTGAAGAGAAATTTGATCTCATTGGGGAAACTAGATTCCATAGGGTTTACATGCAAAGTAGAGGGAGAAAAGATCAAGGTGGCCAAGGGATCTTTGGTAGTGATCAAGGCAGCAAGAAATGATGGACTCTATGAGATGATCGAAGAGATAGAAATCAATGATCAAGCAGCAAGCTTGATGGCTGAGATGGATAAGGCAGCCCTTTGGCACACTCGCTTGGGACATATAAGCGAAAAGGGCCTACAAGTTCTTAGCAAGGATGGTCTACTTGGTGGTGACAAAGTAGAGAAACTGGTTTTCTGTGAGAGTTGCATTCTTGGGAAGCAACACCAGGTCAGCTTTAACACCGGAGTGCACAAATCTAAGGGGATTCTTGACTACATTCATTCGGATCTTTTACTTTCTGTCTTTAATTGATGATTATTCAAGAAGAGTGTGGGTTTATTTACTTAGAAATAAATCAGATGCCTTGGATAAATTTGTTGTGTGGAAGAAGTTGCTGGAAACTCAAATGGGTAGGGTAGTTAAGGCTTTACGAACCGATAATAGCTTAGAATTTTGTAATAAGGATTTTGATAAATTTTGTAAATTAAATGGCATTCTAAGACATAGAACGGTTGTAAAAACACCTCAGTAAAATGGAGTTGCTGAGAGGATGAATAGAACCCTTATGGAAAATGTTAGATGCATGTTAATAGGATTCGATTTACCAAAATATTTTTGGGGGGAAGCTGTGGCTACAGCTGTATACTTGGTAAATAGATCACCCTCTAGAACTTTAGAGCTCAAGACTCCCATGAAGATATGGAGTGGGAAACCCCTTGATTTAAGTAACCTTAGGACTTTTGCGTGTGCTGCATATGCATTCCAAAAGGAGGATAAACTTAGCCCAAGATCTAGAAAATGTGTATTTCTAGGATATGGTGATGGGGTTAAGGGATATAGGTTATGGTCCTTAGAAAAGAAAGGCATGAAACTCATTATAAGTAGGGATGTTATTTTTAATGAATTGTTATTTCCCTACTTGGAGAAAACTAACGCTGCAGTGGCTAGTGAGCAAACCAGTCTGGAAGTTGTGGAGCATCGCATCAAAGAGAGTTTGGTTTAGGTAGAGCAAGGAAGGTAAGAGAGTTCGGACCAGGTAAAGCCCTTGAATGAAGGCCATGCTCAAGAAACTCAAGAAGAGGTTGATGCAGCAAGTCATAATGACTACCAGCTCACAAGAGATCGGGAAAGGAGGGTGGTTAGACCACCTTTGAGATATGGGTTTGTGGATGCTAATGTAGCAGCTCCTTGGACAGAAGGAGAGGTTGAACCAGAAACTTATATGGAAGCCATGGAATGTAAGGACTTGTCAAAGTGGCAGCTAGCTATGGAGGAAGAAATGGATTCTTTGATGAAGAATAACTCTTGGGAGTTAGTGCCCAAACCTGGAAAACAGAGAGTTGTGGATTGTAGATGGATCTACAAGATCAAAGAAGGGAATACTCCAGGGGATGAAGTCTGGTATAAAGCTAGGCTGGTGGTGAAGGGTTCACACTAAAAGAAGGCATAGATTTCACAAAAATCTTCTCACCGGTTGTGAAGTACAAGACGATACGGATAGTGTTAGCATTGGTGGTCCAATTTGATTGGGAAATCGAGCAAATGGATGTGAAGACAGTGTTCTTACATGGAGAGATCGATGAGCCCATTTTAATAAGGCAACCCGAAGGCTATGAGGAAGGAAGGCAGGGAGAGTTGGTGTGCAAATTGAAGAAATCTCTCTATAGCCTAAAGCAAACACCTCGGCAATGGAATAAGAGGTTTGATTCCTTTATAATCAGCTTGGGTTTCATGAGGAGCTATTATGATTCGTGCTTGTACTATAAGGGGTAGAAGGTTGAGGAAGTGGTGATCATCCTCATCTATGTTGATGACATGTTGCTGGTTGGGAGTAGCATGGAGAGGATAAGGAAATTGAAGGCTTAACTCAGTGAGGAGTTTGAGATGAAGGATCTTGGCCATGTACAGAAGATTCTTGGGATGTGTATCATCCGAGAAAGGGAGAGAAACAGATTGAAGATCTCTTAAACTTCCTATATAGAGAAGATGATATCTAAATTCTCTATGGAAGATAGCAAATCAGTGAAGGTTCCCCTTGCTGGTCATTTCAAGTTCTCCAGCGATTAATGTCTGAGATCGGAGGCAGAGAAGAAAGAAATGGAAAATATCCCTTATTCTAGTGCTATTGGTTCTATTATGTTCACCATGGTAAGCACTAGACCTGACATTGCTCATACAATGAGTGTTCTCAGTAGGTTTATGAGTAATCTCGGAAGGGAAGATGGGCTTGGGATGAAATGGTTGCTGAGGAACTTAAAGGGAAGCCCAGAAGTAGGGCTGGTTTATGAGAAGAGGGGTAAGTCCATTTGCCTTGAGGGTTTTGTGGATTCGGACTATGGAGCAAACTGAGATAAAAGGAGATCGATTACCTCCTACTTCTTTAACTTAAACGGATGTTGTGTAAGTTGGAAGGCTCAGTTGCAGCCAGTGGTAGCACTCTCAACAACCGAGGCTGAGTACATAATGGCTACGGAGGCCATTAAGGAAGCTATGTGGTGCAAAGGGTTGCTGGAAAAGTTGAAGGTACTGGAGGAGCAGGTTGTGGTGTTTTCGGATAGTCAAAGTGCATTGCACTTGTGTAAGAATCCAGTGTTCCATGAGAGGATGAAGCACATGGATGTTCGGTATCATTTTATTCGGGAAAATGTTATGAAAGGATGCATCCATGTGGACAAGGTAGCCATAGAAGAAAATCCTGCGGATTTAGGTACTAAAGTCCTACCTCTAAGTAAGTTCAATCATTGCCTTGGACTACTTAGGATTGGAGTTGGTTAATTGATGACTCAAGATGAGTTTGGATCCTGAAGCTTTCTGCACAATGGTTCAGGTTTAAACACTTAGACAAAGGTAGAGATTGTTAGTATTTGTCTAAGGTTTGAACATGTCTAAACATGGTTCAAAGATGGTTAAAGTCTAAACTAAGGTTGGAAGATTAAAATACAGCATGTTCACACATGTGTATGCATCCATTTGGGTGTGTGTGCACACCCCTAAACAACAAAGCAATGTAGTGTGCACTGCTGTGTGAAGGGCAACATTAGTGTGCGCCTCACCACCCAGCAAGGAAGCAGCTTGGAGATGGGCAGTGCCGTACCGCCCCTCCACCAGTGCCGCACCATCCAGAATATGGTGCAAAGGAGCTTTGCTTAGCGCCTCACCGTCCCCTGTTCAGCGCCTAGGCACTAGGCACACATGGACAGCTTGTTTCAACCTTCTCTTAGGTGCGTGGATGCAAGGTTAAAATACACAGCACCACTTAGGATTGATGGAGGGCCATGGTTAAGTGGTCATCAAGATCTAAGGGTGGAGATTGACTCTCAAGATTGAACAAGAAGTTGGTGCACTATATAAAGGGTCACCTCGCTTCATTCTAGACAGATTGTTGTGACATACTTTGAGATCAATTGTAAAGAATGACAAGACACAATACAAGAGAGAATTATGTGAAAGTCCAAAGACATAAAACACAAGAGGGACTCATTGTAGAGAGGCTGGTTGTAAAGAAGAGAGAGTAGTAAAGATAGAGAGCATTGTAATAGTTCTTATCATCTTCTTTATTCTCTTCTTGGTTTCTTCAAGAACTTGAGCTGCTTGAAGAGGGTTGCTGCAATTGTAAAGAACCATTGATTTAGTGCAGAGATTTCATAGGAACTCATGGAGACGTAGGCTATTGTTGAACCTCGATAACAAATCGTTTTTCTTCTTTTCTTTCTTGCTTTCAATTGCTGTATTTCTTTCTACAAGTCATTCTAGACTTGGGTGTTTGGAAGATCACCACCTGGGCATCTTGTCAAGGTGATTTCCAAAAGTATTTGTCTAAGATTTAAACATGTCTAAACATGGTTCAAAGATAGTTAAAGTCTAAACCAAGGTTGGAAGATTAAAATACAGCATGTTAAAGGACTGCACACATGTGTGTGCATCCATTTGGGTGTGTGTGCACACCCCTAAAGAACAAAGCAAAGTAGTGCGCACTGCTGTATGAAGGGCAACATCAGTGTGCACCTCACCACCCCTTTACCAGTGCCTCACCGCCCTACAAGGAAGTAGCTTAGAGAAGGGCAGCACTGTACCACCCCTCCACCAGCATCGCACCATCCAGAATATGGTGCAAAGGGGCTTTGCCTAGTGCCTCACCTCTGCCTGTTCAGCGCCTAGGCGCTAGGCACACTGAGGCACACATGGATAGCTTATTTCAACCTCATCTTAGGTTCATGATGCAAGGTTAAAATGCACAGCACCACTTAGAATTGATGGAGGGCCATGGTTAAATGGTCATTAAGATCTAAGGGTGGAGATTGACTCTCAAGATTGGACAAGAAGTTGGTGCACTATATAAAGGGTCACCTAGCTTCATTCTATACAGATTGTTGTGACATACTTTGAGATCAATTATAAAGAGTGACAAGACACAATACAAGAGAGAATTGTGTGAGAGTGCAAAGACACAAAACACAAGAGGGATTCATTGTAGAGAGGTTGGTTATAAAGAAGAGAGAGTAGTATAGATAGAGAGCATTGTAATAGTTATTATCATCTTCTTTCTTCTCTTCTTGGTTTCTTCAAGAACTTGAGCTTCTTGAAGAGGGTTGCTGTAATTGTAAAGAACCATTGATTTAGTGCAGAGAGTTCAGAGGAACTCACGGGGACGTAGGCTATTGCCAAACCTCGATAACAAATCGCTTGTCTTCTTTTCTTTCTTACTTTCAATTGCTGTATTTCTTTCTACAAGTCATTCTAGACTTGGGCATTTAGAAGATCACCACTTGGGCATCTTGTCAAGGTGATTTCCAACATAAAATATATGGAATATGAAGAGCTACCTATTGTTTGTTTTACTTGTGGAATGTATGGTGATAAAGACAAAGTGTGTCCTTCACCGGATGCAATGCAAAAATGAGCAGTGACACAACTAGAGACTACGTTGTTGGTTATCACTAAGGTGCTCCTAAAGCCATCCAATCATGAATATAGACCTTGGATGACAACATAATAGATAAATAGACAGAACCAATAGAACAAGACATCTCATAACCTGAGAAGGGAGAACTTTCAATCCAAAATACAAATCAAGCTGGAAATAGGGACATCGAAAAGCAAAATAATCTGATGTCACCTTCAAATGATCGTGGCAAACAACCGGTTAATGATGGGAGTAACCGATGAGTGATAGACGCACGAGACCTCGGTTTTATATGCTTTAGGAGGATGGTTATGAGTGTGTCGACCCACGTGGTAAATATGGATATACATTGAGGGAGGAATACTTGACTAGACCGAGTCCGTCCAAAACTTCACTGGTAATATTATTTTTGGGTCATACTCTTATACTGACATTACCAGTGAAGTTCCCAAATTACTAGTGAAGTTTCGAGAATGTTTTAGACCTGGTCTAGCCAAGTATTTTTGACATCGAGAACCAGTAATTCAAAAAAAATGTTGTAGCAGTGGAGTCCAACAACAGGCCGTTAGCTAAAAATAAGAATGTGCAATGATCTAACAATGGGACCTGCAAAGGGGTCCACGCAACGCCATTTTGGTTAAGAAAAAGTTATTTATATAGTGAGCAAACATGGGTTGGGAATTAAGGGTTCTTCTAAATCTGGTGAGGCTACATCAGCTAGAGAGGGAGTGATGAAGTTGTTTATAAATGATTGTCAACTCCACTTGCGCAACGCATTTGCAAGTCGTGAGTCCTAAGGTGTCAAAGTGAAAAATATTATACGAAGTGGAAGGTTGGGTCGTTATAGGCTAGCTCATCACACACAAAATTTAGGAATTTTGGGAAATCTGTTGTCACTTCTAGTCCTGTGCCCCTACCTATGTTGAGTCTTCCTCTAACTTATCTATCGTTTTTTATGTGAATATTAGTGGAATATGAGAGGTAGAGGAAGAAATGAAGCACGTCGGACTATTCGTGAGCTAAATAGGCAACACAATCCTCAAATTATGGTACTAGTTGAACCGCATATCAATGGTCATTATCACTAGAAGAAAATTAATTTTTAGCAACAACAAAATTCGTTACCAAAGGTCAAATCGACGTTGCTAAAATTTTTTCGCAATGATAAAAAGTCGTTGCGATGTCGTTCTTATGGTGCTTGTTACGTAAATTATTTCAAAATGAGTAAGTAGTCATTGCCATAGCTCATTATTTGCAACGACAACTGCCTATTGCAAAAGAATTGTCATTGCCAATAATTAATAATAAAAAAAGAATTGGTACAAATTCGAAACAAAAAAGGTCATTGCAAAATATTTTTTGCAACAACGTATTGTCATTGCCAAAAACTTTTAAGCAACGACAACACATCGTTGCGGAGCATGTTTAGGCAACGACGAGCGACAACGCGTCGTTGCGGTCAGGTTTAGGCAACGAGAACGTGTTGTTGCAGGCCAAGTTTAGGTAACAATGAGTTACTATTGCGGAACACTTTTACGCAAAATATTTTTTTTTTTGAAATAGTTTTAGAGCATTGTTGCTAAATGGGGTTGATTCATTAAATCGAAACAATTTATATTGTTGTGAACCTATTACAATATATGTACAAATCAAGATACTTTTATACTTAAAAATTCTTTTAAAGCATAGATACAAATGCTTTAGCAAGCTTTTACAAAAGTCAAGAAACTTAATTAGCCAATTCAATTATGGCATCCATGTTTAACTTCACTATTGCTAGATCAAAAGCTTTTATAACTTTGCACCTTCTCAACTTACTACATACAAAAATCATTAAAAAAAACATTGAAATATCTAGTAAATAAAATTTGGAGTAGTTATAACCAAATATCTCTTATCAGACTTGAACCTACAATGTAGATCCCTGCTTCGAGGTTATAAGAATTTCATGCTCCACCAAAAAAATGAAAAACATGCCCACCCTCCTAGCTAGGTTCCAATCTAGTAGCTGTCAACATCACACCTGCACCATAATAGAAAAACGAAGTGCTGAAATCAATAATTCATGCCAACAAGAAAAGAGAAAACACCAAATCAAATAGAACTAAGTTACTACAAATGAAATCTTAATGGAATAAGATTTAGTCGTGTATAGTGAGTGCACATGCTGGAGCACCAAATTCCATCTTCTAACCCAATGCCAAAAAGTATATTATACTCTCTGAAAACATGTTTTGGACCTTCCACATAAAAAACCTGCATGTGTCAATGATTTATGGTGCGTCATCAAAGTTCTTATTAATAAACTTGAATTTAAAGTCTTTCATAACTATTTGAGGAATAAACGCTTCGAATCCCTTCCAAATCCCTCAAATTCTAACCTAAAATTTTTCATGAAATTTACCACACCACAACCCACATGGATATACCAACGGATTTTGGTCCGTTCGTATAGTCAAGGGAGCTTTACTTACGGTTTTAATTTCTGTTGGTATAGGTAAGGGGCTTTACTTACGGTATTAAAACCATCAGTATAGGTGCTATACCGATGAAAATTAAAATAGGTGGTATAGTTCGTGAATCTATACCGACAGTATTATATCGTAACCATCTTTAGATGATCTGTTAAAAGCATAATCCAGAAATTTAACTACCCGCCAAAGTATTAATCACTTATTCTTGTTGGTAGATTTATTCATAATTTATCCATTATATCAAAAGTGATTAAACTGAAATAAAAACAAGATACAAGAATTGCACTAAGTTGACCACTATTAGAAGGTAATTGTTTATATATAAATCTTCTAATTAAAATATGAATAAAAGGCACAAGTAACAGAAAATAAAATTTCATGATACATAGAAATTTATATAGAAAGGTATGGTAAGAACTTAAAAAGTTAAAAAGGTCATAATATATAGTAAGAATAATCAACTTAATTAATTTGAATGGTGTCCATTCTAGTTATGGTTAATTTTAATGTAGAAGAAAGGTATAAAGTAATATTCATGATCTTTATGAAAAATGCAAAATGCTAAAAGAATATTGATGAGTGCCAAATATTGCATATTTTGACCCCTTAATTTACATTTGTTAGCTTAGAAATTTGTTACTTTTCATTGTTTTCGTTGTTTTACAGGTTTACAAGCACTCGGAAAGGAGTTTCACTAAAATTGCCAGAATTGCCTGTACATATAAGTCATTTTTGTGGATTTTACTGTATTGATTCAAGAAGAACCAAGAGATTGGCCATATATGCTTGGAAAGATCTAGATGTCTATTTTCTAAGGAATTTAACAGCTCATAAAAATGATTTTTATAGAGAAAGTTATGGCAGTTTTAGTAGACAAAGGTCAGGTTGTGTGTGATTTCAGCGTGACAGATCAGTCATTTTTGTGATTTCAGCTTGGAAATATCCCAAGGTCTATTATGGCACATAAAAATGATTTTTCTAGAGAAATTTTTGGTAGTTTTCAAAGACAAATGTCATGCAGTGCACCATGCTGTGCTCGAGCACACAAGATTGTGATCGAGGACACTCGGGCAGTATCCCACATCGAATTTGAAACATATTGCACTCTTGAGTTTCCATATAAAAGCCCCACCTCACTAAAGCAATTGGTGTGAAATCTGGAGGACCTCTGCTAGCATTCTGGCTGATCTCGAAGGCTTTGCTACCAAGGGGCGCAGCGCCACATAACAGCGAGTGGAATTTCTCCCAATGTATAGTCAGTTCTAATTTATTTCTTTTTAGTTTTAAAGTTAAATATTTAGCATTTTTATTGTAAACTTTAGTTTCATAATTATGAGAGGCTAAAATCTTCATCCAAGGTTGAAGATGAAGCCTCACCATTGTTTGGCATAATATTTTCAGATTTGTTCTACAATTATGATATTTTTAGTATAAATGTTCTGTTCAATTATTTGAGTAAAATATTATGATTGATTACTTTTAAATTGTTAAATTGAATATTCCTTGTGTTTCATCTACAAGATATGGTAGATCATTCAAATTAGATTGGATATCCATTGTGATTTGTGAATTAAACGGATACATTGGATGGTTTTGGTTAGTTTGGGTGTTCACCGTGATTTGTATAATTGTGGATTCATGGAATGATTTGATAGATTATTTTTATATAGACATGAAAATATATACTTTACTTTGGTGGGGTGGATTCAGAAAACCTTAGTATTTTTATCAGTTTTTTTTAAAATCACTTTAGTTTAGTTTATATTTCTTTGCAAGATACAAACCAAAATTCGGAACTAGGTTAAAATAGGGTTAGTTTAGATAAAAATATATTTTCACAACGTAATTCCCTGTGGATTTGACCTCGCACTTGCACAACACTATATTGCAAACGACTCATGCACTTGCGAGTAATTTTAAACTCACAACAAGTTTTTGGCGCCGTTGCCGGGGAGTTGTTTGGTTTGTGAAATTTTTGTCTAAATTGATTCTATTTTTCTACTAGTTTAGTTAGCATTTTTGTTTTATTTTTTTTTTTGCAATTTTATTTTAGTTTATTTGTTTCTATTGGCAATTGCCCATAAAAAAATTAAAATTAAAAAAAATTAAAAAATGTGGATGAATCCAGCGCCGGTTTCACAGTCTTTAGAGGACACCCTCAAAGATTTCATGAAGATGACCGGCCAGTCCATCAGTGCAGCCAATACATTCAATGTTGATAGTTGTTCCATCTGTGATAGCCCTATGCATTTAGCACAGGATTATCCATCTATGCCAGCTTTTGTCGAGTATCCCATGGAACAAATAAATGCTTTCAATGACTATCGGTGGCAATCGAATGGATCTTACTCCGAGACGTATAATCCAGGGTGGCGAAACCACCCTTATTTTTCATGGAAGTAGAACCAACTGATGAATCAAGGAGGAGCCCCTCATCATGCTCACAATCAATATCCTCCCGGATTTTCTCCACCAGTTCCAAGTTATGGTTGCTCAGCCCATCCAGCACCATCACCCGCTTACCAAGCTCCCACTCAAGCGCCAGCGTCGGTTTCACAGTCATTGGAGGACACCCTCAAGGATTTCATGAAGATGACCAGCCACTCGATCAATGAAGTAAGGAGTGCAAAAATAGTAAACACCGAAGTGATTGCCAAGCTAGAGAGTCAAATGGATCAAATCGCAAGTCATGTGGGTGCAGGAGAGAAGGGAAAGTTCCCCGGTCAACCTGTGCCCAACCCGAAGGAACAACTTGCGGTTGAAAATTCATCAACTCCTACGCACGGGCAGGAACAAGTGCAATTGATTGCCACATTGAGGTCTGGGAGACAAGTGGACAATAAAGTGGAAGGGAACCTTGCTATGCAGCAAGGGCAAGAATGTGGCAACAAGGAGAAGAGAGATGCTAAGCCATCTACAGCCACACCTACTATTAAGGATCTTCCTGGGGCGTTTGTACCTAAAGCCCCTTACCTTGAGAGATTACAAATGCCCAAGAAGGTAGGGCAGTCTGAGGACATTGTGGAGGCATACTTTGCTCAGTTTGGAGAGGATTTGGATTTGGATAAGCTACTTGAGCAAGCAAATACTATCTTGGAGTCTGCTCCTCGAGAGAGTAGTAAAACGGAGGAGACTATGGGTGAATCAAGCATTGAGGACCCCCTGGAGGCATGCTTTGCTCAGTTTGGAGAGGATTTGGGTTCGAATAAGTTATTTGAGCAAGAAAATGCTACTTTGGAGTCTGCTCCTCAGAAGAGCAGTGAGACGGAGGAGACCACAACAACTAAACCGCCCAAGAAGGAACTTAAGCCTTTACTGGACAATCGTAAGTATAAGTTCCTAGGTCTAGCAGATTTTTTCCCTATGATTATAGCTTCAGATTTGGTTTAGGCTCAAGAGGAGAAATTAGTGGACATTTTAAGAGAGCACAAGGAAGCTATCGACTTGACTATTGAGGATATCAGGGGAATCAACCCCTCAGTGGTCATGCACAAAATACATTTGGAGGAGAATGCTAAGCCATCGAGGGAGCCACAAAAAAGGCTCAACCCAGCTATGCAAGAGGTTGTGAGGACTGAAGTGATTAAGCTATTGGATGTAGGGATCATTTATCCAATATTTGATAGCGAGTGGGTGAGCCCGATTCATGTTGTGCCAAAGCGGGCTGGATTGATGGTAGTGATGAATAAAGACGACGAGTTTGTTCCAACTCATGTTCAGTCAGGATGGAGAGTGAGTATAGACTACTGGAAGTTGAATGCTGCCACAAAGAATGATCATTTTCCACTCCCATTTATTGATCCGATGGTGGAGCGCTTGGCTAAGCACAATTAGTATTGCTGAGTCTGGTTGAAGACGTTAAACTTAGCGCTCATGGGAGGCACCCCACAGCATATCCTTTCTATATGTTTATTAATTTATATATTTCTTATTACTGTTCTTCTCTAGTGTTTTTTGTTTTCCAGTCTTTATTTTTCAAGGACAAAGCATACTTCAGATCAAGTTTGGGGGTATGCTATGAGCTATACCAGTCCAGATAGTTCTCCATATCCCAGGTTAGCTCTTTACATATTATTCACACATTGGGGTCAATGTGTAATTTAAATTTGGGGTATGGGAGACACATGACACACACTTTGTCCTAATTTGTTGTTGTTTTTCTTCATTTAAAAAAAATGAAAAAGAAAGAAGGTAAATGCATGCTCATGTTTTTTTGAAATTTTAGTTGATCTAAACAAATTCTGTGATGTGATGTCATTGGTGAGTTTAAAATTGTGAACACATGATTTGATAATAGAGTTTTAAAACTTTGTTACTTACTTTAGGCATTTGAGAATTCACATGTTTGGTCTAATCTGACACGAGCACATTAGCACAAAATTGTGTGAGGTATAACATGTGATTTCAATGTGTATGTTTCCTTTACTTAACTGAAACTGGATGACTTGTAGGATAAACACTTTGGCACAGAAACATAAAAAAAAAAAAGAAATATTTATAATGATCATCAATAAACTTTCCACTAAGTAATTGGACCTCTTGCCTCAGTAAGCAGTGAGTGTTCATGTCAAAAGGTGGGAATTTTGCTTGGTAGTATTAAGGCCAGTTTAGTTTTGTAGCCTTTTTTACTCGAGTTAGTAAGTACTTAGGGGTGTCTTTACACCTAATGCCCTAAAACCATATGGTTTGGGAGTCATTAACTCAACACTAGATACATGGGTCAATTAGAAAGCTTAAGGGAACTAAACATAGTAGAGCCTTATAATAGAAAAACAAAATTGTTGGAAATCACCTTGACAAGATGCCCAGGGGTGATCATCCAAACACCCAAGTCTAGAATGACTTGTAAAGAAAAGATACAGCAAACGAAGCAAAGAAAGAAGACAAGCAATTGTTATCGAGGTTCGACAATAGCCTACATCCCCGTGAGTTCCTCTAAACTTTCTGCACTAAATCTCAATGGTTCTTTACAATACAGTAACCCTCTCCAAGAAATCTCAAGTTCTTGAAGAAACAAAGATGAGAAGAAAGAAAGTGATAGGACTATTACAAAAGCTCTCTACCCACAATCTATACTACTTCTCTCTTTACAACCAGCCTCTCTACAATGAGTCTCTCCTGTGTTTAGTGTCTTTGCACTCTCACACACCACTCATTTGCATCACATGTCTCAAAAGTTATATCACATTACATTATATCATGAGAATGAACCTAGGTGATCCTTTATATAGTGCACCAACTTCTTGTTCAATCTTGAGTGTCATTCTCCACCCTTAGATCTTGATGACCAATCAACCATGGCCCTCCATCAATCCTAAGTGATACTGTATGTTTTAACCTTTCACCCACGCACTTAACAAGAGGCTGAATCAAGTGGAATATGTGTGCCTCAGTGTGCCTAGCGCCTAGGCACTGAACTCGGCATGCTGCGGCGCTAAGTAAAACACCCTTTTCACCACTTTCTGGGCACCGCGGCCTTGGTGAGGGAGAGGTACGGTGCTGGAGAAGTACCTCCCTTGCTGGGTGCTACGGCTTGGGAGGAGGAGGGCTATAGTGCACACTGAAGCTGGACCCCTCATAGCTCTGCACACTTTTTTTATCTCTCTGAATAGAGGTGTGCACACTCACCTAAAGTGATGCGCACACTTGTGTGCAGTCCTTTAACATGCTGAAATTTATTCTTCCAACCTTGTTTAAATCATAAACCATGTTTAAACCTTAGACAAATACCAACAATCTCTACCTTTGTCTAAGCGTTTAAACCCGAACCATTGTTCAGAGAACTTCAGGATCCAAACTCATCTTAAGTCATCATTCAACCGACTCTATTCCTAAGAAGTCCAAGGCAATGATTTGACCTTCTTAGAGGTAGAATCTTGGTGCCTAAATCTATAGGACTTTCCTCCATGGCCTTCTTGTCAACATGAATGCATCCTTTCATACCATTTTTTGGAATGTAATGATACCAAACATCCATATGCTTTGTCCTCTCATAGAACACCGAATTCCTCCACAAGTGCCATGCACTTTGGATATCCGAAGACACCACCACCTGCTCTTTTAGGACCATCCACTTGTCCAACAACCCTTTGCACCATATAGCCTCCTTTATGGCTTCCAAAGCCACTATGTATTCTACCTCCATTGTTGAGAGTGCTACCACCGGCTGCAACCGAGCCTTCCAATACCTCAGCAACCACTTCATCCCAAGGCAATGCTTCTTTCCAGGATTACTCACAAATCTGCTGAGAACACTCATTGCCTAAGAAATATTGGATCTAGTGCTCACCATCATGCACATGACTGGTCCATCCGCACTACAATAAGGGACCTTATCCATTTTCTTCTTCTCCTTATCCATTCTAGGGCATTGTTCACCGGAGAACTTGAAATGACCAGCAAGGGGAATCTTCACTGGTTCCCTTTCCCAAATTCTTTTCATCTCAAGGATCTTTTGTGTAAGGCTGAGATCCTTCCTCTCAAACTCCTCACTGAGTTGAGATGTAAACCTTTTCATCCTCTTCCTGTTGTTCCGAACCAACAGCATATTAATGACATAGATGAGGATACTCATCATTTTCTCCACTTTGTGTCCAGGTGAAAAAGTTTCTATGAAACCTATATTTTTTCTCCTTATGAACCCATTCACCACCAGCCTAGCCTTGTTCCGAACTTCATCTCCTGGAGGGTACCTTTCTTTGATCTTGTAAGTCCACTTACAATCCACAACTCTCTGTTTTCCCGGAATGTTCACCAATTCCCAGAAGTTGTTCTTCCTCAAAGAATCTATTTCTTCCTCCGTAGCTAGCTTCCATCTTAGCGAATCCTTACATCCCATAGCATCAATGTAAGTCTCTTGTTCACTCATCTCTCCTTCTATCTAAGGAGCTACTGCATCCACAGCATCCACAAAACCATATCTTGAAGGTGGTCCCACCAGCCTTCTTTCTCGGTCTCTTGTGAGCTGATAGTCCTTTCAACTCCTTGCATCATCCTCTTTCAATTCATCCTCCTCATAAGTGTCTTGAGCTTGGCATTCATCAATGGGCTCTACCTGGTTTGAACCCTCTTACATTCCTTGCTCTACCTGAACCGAATTCACCTTGATATTATGCTCCACAAAAACCGAACTAGTTTGCTCACTAGCCCCTGCAGGGTTAGTTTTCTCCAAGTAAAGAAATAAAAATTCATTAAAAATAATATCCCTACTTATTATGAGTCCCAATCCTTCTTGTTATAAGGACCACAACCTAATCCGGATCCATCTAACATGCACCTAACCTTTTCAATAAGGGTCTTATTCATCCTCTCAGCAACTCTACTTTGCTGAGGGGTTTTCACAACCGTTCTATGTCTTAGAATTCCATTTAACCTATAGAGTTGATTAAGTTCTTGGTTAAACATTTCTAAGCCATTATCGGTTCTTATCCCCTTAACTACCCTGCCCGTTTGAGTCTCCACCAGTTTTTTCCACACCACTAATTTATTCAAAGCATATGATTTATTTTTAAGCAAATAAACCCAAACCTTTCTTGAATAATCATCAATTAAAGACAAAAAGTAAATGTTACCTCCCTGTGTTGGTGTCCTTGCTGGTCCCCAAAGGTCCGCATGAATGTAGTCAAGAATGCCCTTAGACTTGTGCACTCTGGTGTTGAAGCTGACCCGGTGTTGCTTCTCAAGAACACATCACTCATAGAAATCAATTTCCTTTACTTTGTTTCCACCAAGTAGGGCATCCTTGCTAAGAACTTGCAGGCCCTCTTCACTCATATATCCTAAGTGAGTGTGCTAAAGGGCTGCCTCATCCATCTCAACCATCAAGCTTGCTGCTTGATCCTTGATCTCCATGTCTCCGATCATCTCATAGAGACCATCCTTCATTGCTGCTATTGATCACTACCAAAGATCCCTTAGCTACCTTGATATTTCCTATCTCTTTCTTGCATGTGTATACCATGGAATCTAGTTTCCCCCATGAGATCAAATTCCTCCTCAAATCTGGGAGATACCTCACATTCTCCAGCAGTCTTGTCATTCCATCAAACATCCTCACCTGGATGTCTCCCGTGCCCCTCCCTAGGTAAGAAATAGCATTCCCCAAGAAAACCCTTTCATCATTGGTTTCCTTAAAATTCTTGAGCCAACTCTAGGGAGGGCACATGTGATGAGTGCACTCGAAATCCAAGATCCATTTCCCGCTGCCTTCTTGCCCCTTGCTCATACTTGAGCACACAACAAGAACATTATCATCTTGCTGTTCTGGCTTCTTCCTCTATCCCTCATCTTCTCCTTACAATCTTTCTTGACATAACCCTCTTTATGGCAGTACAAACATCTCCCATGGCTTTCTCCTCTACCTTTGTCCCGGTAGTAGCCATACATGTTGTTGTGCACTCTCCCATGGCTCTCTCCTCTATCTCTGTCCCGGTAGTAGCCATACATATTGCCGTGCATTCTCTCATGGCTCTCTCCTCTACCTCTGTCCCGGTAGTAGCTATGTATGTTGCTGTGCACTCTCCCATGGCTCTCTCCTCTACCTCTGTCCCAGTAGTAGCCATGTATGTTGTTGTGCACTTTCTCATAGCTCTCTCCTCTACCTCTGTCCCAGTAGTAGCCATGGTTGTTGTTGTGCACTCTCCCATGGCTCTCTCCTCTACCTCTATCCCGGTAGTAGCCATGCATGTTGCTGTGCACTCTCCCATGGCTCTCTCCTCTACCTCTGTCCCGGTAGTAGCCATGTATATTACTGTGCACTCTCCCATGGCTCTCTCCTCTACCTCTGTCCTGGTAGTAGCCATGTATGATATTGTGCACTTTTCCATGGCTCTCTCCTCTACCTCTATCTCGGTAGTAGCCATGGTTACTGCCATACCGAGTTGCTGGCCTTCTTTTAAAGAACAGCCTTCCTCCACTTGATGCACTCCTCATCTTGGCATCAAGATCATCTTGTAACTCTTTATTAGGATCAAATTTAAAAGCAAAGATTCATTTACGAAGATACCTCTTATTAGGGAGAGTCTTGGCAAGAAACAACTCATATAGTTTCTTCCATATGGCAGCTGGATCTTCCGAGTCTCTGCACTCCCTTGTGACATTATTCGACATGTGCAAGAAGATGGTGTTGTATGCCATCTTCTTCATCTTATTCCGCTGGTCCTCCATGGTACTTGTTGGAAAAGCGTCATCTCCTCCAATCGCCAAGTCCACCTTTTGTTGCACAAGAACTGCCTTGATCTTTCGCTTCCACAGGGAAAAATCTCCCTTTCCATCAAACTTCTCAATCATGAATTTGAAGCCATCTTGCAAAGAAGATCCCTTGATTTATGCAGCACCCACAAATGCTTTCCAACTTCTTCTAAACCTCAAGAACACGATCATATCTTGATCTTTACTCCATTCTTGAATCACCCTCAAAAACACGATCAGATATTGATCTTAACTCTGTCCTTGATTCACCTCAAGAACACGATCAGATATAGATCTTAACTCCGTCCTTGATTCACCCAAGAAGTTGACCTCCGATTATTGGAGTCTTGTTCCGTCACCTTCTGTTCTTGCTCTGATACCCGGTTGTACTAGCTCCTCTAGCTCTAATGCCACTATTGGAAATCACCTTGACAAGATGCCTAGGGATGATCTTCTAAACACCTAAGTCTAGAATAACTTGTAAAGAAAAGATACAGCAAACAAAGCAAAGAAAGAAGACAAGCAATTGTTATTGAGGTTCGGTAATAGCCTACGTCCCCGTGAGTTCCTCTGAACTCTCTTCACTAAATCTCAATGCTTCTTTACAATACAACAACCCTCTCCAAGAAATCTTAAGTTTTTGAAGAAACAAAGATGAGAAGAAAGAAAGTGGTAGGACTATTACAAAAGCTCTCTACCCACAATCTATACTACTTCTCTCTTTACAACCAGACTCTCTACAATAAGTCTCTCCTGTGTTTAGTGTCTTTGCACTCTCACACACCACTCATTCACATCACATGTCTCACAAGTTATATCAAATTACATTCTACCATGAGATTGAACCTAGGTGACCCTTTATAGTGCACCAACTTCTTGTTCAATCTTGAGTGTCATTCTCTACCCTTAAATATTGATGACCAATCAACCATGGCCCTCCATCAATCCTAAGTGATGCTGTGCATTTTAACCTTGCACCCATGCACTTAATAAGAGGCTGAATCAAGTTTAATATGTGTGCCTCAGTGTGCCTAGCTCCTAGGCACTGAACAGAGCATGCTGCAGCGCTAGGTAAAACACCCTTTTCACCACTTTTTGGGCGTCGCAGCCTTGGTGAGGGAGAGGTATGGTGCTGGCCTTCCTCCAACACCTCTCTTGCTAGGAGCTATGGCCTAGGAAGAGGAGGGCTACAGTGCACACTGAAGCTGGACCCCTCACAGCTGTGTGCACTTCTTTATCTAGCTGAATAGAGGTGTGAACACACACCCAAAGTGATGCGCACACTTGTGTGCACTCCATTAACATACTGAAATTTATTCTTCCAACCTTGTTTAAACCTTAAACCACGTTTAAACCATAAAAAAATACCAAAAAAAATAAAACAATAAAATAAAATTATGCTGTCGTTGTTCATTCTGATGAGAAATTCTATGAATCTTGAGACATGGAGACATTATACATTGAAGTTATTTGGAAACCTCATCTGTATATGCTAATTCACTTTACACTGATTCAAGCTTGTGATGTCTTAGCCTGCCTCTTGTAAGTAATTAGGTTTTAAAATTGCTATTCATTGCGAAGATGGGTTATATCTTTTTAAGCTTGCTCATGAATGAATATCATGGTTTTGAGTGCTCCTTAAATTTTTGGATACCATGAGTGATGAACTTATCCTTATGTTCCTTGTTTTTCATTTAGTTTTTTATTTTGTTTTGCTAAGGGACTAGCAAAATGTAAGTTTGGGGGTATTTGATGAGTGCCAAATATTGCATATTTTGGCCCCTTAATTTACATTTGTTAGCATAGGAATTTTTTACTTTGAGTTGTTTTCGTTGTTTTACAGGTTTACAAGCACTCGGAAAGGAGTTTCACTAAAATTGCCAGAATTGCCTATGCAGATCAGTCATTTTTGTAGATTTTACTGTATTGATTCAAGAAGAACCAGGAGATGAGCCATATATTCTTGAGAGATCTGGATGTCTATTTTTTGAGGAATTTTACGGCTCATAAAAATGAATTTTCTAGAGAAAGTTATGGCAGTTTTAGTAGACAAAGGTCAGGCTGTGTGTGATTTCAGCGTGGCAGATCAGTATTTTTTGTGGATTTTACTATATTGATTCTGGAAGAACCAGGAGATGAGCCATATATGTTTTGAAATATCCAAATGTCTATTTTCTGAGGAATTTTACGGCTCGTAAAAATGATGTTTCTAGAGAAAGTTATGGCAGTTTTAGTAGACAAAGGTCAGGCAGTGCGCCATGCTGCGCTCGAGCGCACAAGACTGTGATCGAGCACACTCGGGCACTATCCCACCTCGAATTTGAAACACATTGCACTCTTGAGTTTCTCTATAAAAGCCCCACCTCATTGAAGCAATTGGTGTGCAACTGGAGGACTTCTGTTAGCATTCTGGTGGATCTCGAAGGCTTTGCTACCAAAGGGGGAAGCGTCGCACAACAGTGAGTGGAATTTCTCCCAATATATAGTCAGTTTTAATTTATTTCTTTTTAGTTTTAAAGTTTAATTTTTAGCACTTTTATTGTGAAATTTAGTTTCATAATAATGGGAGGTTCAAATCTTCATCTAAGGTTGAAGATGAAGCCTCGCCATTGTTTGGTATAATATTTTCAGATTTGTTCATACAATTCTGATATTTTTAGTATAAATATTATGTTCAATTATTTGAGTAAAATCTTATGATTGATTGCTTTTAAATTGTTAAATTAGTTCCTTGTGTTTCATCTGCCAGATACGGTGGATCATTCAAATTAGATTAAATATCCATTGTGATTTGTGAATTAAACGGATACATTGGATGGTTTTAGTTTAGTTTGGGTATTCGCCGTGATTTGTATAATAGTGGATTCATGGAATGATTTGATAGATAATTTTTATATAGAACATGAAGATATATGCTTTATTTTGGTAAGGTGGAGTCAAAAAACCTTAATATTTTTATCAGTTGTTTTTAAATCAATTTAGTTTAGTTTATATTTCTTTGCAAGATACAATCCAAAATTCGGAACTAGGTTAAAATAGGGTGAGTTTAGATAAAAATATATTTTCACAACGTAATTCCCTGTGGATTTGACCTCGCACTTGCACAACACTATATTGCAAATGACTTGTGCACTTGCAAGTAATTTAAAACTAACAACAAGTTTTTGGCGCCGTTGTCGGGGAGTTGTTTGGTTTGTAAAATTTTTGTCTGAATTGATTTTATTTTTCTACTAGTTTAGTTAGCATTTTTGTTTTATTTTTTTTTTGCAATTTTATTTTAGTTTATTTGTTTCTATTGGCAATTTCTCATAAAAAAATAAAAATTAAAAAAATATAAAAAATGTGGATGAATCCAACGTCGGTTTCACAGTCTTTAGAGGACACCCTCAAGGATTTCATGAAGATGACTGGTCAGTCCATCAGTGCAGCCAATACATTCAATGTTGATAGTTGTTCCATCTGTGCTAGCCCTATGCATTTAGCACAAAATTGTCTATCTATGCCGGCTTTTACTGACTATCCCATGGAACAAATGAATGTTTTCAATGATTGTCGGTGGCAATCAAATGGATCTTACTCCGAGACGTACAATCCAGATGGCCGGAACGACCCTAATTTTTCATGGAAGCAGAACCAACTGATGAATCAGGGAGGAGCCCCTCATCATGCTCACAATCAATACCCTCCCGGATTTCCTCCACCAGTTCCAAGTTATGGTCGCTCAGCCTATCCAGCACCATCACCCGCTTACCAAGCTCCCACTCAAGCGCTAACATCAGTTTCATAGTCATTGGAGGACACCCTCAAGGATTTCATGAAAATGACCAGCCACTCCATCAACGAAGTAAGGAGTGCGAAAATAGTAAACACCCAAGTGATTACCAAGCTAGAGAGTCAACTGGATCAAATCGTAAGTCACGTGGGTGAAGGAGAGAAGGGAAAGTTTCCCAGTCAACATGTGCCCAACCCGAAGGAACAGTTTGCGGTTGAAAATTCATCAACTCCTACGCACGGGTAGGAACAAGTGCAATCGATTGCCACATTGAGGTCTGGGAGACAAGTGGATAATCAAATGGAAAAGAACTTTTCTATGCAGCAAGGGCAGGAAAGTGGCAACAAAGAGAAGAGAGATGTTGAACCATCTACAGCCACACCTACTATTAAGGATCTTCCTGGGGCGTTTGTACCTAAAGCGTCTTACCTTGAAAGATTACAACCGCCCAAGAAATGAGGGCAGTCTGAGTACATTGTGAAGGCATGCTTTGCTCAGTTTGGAGAGGATTTGGATTTGGATAAGTTACTTGAGCAAGCAAATGCTATCTTGGAGTCTGCTCCTCGAGAGAGTAGTAAAACGGAAGAGACTGTGGGTGAATCAAGCATTGAGGATCTCCTGAAGGCAAGGTTTACTCAGTTTGGAGAGAATTTGGATTTAGATATGTTGCTTGAGTAAGTAAATGCTACTTTGGAGTCTGCTCCTTAGAAGAGCAGTGAGACGGAGGAGACCACAACACCTGAACCCCCCAAGAAGGAACTTAAGCCTTTACTGGACAATCTTAAGTATAAGTTCCTAGGTCCATCAAATTTTTTGCCTATGATTATAGCTTCAGATTTGGTTGAGGCTCAAGAGGAGAAATTAGTGGACATTTTAAGAGAGCACAAGGAAGTTATCGGCTAGACTATTGAGGATATCAGGGGAATCAGCCCCTTGGTGGTGATGTACAAAATACATTTGGAGGAGAATGCCAGGCCATCGAGGGGGCCACAAAAAAGGCTTAACCTAGCTATGCAAGAGGTTGTGAGGACTGAAGTGATTAAGCTGTTGGATGTAGGGATCATTTATCCAATCTTTGATAGCGAGTGGGTGAGTCCAATTCATGTCGTGCCAAAGCGGGCTAGATTGACGGTAGTGATGAATAAAGACGACGAGTTGGTTCTAACTCGTTTGCAGTCAAGGTGGAGAGTGAGTATAGACTACCATAAGTTGAATGCTACCACAATGAATGATCATTTTCCACTCCCATTTATTGATCCGATGGTGGAGCGCTTGGCTGGGCACGATTACTATTGCTGAGTCTAGCTGAAGACGTTAAACTTAGCGCTCATGGGAAGCACCCCACAACATATCCTTTCTGTTTGTTTATTATTTTACATATTTCTTGTTACTGTTTTCTCTAGTGTTTTTTGTTTTTCAGTCTTTATTTTTCAGGGACAAAGCGTACTTCAGATTAAGTTTGGGGGTATACTATGAGCCATACCAGTCCAGATAGTTCTCCATATCCTAGGTCAGCTCTTTACATATTATTCACACATTGGGGTTAATGTGTAATTTAAGTTTGGGGGTATGGGAGACATATTGCACACACTTTGTCCTAATTTGTTGTTGTTTTTCTTCATTTAAAAAAATGAAAAAGAAATAAGGTAAATGCATACTCATGTTATTTTGAAATTTTTGTTAATCTAAACAAATACTGTGATGTGATGTCATTGGTGAGCTTAAAATTATGAACACATGATTTGATGATAGAGTTTTAAAACTTTGTTACTTACTTTAGGCATTTGAGAATTCACATGTTTGATCTAATCTGACACGAGCACATTAGCACAAAATTGTGTGAGGTATGACATATGATTTCAATGTGTATGTTTCATTTACTTAACTGAAACTGGATGACTTGTAGGATAAACACTTTGGCACAGAAACATAAAAAAAAGAAAGAAATGTTTATAATGATCATCAATAAACTTTTCATTGAGTAACTGGACCTCTTGCCTCAGTAAGCAGTGAGTGTTCACGTCAAAAGATGGGAATTTTATTCATAATGATCATTGCGAAACTTTCCGCTGAGTAACTGGACCTCTTGCCTCAGTAAGCTGTGAGTGTTCACGTCAAAATGTGAGAATTTTGCTTGGTTATATTAAGGCCAGTTTAGTTTTGTAGCCTTTTTTACTCGAGTTAGTAAGTCCTTAGGGGTGTCTTTACACCTAATGCCCTAAAACCATCTAGTTTGGGAGTCATTGACTCAACACTCGATACATGGGTCAATTAGAAAGCTTAAGGAAACTAAACATAGCAGAGCCCTGTAATAGAAAAGATAAAAAAATAAAACAATAAAATAAAATTATGCCATCGTTGTTCATTCTGATAAGAAATTCTATGAATCTTGAGACATGGAGACATTGTACATTGAAGTTATTTGGAAACCTCATCTGTATATGCTAATTCACTTTACACTGATTCAAGCTTGTGATGTCTTAGTTTGCCTCTTGTAAGTAACTAGGTTTTAAAATTGGTATTCATTGTAAAGATGGGTTATATCTTTTTAAGCTTGCTCATGAATAAATATCATAGTTTTGAGTGCTCCTTAAATTTTTGGATACCATGAGTGATAAACTTATCTTTATGTTCCTTGTTTTTCATTTAGTTTTTTATTTTGTTTTGCTAAGGGACTAGCAAAATGTAAGTTTGTGGGTATTTGATGAGTGCCAAATATTGCATATTTTGACCCCTTAATTTACATTTGTTAGCTTAGGAATTTGTTACTTTGAGTTGTTTTCGTTGTTTTACAGGTTTACAAGCACTCAAAAAGGAGTTTCACTAAAATTGCCAGAATTCCCTGTACAAATCAGTCATTTTTGTGGATTTTACTGTATTGATTCAGGAAGAAACAGGAGATGAGCCATATATGCTTGGAAAGAGTTGGATGTCTATTTTCTGACAGATTTTACGACTCGTAAAAATGATTTTTCTAGAGAAAGTTATGGCAATTTTAGTAGACAAAGGTCAGGCTGTGTGTGATTTCAGCGTGGCAGATCAGTCATTTTTGTGGATTTTACTATATTGATTCAGGAAGAACCAAGAGATGAGCCATATATGCTTCGAAAGATCCGGATGTCTATTTTCTGAGGAATTTTATGGCTCATAAAATTGATTTTTCTAGAGAAAGTTACGGTAGTTTTAGTAGACAAAGGTCAGACAGTGCACCATGCTGCGCTCGAGCGCACAAGACTGTGATCGAGTGCACTCGGGCAGTATCCCACATCGAATTGAAACACATTGCACTCTTGAGTTTCCCTATAAAAGCCTCACCTCACTGAAGCAATTGGTGTGCAATCTGGAGGACTTCTGCTAGTATTCTGGTGGATCTCGAAGGCTTTGCTACCAAGGGGGAAGCGCCGCACAACAGCGAGTGGAATTTCTCCCAATGTATAGTCAGTTTTAATTTATTTCTTTTTAGCCTTAAAGTTTAATGTTTAGTACTTTTATTGTGAAGTTTAGTTTCATAATTATGAGAGGCTAAAATTTTCATCTAAGGTTGAAGATGAAGCCTCGCCATTGTTTGGCATAATATTTTCAGATTTGTTCATACAATTCTCATATTTTTAGTATAAATGTTCTGTTCAATTATTTGAGTAAAATCTTATGATTGATTGCTTTTAAATTGTTAAATTGGATATTCCTTGTGTTTCATCTGCCAGATACAGCAGATCATTCAAATTAGATTGGATATCCATTGTGATTTGTGAATTAAACGGATACATTGGATGATTTTGGTTTAGTTTGGGTATTCGCCGTGATTTGTGTAATGGTAGATTCATGGAATGATTTGATAGATTATTTTTATATAGAACATGAAGATATATGCTTTACTTTGGTGGGTGGATTCAGAAACCTTAGTGTTTTTATCAGTTGTTTTTAAATCAATTTAGTTTAGTTTATATTTATTTGCAAGATACAATCCATAATTCAGAGCTAGGTAAAAATATGTTAGTTTAGATAAAAATATTTTTTCACAACGCAATTCCCTGTAGATTCAACATGGCACTTGCACAACACTATATTGCAAACAACTCGTGCACTCGCGAGTAATTTAAAACTCTCAACAAATATCATTAATAAGAAAAAGAAAATAACAATGTTATGCAAGAATCTAAAATTTCATCATCTAGTGAGAGCAAACTGCAATGTACATTTATTGTATTTATAACTCTCAAGGGTAATATGCATTTCAAGGAACTGAAAAGTTTAATTATACTATTACATTTATAACTCTCAAGGGGAGTCATAGAAAAGTAGTTGTTAGTCCACTAAAGGGAGAAACCTGTTCCAAATTTCCTATAAGTTGCCATATGAAAGGAGATTTAAAATGACACTCAAATTGGAGAAATATCAGCTCATTAAGGTAATAGTAATATATATTCCTCGGGATTCACACAATCAAGTTATTAGCATTTCGAATCCCCCAACCCCAAATATGTGATGTAATTGTTTCTTCTGCTATTAAAAATAAAAAGTTATAAGCTAAAGAATTCCCATGACATAGGATCTGTATGATTTCAGGAGTGCTCAAAATCCAATGATGTTACTCCTATTGCGTATGCTCATCTGATTAGACCACTAGGAACCATCATATTCCATGCTTCCTATAAGGGACAACATGCTTATGTGACACTTCTTTTCAGAAGCACCAACTAGGACTTGATAGGAAGTTCTAAATCCACCAATGCACTGAAATCTACAGAAAAAGAAATTCCCCTTTCAACTTGCTCGCATGTGTGTAAAATCTTTTTCATTTTCATTTTCTTTCGCACATGGTATTTCATTTTCAAGAAGTAGCTGAAACAAAGTAAAAACTCTCAAGTAAACTTAACTTTTAAGGCTACAGCTATAGTTTCAAGAAATATCACAGTGCACTCTTTATAAGAGTGAATAAAACAAAGTCAAGTTTCAACAACTACTCAAAACTAACTTCAACACATGCAATCTTTTCAAGAGTGAGTATATAGCTAATTAAACGTACCTTTTTAACACTGTTGAAGACCAGCTAGTTTCTTCAAGGTGCAAAATTGGAAAATTAAATATTATTGAAAAAAAATGAAGGGAAATAAATCAGTGAAAATAGAGTGAAACAAAGGAAAAAAAACTGAATCTGACCCGTATTCTTGCTTTGAATCAGTGAAAATAAATCAGAATTATTTTTTAAACTAGTTTATAAAAAAATCTGAATCAGTGAAATACCAGCACTCTTACTTTGGTATGCTACTCTTGTCCTTCAAATCTGAATCTATACTTAGATACCTGATACAAGAATATAGCTAAATTCAAAAAGAAAAAAATCTGAATCGGTGAAAATAAATCAGAATTATTTTTTAAACTAGTTTATATAAAAAAAAAATCTGAATCAGTGAAATACCAGCACTCTTGCTCTGGTATACTACTCTTCTCCTTCAAATCCGAATCTATACTTAGATACCTTATACAAGAATATAGCTATATTCAAAAGAAAAAAAAGTAAACCTAATCTTGAATCCGACCCGATCACTTGATACGAACACTTTCGAAAGCCGACACACACAAAAGAAAAGAAACCCTAACCTTCAAACTTAAGATTTCCACTCTCTTCCTTGAATCTTCAATGGCTTCACTGACCCAAGATGGTGGCCTCTCTCTGGTCTTCAAACTTCATTATCTGTCATGCAATACCAAGAGCTTTGAATCAAAGGACCAGAAAACTTTTAAAAAACTAGACCCAAAAAATATCAAGGGTATCTTTGGTTTGAGAGGGAGGAGAGGATAAAGTTCGAGTACCCCTCCAAATTCTCTCATTTTTCATCCCATTTACTCTCCTTCCAATCTCCCAAACAAGGGAGATATAAGAAAGCTATAGTTTTGATAAGAACTGGAGGGGTAAAAATACTCATTCAAACCGTCTCGTTTAATTTAAAAAAACTCCCAATCAAGAGGGACAATGTACAATTCATTTCCTCTCAAACCAAATAAGGTGTAAAAGGGAAAAATAGATTCTTCGAAGCTCCCACTAGAAGCAAAATTAAACATCCTAAAGGCCAATCAAGTACCCCAAACAAGCATAGAGAAGGAAGCCAATCAATACATGCTTAAAATTGAACAATAATAAGAACAGAGAATACAAATCCTACACCATATTCTCAGGACAAAAATAGGCAAAGGCATCATTTGGAACTCAGCAGCAACAAAATAAAGAAAAGGAAAATATTTGCGTCCCTTATCTATACCATATTTAGAATTTTAATCTTTCTTTCCCTTTCTTATTAACTTTAATCAACCTTATAATCTACTTCCTATTAAATAATTTGAGAATCCTAAAAACTCAACACAAGAAGGAACAAGTAGAGGCCATTGAAAACACCTTCAAATCAGAACAAATTCCACAGACACCCATATTTTAATCTCCTTCTGCTTGTTCTTATTAATTTAATCAACTTTACAAATTTGTGATCTACTTCCTATCAACTAACTTAAGAACCATAAAAATTCAAACAAAAAAAGAACAAGCAAAAGCCCTTGAAAACACCTCTATCCCACAGACTAGCACGAGGTAACATTAAGTTCCCTTTTTTTCGTTTGGATCTCAGCAACAACAAAATAAAAGGAAAGAGAAAAGCGTTGCGTTCCTCTTCTAAAGCATATTTACAATTTTAACTTTTCCTCTTTCTTATTAGGTTTAATAAACCTTATAATCTACTTCCTATCAGAATTGAAGAAACCTAAATTCAAAATAAAAAAATAAACATAATCTTGAATCCAACCTAATCACTTGATACGAACACTTTCAAAACCAGGCGCACACAAAAGAAAAGAAACATTAACCTTTAAACTTAAGATTTCCACTCTCTTCCTTGAATCTTCAGTGGCTACACTAACCCAAGATGACGATCTCTCTCTAGTCTTCAAATTTCAGCTTTCACCATTGATGGAGAGATCGACAAAACAGAGAGATTGAGAGGGAGATGAGAATGGTTGATTATGTGTTTCCTGGTATTGTTGGCGTTTGTCTAAGGTTTAAACATGGTTTGAAAGGGTTCAGCATCAGGTCTTGGCGCCTCGGCTCAAGGTGTGCGTGCCTCAGTCTCCAGGAAGTCCAGAAGATGGGAAAGCAGCTGTGCGCCGCAGCCCAAGAATTGTGCGCCGCGGCCTGGCTATGTGCGCCGCAGCTCAGCCACTCCAGGCCGCAGCCTCCAGCATGATAGAAGATTTCAGCCCCTTCCAGGCCGCGGCTTGCCCTGTTCTAGGCCGTGGCTTGAAGGCACACTGATGCTGATTTTTCCAGCCTTTTGTTAGGTGCGTGGATGCATGATCAATACACACAGGATTACTTAGACTTGATCAAAGGCAATGGTTGATTAGTCCTCAAGATCTAAGGGTGGATATTGACCTTCAAGATTGGTCAAGAAGTTGGTGCACTGTATATAGGGTCATCTAGGTGCAAATCAACATAACTTGTGATTGTGAATGAGAGATCAATCGTAAGAGTGCAAAGACACAAAGCAAGAGAGACTCATTAGAGAGGCTGGTAGTTTAGAAAGAGAGTAGTATAGAGAGGGGATTCAAGGGACTTGTAAGTGGAATTTTCAAGGGGAAAAGTTCCAGGGTAACTCAAGACCTTATCACTTTCTTTTCTCTCTTCTTTCCTTCTTCAAGAACAAGAGGTTTCTTGAAGATAAGTTGTTGTAACTTATAAGAACCATTGATTTAGTGCAGAGAGTTCAGAGGAACTCACGGGGATGTAGGCTATTGCAGAACTTCGATAACAATTGTTGTGTTCTTTCTTTTCTTTGATTTCTGTTTCTGTTTCCGATTCATTACAAGTCATTCTAGACTTGCATGTTTGGAAGATCACCACCTGGGCATCAAGAAGGTAACTTCCCAATAGTGGTATCAGAGCAAGAACAGAAGGTATCAAAGCAATACTCCAAGAATCAAAGGCCAACTTCTTAGGTGATTCAAGAACGGTGTTGGGATCAAGATCTGATCGTGTTCTTGAGGGTGATTCAAGAACAGTATTGAGATTTATCTTTAATCGAGTTCTTGAGATTTAGAAGTTTGGGAAAGCAATTATGAGTGCTGCATAAATCTGGGATTTTTTCCACAAGATGAATTCAAATTTCATTGTAGAGAAGTTTGATGGAAAGGGAGACTTTGCCCTTTGGAAGCGGAAGATCAAGGCTGTTCTTATACAACAGAAGGTGGACATGGCGATTGGAGAAGATGACGCTTTTCCAGCAAGTATCATAGAGGTCCAATGGATTGAGATGAAGAAGATGGCATACAACACCATTTTCTTGGACATGTCGAATAGTGTCACAAGGGAGTACGGAGACTCGAAAGATCCTGTTGTCATATGGAAGAAACAAGATGAGTTGTTTCTTACCAAAACTCTCCCTAATAAGATTTATCTTCTTAAAAGAATCTTTGCTTTTAAAATGGATGCTAATAAAGAGTTGCAAGATAATCTTGATGTGTTCAATAAGCTAGTTCAAGATTTGAATAGCTGTAGCATAACATTTTCGGATAAACAATTGGTTGTTATTTTGTTGAATTCTCTTCCTGATTATTTTGATAATTTGATTAATGCTATTGAATATAGAAGATGTACTGTTGGAAATCACCTTGATAAGATACTCAGGTGGTGATCTTCCAAACACCCAAGTCTAGAATGACTTGTAAAGATTAGGAATCGAAAACAGAAACAGAAATCAAAGAAAGAAAGAAGACAAGCGATTTGTTATTGAGGTTCGGCAATAGCCTACATCCCCGTGAGTTCCTCTGAACTCTCTGCACTAAATCAATGGTTCTTTTACAATCACAGCAACCCCTCTCCAAGAAGTCTAAGTTCTTGAAGAAAAAAGAAGAAGAAGAAACAGAAAGTGATAGGAACTAACCCTGGAATTTTCCCAAGAAAATTCCCTTTACAAACCCTTCAATCCCCTTTCTATTCTACTCACTCTTCTAAACAACCAACCTTACAAATGAGTCTCTCTTATTCTATGTCTTTGCACTCTTTAAAATTCTCTCACTTTTGATTACAAGTTATGTCACATTTTTGTTGAGAATGAAGCTAGGTGACCTTTTATATAGTGCACCAAATTCTTGTCCAATCTTGAGGGTCAATATTCACCCTTAGATCTTGATGACCAATCAACCATGGCTTTTGATCATTCTTTAGTGATCCTATGAGTTTTAAACATGTCTCACGAACCTAACTAAAGGCTGAAGCATGTGTGCCTGAAGGTGCGTCCTGAAATAGGGGGGCGCCGCGGCTCAAGGAAAAGCACTAATTCACCATTTTCTAGGCGCCGCGGCCTGGAGGACGGGGCACCGCGGCCTGGCCCTTCCTCCAGCCCTCATCCTTGTTGGGCGCCGTGGCCTGGACAAGGCAGGGCCGCGGCACACACTAGTGCTGAGCCCTTTTGGTTGCTTGTGTGCTGAGGCACACACCTAGTGTACTGAACCTTGATGCTGAACTCCTTCCAACCTCAACCATGTTTAAACCTTAGAAAACTCCAACAATCTCTACCTTTGTCTAAGTATTTAAAATGAACCCATTGTGTAGAGAACTCAGTATCCAAACCCATCTTGAGTCATCATATCAACTGACTCCAATCCTAAGTAGTCCAAGGCAATGATTGAACTTACTTAGGGGTAGAACCTTGGTGCCTAAATCTTTAGGATTTTCTTTCGTGGCTACCTTATCTACATGAATGCATCCATCCGTAACATTTTCCCGAATGAAATGATACCTAACATCCATGTGCTTTGTCCTCTCATGGAACACCAGATTTTTACACAAGTGTAATGCACTTTGACTATCCGAAAACACCACAACCTGCTCTTCTAGGACCTTCAACTCTTCCAACAACCCTTTGCACCACATAGCCTCTTTTATGGCTTCCGTTGCTGCTATGTACTCAGCCTTGGTTGTTGAGAGTGCTACCACAGGCTAGAACTAAGCCTTCCAACTTACACAACATCCGTTTAAGTTGAAGAAGTAGGAGGTAATCGATCTTCTTTTATCCCGGTCTACTCCATAGTCCGAATCCGCATATCCTTCAAGACAGATGGACTTACCCCTCTTCTCATAAATCAATCCCACATCTAGGCTTCCCTTCAAGTACCTTAGCAACTACTTCATCCCAAGCCAATGCTCCTTTCCGGGATTACTTATAAACTTGCTGAGAACACTTATTACATGAGCAATATTAGGTCTAGTTCTTACCATAGTGAACATAACTGATACCGGATTTAAATAGAATTGAAGGAAACTAAACAAACAAACAACAAAATGAAAGATAGGAGTTCACCACCCAAGAGATAACACCAAAGGGATATAGAATATCACCACCCGAAGGATTAACACAAGGGATACAGAACTATAGGAATTCACCACTCTAAGGATTATACCAAAGAGATACAAAATTACAAGAAGAAGAAAACTCTCTTCTAAAAGCCAAAGGCTGATTTCAATTCATAAACTCAAGTATGATTTTTCAACTTACAAACACAATTATTTATAGAGCTTAGAACAACCCTCTAAGCTTAGGACAAGCAAGAAAACAAGGCATAAAACATGCAAGCAAACAATCCCTAAAACATGCAAGGAAACAATCCATAAAACATGCAATGAAACAATCCCTAAGACAAGGAAGGAGACAATCCCTAAAACATGCAAGAAGACAATCCCTAAAACATGCAAGGAATCAAGGAAAAGGCCAAAAGAAGAATACAATCTAGGAATTTCAGGAGGACCCAACTAGCAGAATTCAAACGGTCATATCTTCTTCCACACATCTCCAAATGGGCTGAAACTTGTTGGGTTGGAAAGATGACATCTTGAACTTCAATTTAGGCTTAAGAAAGTCTCAAAAAGTAGATCATTTGGGCCTGTTATGATGGGCCTAAATCTAATAGATTGTTGCATCCAAATCTTCTTCCACTTTGGGCTTAGACCTTGCACCTTGCTTAGTTGATAAGATATTTTGTTATTTTTTGTTGGGCAGGCCCATGTTAGGTTGGACATACCCATTTCATGAGGCCTTATTTGTTAGGTTGAAGGTTTGTTGGACACACCTGTGTCAATAACAGAACCAACAGCACTAGAGTAAGGGACTTTTTCCATTTCCTTCTTCTCCACCTCTGATCTTGAACATTGATCGCTGGAGAACTTGAAATAACCAGCAAGGGGAACCTCCACTGGTTTAATATTTCTATAGAGAACTTAGATATCATCTTCTCTGTGTAGAAATTTTGAGAGATCTTCAATCTGTTTCTCTCCCTTTCCCGGATGATACACATCCTAAAGATCTTCTGTGCATGGCTAAGATCCTTCATCTCAAACTCCTCACTGAGTTGAGCCTTCAATTTTCTTATTCTCTCCATGCTACTCCAAACCAGCAACATATCATCAACATAGATGAGGATGATTACCACTTCCTCCACCTTGTGCCCCTTATAATATAAGCACGAATCATAGTAGCTTCTCAAGAAACCCAGGCTGGTTACAAAAGAATCAAACCTCTTATTCCATTGCCGAGGTGATTGCTTTAGGCCATAAAGAGATTTCTTCAATTGGCACATCAAATCTCCCTACCTTCCTTCCTAATAGCCTTCGGGTTGCCTCATGTAAATGGTCTCATCAAGCTTTCCATGTGAATATTGTCTTCACATCCATTTGCTCGATTTCCCAATTGAATTGGACCACCAATGCTAATACTATATCTATCGTCTTGTACTTCACAACTGGTGAGAAGATTTCGGTGAAATCTATGCCCTCTTTTTGAGTGAACCCCTTCGCTACCAACCTAGCTTCATACCGGACTTCATCTCCTGGAGTGTTCCCTTCTTTGATCTTGTAGATCCATCTACAATCCACAACTCTCTGTTTTTCTGGTTTGGGCATCAATTCCCAAGAGTTATTCTTCCTCAAATAATCCATTTCTTCCTCTATAGCTAGCTGCCACTTTGACGAATCCTTACACTCCATGGCATCCATATAAGTTTCTGGTTCAACCATCCCTCATTCTGTCTAAGGAGCTGCTATATTAGCATGACCATATCTTAAAGGTGGTCTAACAACCCTTCTTTCCCGGTCCCTTGTGAGCTGGTAGTCATTCTGACTTGCTGCATCAACCCCTTCTAGTTCAGCCTCCTCTTGAGTTTCTTGAGTTTGGCCTTCATCAATGGGCTCTACCTGGTCCGAACCCTCTTGCCTTCCTTACTCTACCTGAACCAAATTCTCCTTGATGCGATGCTCCACAAATTTTAGAGTGGTTTGCTCACTAGCCCTTGCAGGGTTAGTTTTCTCCAAGTAGGGAAATAACAATTCATTAAAAATAGCATCCCTACTTATTATGAGTTTCATTCCTTTTGGTTTTAAGGACCACAACCTGTACCCCTTAACCCCATCACCATACCCTAGAAACACACATTTTTTAGACCTTGGGTTAAGTTTATCATCCTTTTGATGTGCATATGCAACACACCCAAAAGTCCTTAGGTTGCTCAACTCAAGGGGTTTCCCACTCCATATCTCCATAGGAGTCTTGAGCTTTAAAGCTCTAGAGGGTGATCTATTTACCAAGTATGCAGCAGTAGCCACAGCTTCTCCCCAAAAATGTTTTGGTAAACCAAACCCAATTAACATGCACCTAACCTTTTCCATAAGGGTTCTATTCATCCTCTCAGTAACTCCATTTTGCTGAGGTGTTTTTACAACTGTTCTATGTCTTAGAATGCTATTTAACTCACAGAATTTACCAAAATCCTTATTACAAAATTCTAAGCCTTTATCGGTTCGTAAAGCCTTAACTACCCTACCCGTTTGAGTCTCCAGCACCTTTTTCCACACCACAAATTTATTCAAAGCATCTGATTTATTTTTAAGCAAATAAAATCAAACCTTTCTTGAATAATCATTAATTAAAGACAGAAAGTAAAAGTTACCTCCCTGTCTTGGTGTTCTTGCTGGTCCCCAAAGGTTCGAATGAATGTAGTCAAGAATCTCCTTAGACTTG
The DNA here is from genome assembly GCA_023935145.1 of Bretschneidera sinensis. Taxonomy (NCBI): domain Eukaryota; kingdom Viridiplantae; phylum Streptophyta; class Magnoliopsida; order Brassicales; family Akaniaceae; genus Bretschneidera; species Bretschneidera sinensis. The sequence goes on along the minus strand of CM043700.1, from coordinate 78,864,813 downwards.
CGCACTCCGGTGTTGAAGCTAACCCGGTGTTGCTTCCCAAAAATGCAACACTCGCAGAAATCAAGTTTCTCTACTTTGTCTCCACCAAGTAGGCCATCCTTGCTAAGAACTTCTAGGCCCTTTTTGCTCATGTATCCCAAGCGAGTGTGCCAAAGGGCTGCCCTATCCATCTCAGCCATCAAGCTTACTGCTTGATCATTGATTTCTGTCTCTCCGATCATCTTATAGAGTCCATCATTTATTGCTGCTTTGATCACTACCAAAGATCCCTTGGCCACCTTGATCTTTCCTCCCTCAACTTTACATCTGTAGCCTATGGAATCCAACTGCCTTAATGAGATCAAATTCCTCTTCGAATCCGGAAGATACCTCACATTTCGCAGCAGTCTTGTGACTCCATCAAACATCCTCAACTGGATGTCTCCTATCCCCCTCACTTGGCAAGAATTTTCATTCCCCAAGAAAACCTTCCATCATTGATCTCCTTGAAATTCTTAAACCATTCCTAGTGAGGGCACATATGATAAGTGCACCCGAAATCCATAATCCATTTATCACTGCCTTGCCTCCTGCTAACATTTGAGAACACAACAAGAACATCATCTTGCTGTTATCCTTTGGCAACCAAAGCCTCTCCATTGTTGGTATGACTTCTTCTCTCATCCCATATCTTCTTCTGGCAATCTTTCTTGAAATAACCCTCCTTGTTACAGTAGAAGCATCTTTTTCTTCCAAATCTTGATTTGGAATGAGATATCCCATGGCTCTGCCCTCTACCTCTTGATTTCTCCCAGTAGTTTCCATGAATGCTGCTACCATTCCGAGTTGATGGCCTTCCTCTTATGAACAACACTTCCCCACTTGATGCCTCCCTACTCTTGGCTTTGAAATTACGAGCCTTTATAACATTGACCACAATTTCTTTGGTTAGTGTATCTCTTCCATATTCAATTGCATTAATTAAACTATCAAAGCAATCAGGAAGAGAATTTAATAACATAACAGCCAATTGTTCATCCGAGAATTTAATACTACAACTAGCCAAATCTTGAACTAGTTTATTAAAGACATAAAGATTATCTTACAACTCTTTATATGGATCCATTTTAAAAGCAAAGATTATTTTAAGAAGATAAATCTTGTTAGGGAGAGTTTTGGTAAGAAACAACTCATCTAGTTTCTTCCATATGACAGTTGGATCTTCCGAGTCTCTGCACTCCCTTGTGACACTATCCGACATGTGTAAGAAAATGGTGCTGTAAGCCATCTTCTTCATCTTAATCCATTGATCCTCCGTGATACTTGCTGGAAAAGTATCAACTTCTCTAATAGCCAAGTCCACCTTCTGTTGCATAAGAACAACCTTAATCTTTCGCTTCCACAGGGAAAAATCTCCCTTTCCATCAAATTTCTCAACAACTAAATTTGATCCCATCTTCCGGAGATGATCCCAGATATGTGCAGCACCCATAAATTCTTTTCAACTTCTTCTAAACCTCAAGAACACGATCAAAGATTGATCTTAACACCATTCTTGAATCAACCTCAAGAACACGATCTGATCTTGATCTTTACTTCGTTCTTGAATCACCCAAGAAGTTTGTTCTTTGATTCTTAGAGTCTTGCTCCAATACCTTCTGTTCTTGCTCTGATACCCAGCTATGCAAGCTCTGATACCACTATTGGAAATCACCTTGACAAGATGCCTAGGTGGTGATCTTCCAAACACCCAAGTCTAAAATGACTTGTAAAGATTAAGAATCGGAAACAGAAACAGAAATCAAAGAAAGAAAGAAGATAAGTGATTTGTTATCGAGGTTCTGCAATAGCCTACGTCCCCGTGAGTTCCTCTGAACGCTTTGCACTAAATCAATGGTTCTTGTACAATATTAGCAACCCTTCTCCAAGAAGCCTAAGTTCTTGATGAAACAAAGAAGAAGAAGAAACAAAAAGTGATAAGAACTAACCTTGGAATTTTCCCAAGAAAATTCCCTTTACAAGCCCTTCAATCCCCTTTCTATTCTACTCACTCTTCTAAACAACCAGCCTTACAAATGAGTCTCTCTTGTTCTGTTTCTTTGCACTCTTTACAATTCTCTCACTTTTGATCACAAGTTATGCCACATTGTTGTTGAGAATGAAGCTAGGTGACCCTTTATATAGTGTACCAACTTCTTGTCCAATCTTAAGGGTCAATATCCACCCTTAGATTTTGATGACCAATCAACCATGGCCCTTGATCATTCCTTAGTGATCCTATGAATTTTAAACATGTCTAACAAATCCAACTAAAGGATGAAGCATGTGTGCCTTAGTGTACCTGAAGGTACGGCCTGAAACAGGGGGCGCCGCGGCTCAAGGCAAAGCACCAATTCACCACTTTCTGGGCGCCGCGGCCTGGGCCCTTCCTCCAACTCTCCTTCTTGCTGGGCGCTATGGCCTGGACAAAGTAAGGCCATGGCGCACACTGGTGCTGAGCCCTTTTGGTTGCTTGTGTGCTGAGACACACATCTAGTGTGCTAAACCTTGATGTTGAACTCCTTCCAACCTCAACAATGTTTAAACCTTAGACAAACTCCAACAGATACTTTAACCAAGGAGATTGTGATTAATGCCATAAGAACTCATGATTTCAAAGCCAAGATGAGGGAAGCATTAAGTGGGGAAGGGCTGTTCATTAGAGGAAGGCCAGCAACTCGGAATGGCAATAGCATTAATGGAAACTATCGGGAGAAATCAAGAGGTTGAGGGCAGAGCCATGGGAGATCTCATTCCAAACTGAGATTTGGAGGAAAGAGATGTTTCTACTATAATAAGGAGGGTCATTTCAGGAGAGATTGCAAGAAAAAGATGTGATGACAGAGAAGGAAACCATACCAAGAATGGAGAGGCTTCGGTTGCCAAAGGATAACAACAAGATGGTGTTCTTGTTGTGTGCTCAAATGTGAGCAAGAGGCAAGGTAGCGAGAAATGGATCCCGGATTCCAGGTGCACTTATCACATATGCCCTCACAAGGATTGGTTCAAGAATTTCCAGGAAACTGATGATGAAAAGGTTTTCTTGGGGAATGACACTTCTTGCCAAGTGAAGGGGATATGAGACATCTAGTTGAGGATGTTTGATGGAGTCACAAGACTGCTGCGAAATATAAGGTATCTTTCAGATTTGAAAAGGAATTTGATCTCATTGGGGTAGTTGGATTCCATGGGGTACACATACAAGGCAGAGGGAGGAAAGATCAAGGTGTCTAAGGGATCTTTGATAGTGATCAAAGCAGCAATAAAAAATGGACTCTATGAGATGATCGGAGAGACAGAAATCAGGGATCAAGCAGCAAACTTGATGGCTGAGATGGATAAGACAGCCCTTTGGCACACTCACTTGGGACATATGAGTGAAAAGTGCCTACAAGTTCTTAGCAAGAATGGTCTACTTGGTGGTGACAAAGTAGAGAAATTTGATTTCTGTGAGTGTTGCACTCTTGAGAAGCAACACCGGGTCAGCTTCAACACTGGAGTGCACAAGTCTAAGGGGATTCTTGACTACATTCATTCGGACCTTTAGGGACCAATAAGAACACCAACACAGGGAGGTAACTTTTACTTTCTGTCTTTAATTGATGATTATTCAAGAAAAGTTTGGGTTTATTTGGTTAAAAATAAATCAGATGCTTTGAATAAATTTGTGGTGTGGAAAAAGTTGCTAGAGACTCAAACGGGTAGGGTAGTCAAGGCTTGACGAACCGATAATGGCTTAGAATTTTGCAATAAGGATTTTGATAAATTATGTGAGTTAAATGGCATTCTAAGACATAGAACGGTTGTAAAAACACCTAAGCAAAATAGAGTTGCTGAGAGGATGAATAGGACCCTTATGGAAAAGGTTAGGTACATGTTAATTGAGTCCGGTTTACAAAAATATTTTTGGGGGGAAGCTGTGTCTACTGCTACATACTTGGTAAATATATCACCCTCTAGAGCTTTAGAGCTCAAGACTCCCATAGAGATGTGAAGTGGGAAACCCCCTGAGTTGAGCAACCTTAGGAGTTTTGGGTGTGCTGCGTTTGCACATCAAAATGATGATAAACTTAACCCAAGGTCTAGAAAATGTGTATTTCTAGGGTATGGTGATGGGGTTAAAGGGTATAGTTTGTGGTCCTTAGAACCAAAAGGAATGAAACTCATAATAAATAGGGATGTTATTTTTAATGAATTATTATTTCCCTATTTGGAGAAAACTAACCCTGCAGGGGCTAGTGAGCAAACCAGTACGAAATTTGTGGAGCATCACATCAAGGAAAATTCAGTTAAGGTAGAGCAAGGAAGGCAAGAGGATTCAGACCAGGTAGAGCCCATTGATGAAAGCCAAGCTCAGAACACTCAAGAGGAGGCTGAACTGGAAGGAGATAATGCAGAAAGTTAGAATGACTATTAGCTCACAAGGGACCGGGAAAGGAGGGTGGTCAGACCACCTTTGAGATATGGGTTTGTGGATGCAAATGTAGCAGCTCGTTAATTAGAAGGAGGGATGGTTGAACCAGAAACTTACATGGAAGCCATGGAATGTAAGGAGTCGTCAAAGTGGCAGCTAACTATGGAGGAAGAAATGGATTCTTTGAGGAAGAACAACTCATGGGAATTTGTGCCCAAACCAAAAAAAAAGAGAGTTGTGGATTGTAACTGGGTTTACAAGATCAAAGAAGGGAACACTCCAAGGGATGAAGTCTGATATAAAGCTAGGCTGGTGACGAAGGGGTTCACATAAAGAGAAAGCATAGATTTCACCAAAATATTCTCACCGGTTGTGAAGTACAAGATGATACGGATAGTATTGGCAATGGTGGTCCAATTTGATTGGGAGATCAAGCAAATGGATGTGAAGACATCATTCTTGCATAGAGAGCTTGATGAGACCATCTACATGAGGCAACCCGAAGGCTATGAGGAAGGAAGACAAGGAGAGTTGGTGTGCAAATTGAAGAAATCTCTCTATGGCCTGAAGCAATCACCTCGGAAATGGAATAAGAGGTTCAATTCTTTTGTAACTAGTTTGGGTTTCATGAGGAGTTACTATGATTCGTGCTTGTACTACAAGGGGCACAAGGTGGAGGAAGTGGTGATCATCCTCATCTATGTTGATGATATGCTATTGGTTGGGAGCAGCATGGAGATGATAGAAGAATTGAAGGTTCAATTCAGTGAGGAGTTTGAGATGAAGGATCTTGGCCATGCACAGAAGATCCTTGGGATGAATATAATCCGGGAAAGGGAGAGAAATAGATGAAGATTTCTCAGACTTCCTACATAGAGAAGATGACATCTAAGTTCTCTATGGAAGATAGCAAACCATTGAAGGTTCCCCTTGCTGATCATTTCAAGTTCTCCAGCGATCAATATCCGAGATTGGAGGTGGAGAAGAAGGAAATGGAAAAGGTATCTTACTCTAGTGCGGTTGGATAAGTCATGTTCATGATTGTAAGCACTAGACCCGACATTTCTCAAGAAATTAGAGTTCTCAACAGATTTATGAGTAATCCCGAAAAGGAGCAGTGACTTGGGATGAAGTGGTTGCTAAGGTACTTAAAGGGAAGCCCAGATGTGGGGCTGGTTTATGAGAAGAGGGGTAAGTCCATCTGTCTTGAGGGTTATGTGGATTCGGGCTATGGAGCTAACCGAAGTAAAAGAAGATCGATTACCTCCTACTTCTTCAACTTAAACGGATATTGTATAAGTTAGAAGGCTCAGTTGCAGCCGGTGGTAGCACTCTCAACAACTGAGGCTGAGTACATAGCAGCAACGAAAGCCATTAAGGAGGCTTTGTGGTTCAAAGGGTTGTTGGAAGAGTTGAAGGTCCTGAAAGAGCAGGTGGTGGTGAATTCAGATAGCCAAAGTGTGTTGCACTTGTGTAAGAATCCGATGTTCCATAAGAGGAAAAAGCACATGGATGTTCAGTATCATTTCATTCAGGAAAATGTTACAGAAGTTTGCATTCATGTTGACAATGTGGCCACGGAGGAAAATCCGGTAGATTTAGGCACCAAAGTTCTACCTCTAAGTAAGTTCAATCATTGCCTTGGACTTCTTAGGATCGGAGTCGGTTAAATGATGACTCAAGATAAGTTTGGATCCTGAGTTCTCTGCACAATGGGTTCAGGTTTAAAAGCTTAGACAAAGGTAGAGATTGTTGGTGTTTGTTTAAGGTTTAAACATGGTTTGAAAGGGTTCAGCATCAGGTCTTGGCGCCTCGGCTCAAGGTGTGCGCGCCTCAGCCTCCAAGAAGTCCAGAAGATGGGAGAGCAGCTGTGCGCCATGATCCAAGGAGTGTACACCGTGGCCTGGCCATATGCATCGTGGTCCAGTATGATAGAAGATTTCAACCCCTTCTAAGCTGTGGCTTGACCTGTTCTAGGCCGCGGCTTAAAGGCACATTGATGCTGATTTTTCCAACCTTTTGTTAGGTGCGTGGATGCATGATCAATACGCACAGGATCACTTAGACTTGATCAAAGGCTATGGTTGATTAGTCCTCAAGATCTAAGGGTGGATATTGACCTTCAAGATTGGTCAAAAAGTTGGTGCACTATATATAGGGTCATCTAGGTGCAAATCAACATAACTTGTGATTGTGAATGAAAGATCAATTGTAAGAGTGCAAAGACATAAAGCAAGAGAGACTCATTAGAGTGGCTGGTAGTTTAGAAAAAGAGTAGTATAGAGAGGGGATTCAAGGGACTTGTAAGTGGAATTTCCAAAGGGGAAAGTTCCAGGGTAACTCAAGACCTAATCACTTTCTTTTCTCTCTTCTTTCCTTCTTGAAGAAAAAGAGGTTTCTTGAAGAGAAGTTGCTGTTACTTGTAAGAACCAATGATTTAGTGCAGAGAGTTCAGAGGAACTCACGGGGACGTAGGCTATTGCCAAACCTCGATAACAATTGTTGTGTTCTTTCTTTTCTTTGATTTCTGTTTCTGTTTCCGATTCATTACAAGTCATTCTAGACTTGTGTGTTTGGAAGATCACCACCTAGGCATCAAGAAGGTGATTTCCCAACAGGTATTACGCTAAAGCAAAAGGGAGTTACGCTAAAGTAAAAGAGAGTTTGAGAGAGTAGAAAAATGTTCTCCTTTTTCATATGTTAAGGTATAGGACTAAGACAATATATATATTGCACTAACTAACTAACTAGAAATAGTTATAGCACTAACTGATTAACTAGAATTAGTTACAAAACTAGCTAATATACAGTTAGACTAATGATAGTTAGGAAGCAGTAAATCTAATATTTACAAAGCTTAATTCTCCCCCTCGAGATGGACTATGAATATCTTTAACAGCCATCTTGGATAAGGGAGGAAGAACAATCTGCGCTCAACGATCGTGGAGAAGAAGACGCTTCAATCGAATCGAATCGAATCAGAGAAAGAGAAGAGCAGCGATCCGCTCTGATACCATATTACGCTAAAGCAAAAGGGAGTTACACTTAAGTAAAAGAGAGTTTGAGAGAGTAGAAAACTATTCTCCTTTTTCATGTGTTAAGATACAGGACTAAGACAATATATATAGCACTAACTAACTAGAAACAGTTACAACACTAACTAACTAACTAGAAACAGTTACAACACTAACTGACTAACTAGAATTAGTTACAAAACCAGCTAATATATAATTAGACTAATGAAAGCTAAGAAGCAATAAATCTAATATTTACAAAGCTTAATACCTGGGTATGGGTTTTGTGCGCGAAAGAGAGAGACAAAAAAGGTTATAGTTGTGAGAGAGAGAGAGAGAGAGAGAGATAAGAATGGGTCATTGTGTGTGCGAGAGAGGGTTTAATCACTGAGAATGGGTATTGAGAGTGAGAGACAAATAGAAGAATCAGTATGGTTTCAGAGCTCTCTTTGAGACTGCTTAAATGGTACGAGAGACAGATGAGAGTTAGACCTCTTTTTTTTTTTTTCTTTATTTGCAAAACAAATTTCATTAAAAAAAACTTACCGTGCTCAACAAAAAATTAGAATGCGCGGGGGAAGTGGCCTTTTATTTTTAGGTCTATATTGACATTTTCTTATTCCATAAGTATATTTTATGGTTTACATTTACGGATTTTGGGTTGTGTAAGTATATATATTATATATAGTGATAAAAAAATATATCCATCAGTATTGTAACGATCCATCCCGAGTAGGTTATACTTGAAACATCTTCATTACTTTCAGCATTGAGCACTTTAAATTATGATACAAATATACAACTTACAAATCATAACAACAAACTCCTTCAATACCTTGTCAAATTACACATTCAATTACAAACCCAAACAATTTTATAATACAAGATAATAAAAAGTTTTAAACCTTACAAAGACGAGAATAAAAAGAAAACTCCCCCACTACAACTAAGTTATGTATTTTCTCTTACAATGACTAAATCGTAACCAAGAATTTAGACTTCTAACAAAAAATCAAAATATAAGGATGTCGTAGTCGAGTGCTTTATTAAGAACCCCTTTCAACTTTGACAAAAAACTTCCGATGTTACTTGAAATGTTAGTAAAATAAAAGGGTAAGCTAAAAAGTTTAATGAGAAACACTTTAGGAGAAGTAATTGTATTGGAGGAAATTATCATTTTAAATACAATTAAATCATATAAATTATTTAATTACTAAGTGCACGTAATAAAATTCTTTAAGTTTCCTCCATTTATTTTTATCAATTCTATAACAAGAAGAAGATACCATAAATTCAAGAATTTACCAATGTCCTTACAATAATTTCAAACATACAAAGTTTACCACAATGCATACATCATAAAACCAATACAATATGGGGAGCCTCCCACTCGATATTTCTATCAACACAATTAACATTCATGCCCTTCACCAGGCCCAACACATCACATGCCTCTCAATGGCAAATCACAATAATTACCCCTCATGGGTTAATTCCATCATCACATCCATTATCAACGATATATAATGCCAATGCGAATGTAATGAGATGTATTATCATGTATATATTCATATCATCATAACGCCCCTCACTAGGCTAATCACATAACAACAGGGACGTCTCCCCACATATCGGTACGTCAAATCATTATATCATTTCTCAATAAAACATCTTCGGATCCCCTGCACTCTTTTTCGGGTGAGGTCCCACATGTCCAACAACATTTGTTACCTTTACACCCCTTGTAGGAAGGGACCTACCGCAATCTCACCACTCCCCCTCTTATAATACGCTAACTATATGTAGTGTGAAATGCACTCGTTAAGCTGTGAATATGCACTCAAGATTTATCAACCAATCACATCACAATTTCACAACTATCCAATCAATCATATTCATCACAATTTAACACACCAAATTTCTCAATGTAACTACATCGATTTATCTCTAAACTTATACCTCATGCAATCATATCTCAACATACAAAATTATCGTAACATTATTCTTTATCATTTACATACTAAAATCATATATACTCACATTCCTTATAACTCTATTATTTATGCTTTTTGGAAACAATCGCATTTTTTATACTTCATTTATTTTATACAATTTAATACGCTTACTAAAAGCAAGTGTAACTCACCCCTCAAACCAACTCCTAATCTTGAGATATCTCATTGTCTCTAAAACAATCCTCCACTACACCTAGCAGATATAAAAATTAACAAATCAACCAAAAATTACACAAAAAAAATTAAATTATCATCCAAGTGATATTTATATAAAGGGAAAATAAACTAGATTTTTAAATTATAACAAAAGTTTCTTTTTGCCTAAATACTTCCATAAACCTTACTCTTAGAGATTCAAATGAAAAGAAATAGTTTTTTCAAAACCATAAAGTTCATGTTTTTATCCCAAAAATCTCATTAAGTTGTTCTAAAAAGGTTTAGGGTTAAAAAGGTATGAAAAACCATTGTCTGTACATGAAAACATGGCTCCACAATCGACTGTCTAAGTGCACAGTCAACTATCTAAGCTCCAGAAAGTTTAGACAGTCGATTGTCCTTGCATTATGAAGTTTTTACCTAGATGGCAGTCGATTGTGAGTTTAACACAGTGGAGTGTCCATTGGTTCTAACACCTGAAAATCACGAAAAAAATATTATTTTTCTCTTCAAAACGTTGTTAAATCTTCATAAAACTCTCAAATACTTTAAAACATAAGTTCTTGAGAGTTAAAAAATGCAAACTTTACAATACCCATTGGAAGAAATGAACTCAAAACTCCAAATCAACAAACTTTGCATAAAACCCACTTTTCTCAACTTTTCCAAAAAAAAAACACTTCAAATTCAAAAACCCAAATCAAATTGTTAGTTGACTAGACAAGCTTGAAGAAATAAAGATAAAGAAGAGTAGATCCTTACCTTAGGGTTTGCAAAGATTTTTCCTAACCTTCCTTTTTCTCTTTCTTTTCCTTCATCTTTTTTTTCTTCTTCTTTTCTTCATTTCTCTCCTTTCTCTCGATTTCTTTTTCTTTCTCTAGAAGGATCCAACAATTGTTGGTACTTTCCTCCTTTCTCATTCTATTTATAGGCACAAATCCCTTAAATTTCAAAATCACCTTTCCTTTTTCATTTCCTTTATAACCTACCCAATCACTCTTTAAAAACCCAAAAGCTCCCCCAAGACATGACTTATTTACTACTAAGTCTTACTTTAATTATTTGTCTTCAAGATTTACACCCCAAAATGAACTAAAAAATAAATTCATTTTTTTAACAAGCACTCCAAGAACTTATTAAGGTGTAACTCTGCAAAATCTTAAAATATCCTTAAAAAAAATATTGGGCTATACAATTCTCCCCCACCAATAAAAATTTCATCCCCGAAATTTCCTTAACTAAGGTCCACAAAAACCACGGTTGACACTTTCCTAAATCTGTCTCACATTCTCAATTACACTTTTCAAGTTCTCCACTTTCTTCAAGATTTAACATGATAAGATTAAGTTTCAATCTCATCATCAACTTAATCTTTCTCTATCTCATTGCCATTCAACTACTGATTGTTAGAGTGATCTAACTTACAATTTTTAATAAACTTTATCCAAATCTTGCTAAAAATTCTTTTTATTCACTAAGCGACACCCGCCCTTCTATTAACTACTCAACCTTATAACTCATTCTTTCTCCCCCATTTGATCCTTTAATTCACCCAATCAGTTCCTCAAACCACATACACCTAATCAAAAGTATTACCTAAAATCATTTCCTCTTGCATCTTCTTTTCTGTTCTTGAGCTTCAAAAACTAAATTCCTTACCATTTCACATTTCTTTCTCTCGACTTCATACTTTAAGGCTCTCAAACGCGGTAAGACTTTTAAATCGTGTACCTTCCCCAAGATACCTCTTCACACGATCACTTACCAAATAAACCACATCCTCTTATTATTCAGTAACTTCTCTTCCAACTAAAAATTATACTTAGGAATTACCAATGTTATTATCACAAATTTTTTACTAAATTCAACTTAGTTCTTAATCAACTCCTCAAATTGTTTACTTCAGAACTCTAGGTTTACCCACAGAAAGAAATAACCGAATACAAACTAAATTCTAGAATTTTACAATTTAGAGTTCAATTTTGTAATTTACTCTCCTTCCTCGACACTTCTCTTAGCTCTAATCCAACTTTCTTACTTATTGTTTCCATTTAAAACTTTAATTTATCCACCACTAACCGGGGCATGTTTACACATAGACTTTTTGTATAACTCATCGTAGCAGCAATAGTTAAACATTTTACTCTTCATTACAACTCTAATTTGACTAATCTTTCTTTATCAACCAAAAACACATCCTAATTCATTTTGTAGCATCACTTGAACATTTGATGAACTAATCATTTTCACTCAGAGCTAACAAGTCCCATTCTACAAGTCTCTTCTTCAACCTAATCACTTAGTTATTTCTAATAATAACTTATTTAACCTTTTACTTAACCTCTACTTGAACTTTCCAAAGATCTTGTAGAACCTAATATTTTAAATTTAAATATATATTTTTTATCATAAGATTTCACCTCGACGCGTTTTTGCAATGCTTGTTCAAATTTAAGTTGTATTTAAGTTTGTTTTGGAGTTGTAAAAAATTCAAAACAAGTAAATAAAATGATATTTTAGTAGTAAAGATTATCTTGGGGGAAAATTTGAAATTTTAAGGGGTTTGGTGGTAAATTTGTAAAAGAGATAAGAAGTGGAGGGTTAGTGTGTAAAAAGATTATAGTACGTAGTATAAATAAGAGTAGAGGGAGAGAAGCCCAACATGTGTTGGACTTCTATAGAAGCACCGAGAGGGAGAGGAGGGAAAAAGAGAGAAAAAGAGAGAAAAGAAGAGAAAGGAAAAGAAAAGAGAAAAATGGGGGCTTTTCTTGCCAAAGCTTAAGGTAAAAGTTTGTGATACTTCTTCTTAATTTTTCATACATGTTTATTAAGTTAAGATTTTAAGTTTGGGTTTTGAAATCCAAGTGTTTTTGAGAAATTTAAAAAAAAAAAGGGTTTTGTGCTAGGTTTGAGGATTTGGAAGTTTCAACTTGAAATTTTGCTTTGGGTAGTGAATATTATTCAAGTTAAAACCATTTTAAATTTGTGTTTTGGTTGGATTGAAAGTTCCATGAGAGATAAGAAGTGTGTTTTGAAGAAAAATGATGTTTTTTGTCAAAAAATTTTAGATTTTTGACCAGACAGTCGACTGTCCCGAGTGCACAGTCGATTGTGCAACCGTTCTGGTCAGAGGACAGTCGACTATCCATTTTGGATAATCGACTGTGTAAACATTCTGGGTAGATAACAGTCGACTGTCCAAGCCTCTGAAACCATTTTCAAGCCTTGTTTTTCGAAAATAACTTATTTTTGATAAAGTATTTCAATCCTAGTCTCTTGCAAAGTACTATGAACTTGATTTCATGATAGAGTTTTGAAAGTTAAGATCTTGAAAAAGGTTTTTTTCTTTTTTTTTTTGTTTAAAACCATGTTAGATCAAATTTTATAAAAGTTTTAAATGAAATGAAAAAGGGTTTATGACTTAACCCCTAGATTTTTATGCTCGTATAAATTCTATGATGTGTTTGAGTGTTATTTAAGTTTATGTATCTTGAGTTAATATACTAAGTATTTATATACGTTAGGTGTGATCAGAGGAAAACACTGAAGGCTAGGGAGTAATCCAAGTTTGGAGTTGGTACGACAAAGGTGAGTTTCACCTTACTTCTAGTATGCGTAAAAATTTGTACAATAGAAATAAAAGGTTAAAGGTACAGAAATATAATAAATTATGGAATTATAATGAATAATGTGATGAGGATGATATAGATATGTGTATAAGATATGAGTATAAAAATACTTTGATGTGGTTTATGTTTGAGAATTGTGATGTGTATTGTTGTAATGGAAATTGGTTGGTGGATGTTCAATTGAAAAATGGTTGTGTTGTGAATGCATTACATATGGCATACTTTCTTAAATGATGTTGTGAAATGAGTAAAGTGGATGCATGTACATGTAAGGGTAGGTCCCGCTCACGAAGGGTGAAAGGAGACTGAAGAAATATTGAAAAGGTAGGACCCCACCCGAAAAAAGGGTGTAGGGGATATGAGGATATATGATGAGATGCTTGATGTACCGGTATGTGGGGAGACGTCCCCATTATTATATGATTAGCCCAGTGAGGGGAAATGATGTGTGATGAGATGAGCTGAGGCTTGAACATACATTCTTTCCATTTCATTTCATTGATGGTTGATGTGACGATGGGATTGGCCCATTTAGGTACACTTGTTGTGACTAGCCCATGACTAACCAGTGAAGGGCATGAGACGTTGATCATAATGATGTGAAAAATATTGAGATAGATATTACTTATAATTGGTTGAATTATGATATGTACCGTGTAATAAAAATTGTGTGAATTGTAATAATGATATCTTTTATGCTTAGTAATGAGAAAATTAACTGGAAGTATATTTAAAAGTTATATTACTTTTGCTTAGTAAACAAATAGCTTATATGAGAAAATTTGTTAATAAATGAAATTTTTTATATTACTATTTCTTCTAGTAATGTGTTTCTCACTAAGCTTTTTAGCTCACCCCTTTATTTTACTAACCTTTTAGGAAAAGTACTAGAAGGTGTGAAATCAAAAGTTGAAAGGAGTTTTTAATGAGGTCCTCATCCATGGCATCCTCATCTTTTGGGTCTTGTTAGGAGTTTAAGTTGTTGAGTGTAGTTTATTTTGTAAGATTTTGTAAAAGTGGTTGTATTTGAGGAAGTTCTTTTTTACTTATGTTTTCTTTAAAAATCTTAAAAGTTGATATATTATATTGAAAGGTTTCAAGTATGTTAAGAATTTTGTTTGTATGGATTTGAAATATTTGAAGAAAATTTCGTTTGAGTTATATGTTTTGTTTGACTACATCTTAACTCAAGCTGCTAAGTGATGAGAGGTAATAGAACCGTTTCGAGTAAAACCCACTAGGGATAGGTCGTTACAGATCTTATCCATATAAATCTTTCATTTGGTGCTGATGGTACCTTAAATTTTACTACTCTTTTCATTCTTCCAAAGTCATTCCATTCCTATACATCTCTCCCTAGATCACGTCTTCTACTCAACCCCCTTGCCATGTATTCTACACTTTGCGTCCAACCAATATTTCTCATTCTTTAATCTCTTTTGTTAGTCTACAGAACTATAATATCTTTGTTTCTTTATTCCACTTCTACTTTCCCATTAAACTCTTACATACTCGAACTACTCTCTTGACCTAACTACACTTCCAAATTCTTTGTCCACTAGTTACTTGTCTTGCATCTAAACTCATTTCTCTTTTACCATCATCTTCCTAACACTCTCATATCTTATTAAACCTTTTGTCTCCTATAAAACACCTCTTTAACATTTCTAGTTACAATGTAACCTCATTTGCTAAGAATACATCTCATTTTATGATAGTTGCCACTCTTTTCATCTTCCCAACCACATCTAATTCAAGTCACCCATGAGCTTTTACATTTTCTAACACTTCAAATATCTTAGTTCAACATCATGTGTCTCTCATTAAATCTGAATTAGTATTCCCCAACTTATATCTCCAAATAAGGTAAAACTTTTAAGCTCTCTTAACTAGCATCAACCAAGCAATTTCTCATTCTTGAATCTAAACTTTAAGGCCTTCTACGCTTTGAATAAATCCATCGTCTCCTTATATCGAACTTTGCTTAGAACTTATGATTGAATAAAAAAAATTTCTACCCTTTCTCCTTTACAACTTCTCAAAGTCTCTACACCACCAATCCTTCCCTTATGATTTAACTAACACCATCATCTCTTTACTTTAATTTTTCCTCTCCTTCTTACCTTACTCACTCCCTACTACACCTTATTCCTTACACTAATGACTTATCCAACAATTTACTCCTACTTCCTTTTATACTCATTAATCCATCTATACCTTATCTATACTTTAATCACTATTCTCAAGTCTCACTTCCTAATAGCATACTTACAATTTCTATGAATCGACACAATTCTCCAACTTTTCGAACTTCTTCACATTCTAATATAATCACAACCTAAACTTTATAAAATACTTCAGTTCAATATCTAATCAACTACCTTTTTCCCGTACTCAACATCCAAAAATGTACAAACAAACCTACTAATTAGGACTTCCTCTACTTCAAATCTACATTTTGGAACAACTATTTCTTAGACTAATACCACATAATAGATATGTAACGACCCATCTTGAGCGGGCCCTACTCAAGATGGCATAATTACTTTTTAGAACTGAGCACTTGGAAAATTTGATAATATAAACAAGACCTAATAACAATCATAATGTATAACATATATACATTAGATAATCATATACAAAAAATTTCAAATTTTAACACTTTAAAGTCTACAAAAGAAATGTCTTATAAGACACAGCCTCCAAGAGGTTTACAATTTAACATATACAAAATAATTGACTTCTACTACAAAAGATTTGGATGAGGATTCGTTACACGTGGACCCGTCTAATGACTTCCTTTTCTTCACAGCTTTTCCACCTAAGATCCGAAGTCTTCCAAAAACTTTCTTGAAATATTAAAAAGGGAAGGGGTGAGCTAAAAAGCTAAGCAAGTAACTAAATTACTCGGAGTACTCATTTTTAAGTATTTAATTCCTTATAATTTGACTTTTATTTCAAACATTAAGCATATATATAAATAGAAGTAAATCTGCGTAGCAAGGATATACATTTCTATATTCATGATTATATGTATTATTCTCAATTCTCCTCATTATATGTATCCAATAAAAAACACACTGTCAGAAATAGTTTCGAACACCTTCAACATATCAAATGCACAGTAACAACATCATATGCCCCTCATTAGGCCATATTAACTCGCATTTCCTTCAAGGGTCAATTTCATGAGTGTTCATGTGTAGTTCAATGCAATGAATTGCAAATGCTATAATCAATTCTTGCTCATTTCATCTCTTTCCCCTCATTGGGTTAAGTATAATACATTTGGGACGTTACCCCACGTACCGGTACGTTTTCTCAATGATAATTCTCATCAATGACACATTTGGATCCCCTACACCCTCTCTCGGGCGGGGTCCTACACGTCCAACTCCATTTGGCTCCCTATCCCCTTGTGGGAAGGGACCTATCGACCTCACCAATCACTCCCACTCATTTGACGTATTGTTAATGCATCATGTCATATAAAAGCATTCATGCACAACACTTTTCTTTCACACTCATCCATCAAATCAAACATAACACTTCTTAGTAAGCACATTTCAAAACATTTATATAATCACACACACATATACATATACATATACATATATATATATATATATATATATATATATATATATATATATATATTCTTACGCTTACAACGTATGCTTTATGTGTATAAATCATTACTATACTCATTATATTTCCACATATTTTCATTATTTCACTTTTGTTACTTACTTCCCACGCTTACTAGAAGTAAGGTGGAACTCACCTTGTGTAATAAGCTCTAATCCTGAACCACCTCCTTGCCTTTCAAACGTTCTCCACTTCGACCTAAAATAATATATCAATTAACTCAACAACCAAGATATCCATAATCATACATCATTTAATCAAGTCAAGGAATCAAGATTATCAAATTATTTCATTGCATTACCCTTAAGGACTTATGATTTGAAAGGAGTGAGAGAAACTGGTGAAAAATATAAAAATTGGGCTCCATAGTCGATTGTCGTGCTAAAGAAAATTTGGGTGGAAGAAAGGAAGAAACAAACCAAACGTTGTGGCATGAAAATAATGAACTCTCCGAGCTCAAAGAGTTTAAAGCATTTGCCCTATTTTTTTATTAATTAGAATATTATATTATAAAAATTACTTAAGCCAAAAGTTCATGTTAACATTCAGGTTCACCGTCGTTTTACCGTTTTCATTTTTTAAAAGACTATTTTAATGTAATTTAATTATTTTTTAATATAAAAATTATAACTTTCAGAAAGTTAACATGGCGCGAACTTATCTTCACTGTCCTGATTTTTCTTCTTTTTTATTATCATTTTAAAATTTAAAGTTTTCCCATCGGTTATTTACATTCTACCACCGTTTAAAATTTATAGTTTTGCCACTGCTTAGTTACAATTTTGCCATTCCTACTTTAAAATCAAATTTTCATCCTTTTTTTCTTCCAAAAATTTTATAAAAATTATATTTTCTTCCATCAACTTTTCTAATTAATTTCCTTAACCTCATTCCACATTTTTCTTCAAAATCCTTTCATTTCAAACTTCCAATTTCATAATTTTCAGTACTTTTCTTCATCAAAAACTTTTAATTCTTTCAAATAAAATTTTCAAAATTATTTTTCAAAATTATATCAAATTCGACATTCAATCGTTCATGTATGCATAATTTAATTCAATATAAAATTAAATTAGCTCTTTACCCTTGTTTTAAGAGTATGAGTAATATAGTCCCAACCCATAGTCGACTATGTTAAGGACTTGAAGTGTTTACCTCTTGCATACTCTACTGTGCAATCATGACAATCGACTGTCCTACGGCCTGGAACCTATAAATTGTACGAAACTTAAACTTTCCCTTCCTAAAATCCCTTTTATCCTTCAAGAAACTTTAAACCCTTTCAAAACCAAAGTTTCCTCAAGCTTTATGTCAAAACTTTACATTACCCATAGAAAAATTTCAAGTTAAACTCCTCAAATCAAATCATCAAACCTAACTCAAAAAACTGTTTTTGAAGCCCAAACTTGTTTTTCTCCAAATTCTTCACAAAAGCACTTTAAAACCCAAGATCTTGAAACTCAACTTCACATATTTAGGTTGCAAGAACAAGAAAAGATGGAAGAAGAAATCCTTACTTGAAATCTCTTATTTAATATTTTTCTTAAAGGATTTAGATTTCATGAAATCTTGAACTAGCAATCTGAAGTATCAATCTTAAGAATGCTAGAAATGGAAAGAAAGAAACCTTACTTATGATTGAGCACTTGAATCTCACCCAAAGATCAAAGAAAGAAGAAGAGAGGAAGAGAACTTTGGAATTTTCTATAGACTTGGAGAAGAGATGCAAAAATGAGGTATTTTCCTCCACTCTCACCCATTTTATATCCTAAAAGATGAAGCCAAGTTACCCCTTCAACCTTATCCTTTAAAAACTATCTTTCATCCTCACATTCCCACAAGTTTTTGGTTAATTCCCAAGATTCCTCACATATTTTAAAAGTTTCCTCACACGACAACCCATTCTTTAATGTTAGATACTTTATTTAACAAAACACAACAATAAATCTTCCTAAGTAGATAATTAAAATAAACAAATAACGAAAACATTAATAGAAGAAGTCAGATCCTACAATTCTCCCCTCCTAATAAAAATTTTGTTCTCGAAATTTAACCTACCTGCAATCGTGAATAACCAAGGGTACTGACTCTTCATATCTGCTTCACTCTCCCCAGTATCCTCTTAAATTTCTTTGTTTATCCACAACACTTTTACCAAAGGAATGACCTTGTTACGCAAAACTTCGTCTCTAGAGTCTAAGATTTGCACAGGTGTCTCTATATTAGAAAGGTCTTTCTAAACTTCCACGAATTGGGGTGGGATAATGTGTGACTCATCAGGTATGTATTTGAACAAAGTCGAGACATGGAAGACATCATGTAATTGAGCAAGTTCCCAAAGGCAAGGACAGTCGATACGCTACTAGTCCAATCCTTTAAATAATTTCATAAGGTCCAATGTAATGAGGACTCAACTTTCCTTTTCGCCCAAACTTCAACACTCCCTTCCATGGAGAAACTTTAAGTTGAACTTGATCACCCACCTAGAACTCCAACAGCCTTATTCTTTTATCCTCATAAATTTTCTGTGTACTTTAAGCTATCTTCAACTGCTCATATATCCGTTCAATCCTTTCTATGGTTAATTCTATTATCTTAAGACCGAAAACCTGCCTTTCCCCTATCTCCTTCCATCATATCAGAGTTCTACATCGTCTACCATAAAATGCCTCAAAAGAAGCCATCCCGATACTGATGTGAAAATTATTATTGTAAGCAAACTCCATGAGGGGTAAATATGCATCCTAACTACTTGTAAAACTCATAACACAAGCTCGCAACATATCTTCCAAGGTTTGAATTGTCCTCTTCGACTGGCCATCCGTCTGAGGATGAAAAATGGTGATAAAATGCAACTGAGTACCTATAGCCTGTTGGAACCCTTTCTAAAACCGAGAAGTAAACCATGCATCACGATCTGAGACAATACTTAACGGTACTCCATGAATTTTCACTATCTCTGCTACATATAATTTCACTAATCTCTTAGGAGACCAAGTTACCTTAATAGGAATAAAATGTGTAGACTTCGACAACAGATCAACTATAACCCAAATGGCATCAAAACCTCTGAGTATGAGGAAGTCCCATAACAAAATCCATTGTCACTCTTTCCCACAACCATTCTGGTATAGGAAGAGGTTGTAACAAACCCGTTGGATGTTTGTGTTCAATCTTCACCTACTGACATACTAAGCACTTAGACACATACTCCGCTACATCTTTTTTCAAACTCGACAACCAGAAATTTTGGTTAAGTCCTCTATACATCTTGTTGTTCCCCAGGTGCATAGATTAGACAATATCATAAGCTTCCCTTAAAATCTCCTTCCTTAAATCCATCTCATTAGGCACACATATCTGATTTCCTAACATTAGCATACCATCTTCTCTCACCAAGAAATCTGTTTGCTTGTTCTCCAATACTTCATTCTTTACTTCCATCAAAGTCTCATCTCTACTTTGTGCATCCAAAGGATGATCCACCGTAGATGATTTCACTACCATACTAGCTACTAACCCACCATTGACTCATGCTTCATGCTTTACTTCTAAACTTCTCAGCTCCTTTATTAACCCCAAACTATAGGTCTTCAAAGTTGCCACCTTACTACTAGATTTCTGACTCAGCGCATCAGTCACCACATTAGTCTTTCCAGGATGATAGTTTATGGTACAATCATAATCACTGATTAGCTCCATCCATCATCTCTGTCTTAAGTTCAACTCCTTCTGGGTGGGTAAATATTTGATACTCTTGTGATCTATGAATATCTCACAACTAGCTCTATAAAAATGACGTCTCCAAATTTTTAGTGCAAAAACTATTGCTGATAACTCTAGATCTTGAGTGGGATAATTTCTCTCATGGTTCTTTAATTACCGAGAAGTAAAAGCTACAAGTTTCCCATGTTGCATTAAGACACAACCTAATCCTTGGTGCGATGAATCACTATAGATCACAAACCCTTTGTCACTTGAAGAAAGAATCAAATAGGTGTCATCATCAAATTCTCCTTTAATAAAAAAAAAACTCCTTTCATAATCATTTGACCATATAAATTTCTCTCCCTTCCTTGTCAACTTGGTCAAAGGTATTGCAATGAGTGAAAGTCCTAAATGAATCTTCGATAATATTCTACCAACCCCAAGAAACTCATCATCTCTGTCACATTCGTAGGTCTCTCCCAATTTAAAACCACTTTGAATATTTGTGGATCTATAGCTAATCATGCTTTCGACACTATGTGTCCCAGAAATGTCACTTCATTCAACCAAAATTCAAACTTGTTAAACTTGGCATAAAGCTTCTCATTTATGAGAGTTTCCAATATAGTCTCCAAGTGTCTAACATGCTTTTCTTCACTCTTTGAATATATTAAAATATCATCAATGAAGACTATAACAAACTTGTGTAAGAAAGGTCTGAACACCATATTTATCAAATCCATAAAAGTTGCGGGGGTGTTAGCCAAACCAAACCGCATAACTAGAAATTCATAGTGACCATATCGAGTCTGAAAGGCAGTCTTTGGAACATCTGAATCCTTGATCTACAACTGATAGTTTCTCGACCTGCAAGTCTATTTTATAGAACACTTGAGCTCTTTGTAATTGTTCAAACAAATCATCGATCTTCAATAAAGGGTACTTATTACGAATTGTTACCTTATTTAGTTGTCTATAGTCAACACACAACCTCAAAGTTCTGTCATTCTTCTTGACAAACAATGCTAGGGCTCCCCCAGGTGATATACTCGACTGAATAAATTGGTTATCCAATAACTCTTGTAGTTGTACTTTAAGTTTCTTCAAGTCAGCCGACACCATTCGATAAGGGGCTATAGAAATGGGAGTAGAACCGGGAATTAAATCAATGGAGAATTTAACTTCTCTATTGGGTGGTAAACCATGTAACTCCTCAGGGAAGACAACTAGAAAGTTTTTTACTACAAGTACTTCTTCTAACTTCGTACTTTCTTCCACATAATTAATTACATAAGCTAGATAGCCTTCACACCCTTTCTTCATAAAATTTTTAGCTATAATGGTAGAAATAAGACAATGAGAAAGTATTTTGCGCTCCCCTTGAAAAGTAAACTCCTCATCTCTTGGGATTCAAAAGATCACCATTTTCTTAAAGGAATCCCCCCAAGCATGATAAATAGCTAACCAATCCATACCTAAAATCAAATCAAAGTCTTTCATCTCTAAAGGTAATAAATCCACTCTAAGTTTTTTCCTTAATATTCAAGACACAATTTTGAAATACCCATTTAATTTCCACTCTCTCTCCCATAGGAGTCTCGACAACTATGCTGTTACCCAAACGTATTCTAAGTGTATCAATGAAGTGCATGAAAAGAGTAGAAATGAATGAATATATTTCTCTAGGATCAATTAATATTCTAGTATTCCTACCATAAATGTAAGCTATACCAGTCACAACATCAGGTGTAGCCTGAGCATCTTACTGAGTGATGGCATAAACACGACTTTGTCCTTGCTGACCTTAACTTGCATTCTCTTTATCCACTGCAACTCATCAAACTTTAGCCCCACCTCTACCACCTCCAAATCCACTGCCTCGATCTGATTGACCACGCCTTTAACCCCCAGTTGTATTTACAATGCTAGTTAATTTGTATCTCGACCGACATTTTGAACCTAAGTGACCACTTTGACAACATACAAAGCAAACAAGATTTTATAACTTAGGAAAATCCTTTTGAAGATGTACCACTGTACCACAATGATGACACAACCGATCAGGGAAATCTTGAGAAAAATAGCCCATATGGCTATATCGAAAACATGCCCTAGGGTTCAACCATGGCGTCACACCACTTCCTCAGCCTAGAGTGTTTGCTGCTTTACCTTGAGCTCCTACTGGCATCAACTATCCTGTAAATCTTTGATTTCCTCCCATCGAACTCTATATAATTGATGTTGTCAGTCTATTCTACTGATTTTGATTCATTACAAAAGTTTACTTCCTATATTTTGCCCCCTTGAGTAACTGGTCTATTTCTTTTAAAAGGGCGACCATCTGGAACTCCAAGCCCATAACCACTCTCCCTGGCACCCTTAGATCTACTCCTATTTTTCCTTTCACACCGTCTTTTGAGTTCCCCCACATCTTTCTCTACCTGCACTGCACTATTCACTAGCTTTGAATAACTGGAATACGGTAAATAGGAGAGTCGTGAATGAATATCATAATTCAATCCATCAAGAAACCGTTTGCACTTCCTATCCTCTATATTCACCAAATCAAGGACAAACCTAGATAAAGCAATAAATCTCCTGTCACACTGTGACACCATCATGGTATACTGCTTCAAGTGAATGAAATCCCCCTCTAGTTGGACTTCAAAAGTTTCGAGGAAATGCTTCTCGAAGAACACTTGCTTGAATATTTCCCAATCCAAAGGTCGATCAATGTCTTCACTTAATCTAAGAAATATGTCCTCCTACCAATTTGATGCTTCTTCCTCCAGTTTAAATGATGCAAAAGCCACCTTTTGCAATTTTGTAACTAGCAATACCCTAAAAAAGTGTTCCATTTTCTTAACCCATGCTTTTCCTTCTAAAGGATTATCAGTACTACTAAAGGTTGGTGGTGTCAACTTATTAAATTGAGCAAACAGACCTCCCCCTATTTCTTTTCTCATGCCTTCTTCCCTTACTTGAACATTATGCTCTTTAGGAGATCTTGCTTGACCTTCAGATAATTCAGGAGCTTGTCTATCTTGTTCTTCCAACCGACGTTCCAATTCTCCAATTCTAACCAATGCCTGGACTAGAACTTCTCATAAATTATCTCTCTCAACAGTAGTATCCTTGGCAGTTCTACTAGTAGCACTAGATACACTACCAATATGTTCCTCTTCGGGACCTTCAGGATCAACATTTGCCTCAACCCTACGTAAAAAAGGGTTATCTATGCCCTCGGGTTAGGACACTACTCCTTCCTCGGGTACGTCCTTCATCTTTACCTCTACCTCTATTTCGTCCACGTGGCATCCTCAAACCCTACACGAAAGAACTCATTTAGAAACGACAACGTTAGACTAATATGGTCTATAGAATCTTAAACCTAATACTCTGATACCAAAATTATAACGACCCATCCTGAGCAAGCCCTACTCGAAACGACATCAGTACTTTTTAGAACTGAGCATCTGGACAGTTTGATAACATAAACAATACCTAATAACAATCATAATATATAACAAATATATACATTAGATAATCATACACAACAAATTTCAAATTTTAACACTTTAAAGTTCACAAAAGAAATGTCTTATAAGACACAACATCCAAGGGGTTTACAATTTAACATATACAAAATAATTGACTTTTACTAAAAAAAAGATTTGGATGAGGACGCCTTACGCGTAGACCCACCTAATGACTTCCTTTTCTTCACATCTTTGCTACCTAAGATCCGAAGTCTTCCAAAAATTTTCCTGCAATATTAAAAAGGGATGGGGTGAGCTAAAAGCTTAGCGAGTAACCACATTGCTCAGAGTACTCGTTTTTTAGTCTTTAATTATTTATAATTTAAATTTCATTTCAAACATTAAACATATATATAAGTAGAAGTAAATCCACGTAGCAAGGATATACATTTCTATATTCATGATTATATATATTATTCTCAATTCTCCTCTTTATATGTATCCAATAAAGAACACACTCAAGAAAGAGCTCCCAGTCAGTCACAGGCAAGTTAGAGAGAGAAGCTCTCAACTGCTACAGTTACTTATCCATGGTTTCCCGCTCTTCTCCCCTCCCCCTCCCCTGTTCTCTGTGTCAAAATCACTGCTATCCCTAGCATGGGAAAGAAAAAACCCAGTAGGAAGCTTCCCCTCTCAGTCCAAGAGAAGAAAAACCTAGAATTTGTGCAAAATCATTTCAAAAACAAAACTGCTACAGTACCGGATTTGTGTGAAGAAGTTCCAGAAGACTCCAGCAAGAATGGGTCTAGAGGAGCAAGCAAAGAGTCTGAAAGCTCTTCCTGATCCTTGGGAGAGGAGGAGTCAAAGTCTTTGAGGCCTGAGTTGGAAGGCTCTGCCTCGGGCAATGAAGAAAGCTCACACAGAGTATCAATGGTGAACAGTAACCAAAATCAAGCTAAGGTAATGAAGGCAATGCAGGAAGATACTCAGGCTTTAAAGGATGAGAACCTAAGCTCTTCTGAAGAGAGTGATGAGGATTCAGACTAGGTTGGATCCTATTCTTCCAATGCGGAAGAAGATTCCAGCTGCCAAGCTACTGTTCACGAAAGACCTGCTACAGCAGGTCAAGGAAAGGAAAAGGTGAGAAAAGGAACTAGACCACTCTCTCCCTTGAGGGATGGGAGTCCCCATATTGGTTCCAGTTCTAAAGAGCCTCTCTAAAGGCCGGATGCACCCACTGGTGCTCAAGGTAGAACTAGTGCTAAAGGACATGTTTCCGTGGCAATACTCCCCTAGAGGAAAGCAAGAAAGCCCCTTGGGTAAGCTTATTTGCTGACAATAGGAAGCAAAGCAAGGGCTTACAACTCTCTTCTATTGAAATTGAAGGGGATACAGTATGTGTTACAGAAAAAGACATTGAGGAAGTGTTTGAAGACTACCCCTACTGCTTGGTAGGGTATTTTGCTGGAAGATTCCCAGGGAAGGTAAAAGTTCTAACTCAATTCCATGATAATGGGTGGATTGTTTTCAAATTTGAAAATGCTGAGACTAGTATGAATATGTTGCAAGAAGGACCCTACCAAGTCTATGGTAGACCTTTACTTTTGAAATTCATCCCAAAGTTCTTTCAATTTGGTAATGAAGAAATAAGCACTATCCCTATTTGGATTCAGTTGAAGGGCCTGCCCCTTGAGTTGTGGACTGCAAACTGCCTAAGTAAAATTGGCACCCAACTTGGAAAGCCTCTCTATGCTGACTAGTTCACTAATAATAAAGAAAGAATTTCATATGCTAGATTGCTTGTAGAGATAGATGTAGCAAAGAAGATTAAGTTCTCTGTACTAGTCAGCTTCCCTAATGGGAACACCTTTGAGCAAAAGGTATCTTATGAAAACCTTCCTAGGTACTGCTCTTAGTGTAAGATTCTTGGCCATGACCTCCATTCCTGCAGCCTAATTAGAAAGGCAGATAAAAGGAGAAAGCAGAATGGTAAGGGGACAGAAATAGCAAGACAAGAAGGGACTAAGGCTCCACTTGCTACTGACAAGGGGGGAACTCTCATGATGCTAAGACAGTGGGGGTTGGCCCTTGTCCAGCTCCTCCAACTAAAGGAAAGACAACTCAAGAAACTAGAGGTGCTACCCAAGAAATGTCCCAACCTGAAGGGGAGGGTTCCAGAAGCATAGAAACAAGGGTGGATAATGACCAAGGGCCTGGCTCTGCCCCAGTTCATTTGGAATATACTAAAAAGCCCAGCCATCCTACTGAACCCCTTTACACTTGTGTGAAGCCCAAGGAGACAGGAGTTCAGGGGAGCAGCATCCATTTAGCAAAGAAGAAGAAAGGAAGATCAGGCTTGAAAGATCCTTAATCAGTTGGGAAGGGAGGGAAAGCCTCCTTGCCCCCTCAATGATTGTAGCATGCTGGAAGATTAGGGGTTTTCACAAACCCCTTAAACATAATGGGGTGTTGCACCTCATGAAAAGCAATAAGATTGATGTGATGGGAATTTTGGAGTGCAAGCTTGATGAAACTAAGCTACTCAGAATCATGGGCAACAAGTTCAACCTTTGGAGTCAGATCAATAATTTTTCAGCTCATCCTGTTGGCAGAATTTTGGTGCTGTGGGACCCCTCTAAGGTTAGTATATCTATCATAGAAGCATGTCCCCAAGTAATTCATTGTAATGTTCAATGCTTAATTTCCTCTTGTAAATTTGTAGTCAGTTTTGTATATGGTTTTAATTCCATTGTTGCTAGAAGACCCTTATGGGATATTCTTTGTAACTTTAGCTATGATAACCCAGCCCCTTGGCTTATTCTGGGGGATTTCAATAATGTTTTTGCTGCTGATAAGAAAGCTAATGGGCTGCCTGTTACAGACTATGAGTTAAGGGACCCTTCATTTTGTTGTAGAGAAACTGGTTTATCAGATGTCAGTGCTTCTAGGTGCTTGTTTACTTGGTCAAATAACAAAGTCTGGAGTAAACTGGACAGAGTAATGTTGAATAATGTATGGTATCAAAGGGGGCTGAGAGCCTAAGCCTCATTTCTTCCTGTTGGATGCCTTTCTGTTCATTCTCCATGCCTTGTAAGCTTGATGGATGAAGTTAGTGGGGGTAGAAGATCTTTTAAGTTCTTTAATATGTGGACAGATCATGATAAATTTCTTGATACTGTAAGATCACACCGGGGTAGAACCTTGGGAGGTATTAAACTGTTCAAACTGTGTAGAAACCTGAAAGCTCTCAAACCCCATTTCAAACAACTCAACGAGAAACACTTCAGCCACATTTCTGAAAGAGCTTTGGAGGCCTCACTTAAGCTGTCTAGTCTCCAAAGGGAGCTCCATGATAACCCTTCTGACTTAGAGCTTCAAACTATGGTGGCTGCTATGAAGCTGAAGGCCTTTCAACTAGCTGAAGCAGAGAGGAGCTTCCTATCACAGCAGGCTAAATGCAGATACCTCCTTAACAGTGATAGGGGTTCAAAATTCTTCCATTCCTTGCTAAAAAGGAAGACTAGTAAAAATTATATAGCTGCTGTTGTCTCCTCAATGGCTCACTGACTACCTCTGAAACAGAAGTGATAGAGGAATTTATAAAGTTCTATAAGGACCTTTTAGGATCTTCTTCCAGTTGCAGACCCCTTGACCTGGAAGTCATTAGAGAAGGTTCTTTAATCCAAGAGAGCCAAGCTGATCTGCTGATCAAGGATATCACAGAGGAAGAGATAAAGGAAGCCCTTTGGAGTATAGGAGAGGATAAGTCCCCAGGTCCAGATGACTATTCTTCTAGATTTTTTAAGAAAGCTTGGGAAGTAATCAACCATGATATCATTGAGGCTGTGCTGGAATTTTTCCAGAATGGGAGATTACTAAAACAATTAAACCACACCTCCCTTTCTTTGATCCCAAAATGCAAACAAGCTTCTAAAGTGGAGGATTTTAGACCTATAGCCTGTTGCAAGGTGATCTATAAGATCATCTCTAAGATCCTTGCCTCCATATTAGCTCCTTGCTTGAACCACATTGTCAACCCAGCCCAGGCTGCCTTCATTAAGTCCAAAAGCATGGCTGAAAATATTTACCTAGTCCAGGAATTGCTCAGAAAGTATTGCAGGAAAAGAATCTCTCCAAGGTGTATGATCAAGATAGACCTTAGAAAAGACTATGACACTGTTGAATAGGAATTTCTGAACATTTTAATAGAGGGTCTTGGGTTTCCTGAAAAATTTAGAAAATGGATCATGGAATGTATAACTACAACAGCCTTCTCTTTATCCATTAATGGGAGCCTGCATGGTTTCTTTGTTGGCAAAAGGCCCATATTTGTTTGTCTTGATTGTGGAGTACCTGTCCAGACTTCTTGGGAGATTGAATGAAGAGGAAGGATTCAGATATCATCCTAAGTGTGATAAACTTAAGATCACTCACTTGGCTTTTGCTGATGACCTTATTCTCTTTGCTAGAGGGGATGTTAGATCTGTTAGGCAGATAATGAAGTGTGTCAACCAATTCAGTGAGTGCTCAGGGCTGCAAGCAAGCTTAGCCAAATCAAATATCTTTCATGCTGGAGTCCAGGCTGATGAGTTAATGGAAATCAAAAGGATCACTAGAATGGAGGTTGGTAGCCTCCCTTTCAAATACTTGGGGGTCCCTCTAGCTTCAGTAAGATTAAATGCTACTCATTACTCCCCCCTTATTGAAAAATTATCTGGGTACATAAATGTCTGGGCTGGCTCTTCTTTGTCCTATGCTAGCATAACAGAACTGATCAAATCAGTGCTTCAAAGAGTGGAGTGTTTTTGGCTTGCCATTTTCCCTATTCCTGGTAACATCCTGGAGAAAATAATTAGGATGTGCAAAACATTTCTATAGAATGGTAAGAGTAATGGTATGAGGAAGGCTCTTATAGCCTAGGCTGACTTATGCAAACCAAAAACTGAAGGAGGTTTAGGCTTGGTTGACTTAAAAACATGGAATAAGGCTCTCCTTACCAGGGTTCTTTGGAACATCCACATGAAGAAAGACTCTCTATGGATCCAGTGGGTTCAGCACCATTATCTGATGAACAGATCTATCTAGGAGAGCATGGCAAGAAAGGATGACTCTCCTCTTTGGAAGAGAATTCTAGAAATCAGAAATGACTTAGCTGGCCGGTCATCTTTTACACAGCAGGCCAGGGACAAACTAATGGGATGGAGGGTTCAGAATGATCTGTGCATAAAGAAGGTCTACAACTCAATTAGACAGAAAAGAAATGTGGTCAGTTGGGCCTCATTGGTGTGGAATGGTCACTGCCCCCCTAAGCACTCCTTTATTCTTTGGTTGGCCATACATAACAGGCTTCTCACAAAGAATAGACTTCAACTGGAAGGAGATGACAAACTCTGCCCTCTATGTAAAGAGCAAGATGAATCCAGGGAGCACCTTTTCTTCTCATGCAGGATCAGTAAGGAAACATGGAAGTCTATCAAAATTTGGCTTAGTTGCAGAACACAAATGTCTACAATAGAAAGTGCAATTAAGTGGACCCAAAAAGTAAGAGGAACTGGCCCCCCAGCTATAGCAAAAAGGATAGCCCTAGCTTGCACAGTGTACAGTATATGGATGGCTAGAAATGCTAAACTTTTTGAGCAAACTCCTGTTCAACCTATAAACCTAGCCAAGAAGATCCAAATTGTAATTTATAGAATTGTGTATGCTTCTTGCCCAGAGATTAGGCTTCTTTTGTAAGCTTATTTTTGTTTTGCTTTTGTTTTGCTCTTATTGTAAATCCCCAGGGAATGCCTTGAGATAATATATGCATTCTGCCCAGAGATTAGGCTTCTCTTGTAAGCTTATTTTTGTTTTTTGTATATGCTCTCATTGTAAATCTCCTGGGTATGCCCAGTGATTCTTTGTACACTTTTGATTAATTCAAGCTTTATTTACTGATCAAAAATAAAAAAATAAAGAACACACTCTTAGAAATAGTTTCAAACATCTTCAATATATCAAATCCACAGCAACAACATCACATGCCCCTCATTAGGCCATATTAACTCTGTAACAACCCATCCCGGGTTGGTCATGCCGAGACGGTGTCGTCACGTTTTGAAATCCCAGCAAGACACATATATGCAATAATATAAAAACATAAATCGACTGAAAATATATATACATCAACCCTCAACAGGGGAGTTACATTATTAATATCACATCTGAAACAATATATATAACATATTATGCATTAATATCTACAATTATTTTTCCATTAGTCTGAGGATGTGGACCACGAGACTTACGGATAATAACTCAGTCTGAATCTCAGGTCACAAATTTATCTGTCCTGCCCGCTACTTGAAATTATTTAACAATAAGGAGTGAGCTTCATAAGCTCAGTGAATTAAATTTACTAGAACTACTCTATTTGTATACTTCTAGTTATATTCATTCATTGTTAAATAAACATAATTAACCATCTATCTCTTCTCATATTCTAATTCAATCATTTATCAATTTCTCTTAATAAATAAATTATCAGTGTTGGAAATCACCTCAAGATGCCCAGGTGGTGATCTTCACATAAACAAACCAATCAAAGAAAGAGAACACAAGCAATTGTTATCGAGGTTCGGCAATGTGCTTACGTCCCCGTGAGCTCCTCCGAGCTCTCTGCATTAAATCAATGGAGTTCTTACAATTATAGCAAAACCTCTTCAAGAATCCTCTAGTTCTTGAAGAACGAAAGAAGAGAAAAAGAAAGCGATAAGGACTAAGTGTTTCCCTAGAATTTTCCCCGAGAAAATTTCAATTACAAAGCCCTTGAATCCCCAATCTATACTATTCTCTCTCTAAACAACCAACCACTCTTGAATGAGATCTATTCTAGTGGCTCTCTTGTGTTTTGTGTCTTTTAACTCTCACACTTGCACTTGAATTATCTTGTATGATGATCTTTTATATTATCTTGTTATATTATGATTGAAGCTAGATGACCCTTTATATAGTGCACTAACTTCTTCATCTAATCTTTGAGATCAATCTCAACCCTTAGATCTCAAGAACCAAAGACTCAAGGTTCTCTAAGAGTCTTAATGAACCTGTGCATTTTAACCATGCTCCACGCACCATCTCAAAAGGCTGAATAACATGTACCAAGTGTGCCTGGAGCCGCGGCCCAGAACAGGGCAGGCCGCGGCTCAGAGGAAAGGAGAACATGCTACCACGCTGGAGGTCGCGGCCTGGGTGGCTGTGCATCGGCGCACAGGGCCGTGTCGTGGCATGCACACCTTGAGCCGCAGTGCACACCACCATCCTCAACTTCTGAACTTGCTGCTGGCCGTGGCGCACAAGGCTGGGCTGCGGTGCACACCTCCAAACCTAATGTTGTAACCTTCATTCTTCAACTTGTTTAATCCTCAAACAAATACCAACAATTTTACCTTTGTCTAAGCGATTAAACCCGAATCCATTGTGTAGAGAACTCAAAATCCAAACTCAACTTGAGTCACCATATCAACCGACTCTAATCCTAAGAAGTCTAAGGCAATGATTGAACTTACTTAAAGGTAGAACTTTAGTACGTAAATCTACAGGATTTTCTTCCGTGGCCACCTTGTCCACATGAATGCATCCTTCCATAACATCTTCCCGAATGAAATGGTACCGAACATCCATATGCTTTGTCCTTTTATGGAACACTGGATTCTTGCACAAATGCAACGCACTTTGGCTATCCGAATACACCACCACCTGCTCTTTCAAGACCTTTAACTCTTCCAACAACCCTTTGCACCACCTAGCCTCCTTGATGGCTTCCGTTGTCGCTATGTACTTAGCCTCGGCTGTTGAGAGTGGTACCACCGGCTGCAACTGAGCCTTCCAACTTATACAACACCCATTTAAGTTAAAGAAATAGGAGGTAATCGATCTTCTTTTATCCTGGTCTGCTCCATAGTCCGAATCAGCATAACCCTCTAGACAGATGGACTTACCCTCTTCTTATAAACTAACCCCATATCTAGGCTTCCTTTCAAGTACCTCAGCAACCACTTCATCCCAAGCCAATGCTCCTTTCCGAGATTACTCATAAACTTGCTGAGAACACTCATTACATTAGAAATGTCGGGTCTAGTGCTTACCATCATGAACATAACTGATCCAACCGCACTAGAGTAAAGGACCTTTTCCATTTCCTTCTTCTCCTCATCCGATCTCAGAACTCTAAAGTGCTAACAATTAAGTACTATTAAGATGCATTTTATAGCTCTCATCAGGCACCAATTCCTCAAAGAATCTATTTCTTCCTCCATAGCTAGCTGCCATTTTGACGAATCCTTACATTCCATGGCATCCATGTAAGTTTCTGGTTCAACCCCTCCTTCTGAATAAGGAGCTGCTACATTAGCATCCGCAAAATCGTATCTCAAAGGTAGTCTGACCACCCTCCTTTCTCGGTCCCTTGTGAGCTGATAATCATTCTGATATACTGCATCATCCCCTTCTAGTTCAGCCTCCTCGTGAGTATCCTGAGCTTGGCCTTCATCAATGGGCTCTACCTAGTCCGAACCCTCTTTCTTTCCTTGCTCTACCTGAACTGAATTTTTCTTGATGCTATGCTCCACAAATACTGAACTGGTTTGCTCACTATCCCCTGCAGAGTTAGTTTTCTCTAAATAGGGAAATAGCAATTCATAAAAGATGACATCCCTACTTATTATGAGTTTAGTCCCCTTTGGCTCTAAGGACCACAACCTATACCCCTTAACCCCATCACCATACCCTAGAAACACACATTTTCTAGACCTTGAGCTAAGTTTATCATCTTTTTTATGTGCAAATGCAGCACATCCAAAAGTTCTAAGGTTTCTCAACTCAGGGGGTTTCCCACTGAACATCTCCTCCGGAGTCTTATGGTCCAAAGCCCTAGAGGGTGATCTATTAACCAAATATGCAGCAGTAAACACGGCTTCCCCCCAAAAACATTTTGGTAAACCGGACCCAATTAACATGCACCTAACCTTCTCCATAAGGGTCTTATTCATCCTCTCAGCAACTCCATTTTGCTGAAGGGTTTTCACAACCGTTCTATGTCTTATAATTCCATTTAACTCACAGAATTTATCAAAATCCTTATTAAAAAATTCTAAGCCATTATTGGTTCTTAACACCTTAACTACCCTGCCCGTTTAAGTCTCCAGCAACTTTTTCCACACCATAAATTTATTCAAAGCATCTGATTTATTTTTAAGCAAATAAACCCAAACCTTTCTAGAATAGTCATCAATTAAAGACAGAAAGTAAATATTACCTCTCTGTGTTGGTGTTCTTGCTGGCTCCCAAAGACCACATGAATGTAGTCAAGAATACCCTTAGACTTGTGCACTCTGGTGTTGAAGCTGATCCGATGTTGCTTCCCAAGAACACAACATTCGAAGAAATGAAGTTTCTCTACCTTGTCACCACCAAGTAGACCATCCTTGCTGAGAACTTGTAGGCCCTTTTCGCTCATATATCCCAAGCGATTGTGCCAAAGAACCACCTTATCCATCTCAGCCATCAAGCTTGCTGCTTGATCCTTGATTTATGTCTCTCTGATCATCTCATAGAGACCATCCTTTATTGCTGCTTTGATCACTATCAAAGATCCCTTGGTTACCTTGATCTTTCCTCCCTCTGCCCTAATGAGATCAAATTTCTTCTCAAATCCAAAAGATACCTCATATTCTGCAGTAGCCTTGTGACTCCATCAAACATCCTCAATTGGATGTCTCCTATCCCCCTCACTTAGCAAGAAGTATCATTCCCCAAGAAAACCTTTCCATCATTGGTTTCCTTAAAATTCTTGAACCAATCCCTATGAGGGCATATATAATAAGTGCACCCGGAATCCAGGATCCATTTCTCACTGCCATTGCCTCCTGCTCACATTTGAGCACACAACAAGAACATCATCTTGCTGTTCTCCTTTGGCAACCGAAGCCTCTCCATTCTTGGTATGGTTTCCTCCTCTCTCATCCCACAACTTCTTCTTGCAATCTTTCTTGAAATGACCCTCCTTATTGTAGTAGTAGCATCTCTTTCCTCCAAATCTTGGTTTGGAGTGTGCTCTCCCATGGTTCTACCCTCTACCCTTTGATTTCTCCCGGTAGTTGCCATAGATGCTACTACCATTCCAAGTTGCTGGCCTTCCTCTAACGAACAACCCTTATCCACTTGATGCTTCCCTCATCTTGGCTTTGAAATCATGAGCCCTTACATCATTGATCACAATTTCCTTGGTTAGTGTATCTCTTCCATATTCAATAGCATTAATCAAACTTTCAAAATAATCAAGAAGAGAATTCAATAACATAACAGCCAATTGTTCATCCGGGAATGTTATACTACAACTAGCCAAATCTTGAACTAGTTTATTAAACACATCAAGATTATCTTGCAACTCTTTATTAGGATCCATTTTAAAAGCAGAGATTCGTTTAAGAAGATAAATCTTATTAGGGAGAGTTTTGGTAAGAAACAACTCATCTAGTTTCTTCCATATGACAGCTAGATCTTCCGAGTCTCCGCACTCCCTTGTGACACTATCCAACATGTGCAGAAAGATGGTGCTATAAGCCATCTTCTTCATCTCAATCCACTGGGCCTCAGTGATACTTGCTGGAAAAGTGTCATCTTCTCTAATAGCCAAGTCCACCTTTTATTGCAAAAGAACAGCCTTGATTTTCCGCTTCCAAAGGGCAAAACCTCCATTTCCATCAAATTTCTCAACAATGAAATTTGAACCCATCGTGCGGAGAAAATCCCAAGATTTATGCAGCACCCACAATTGCTTTCCAACTTCTAAATCTCAAGAACATGACCAAATCTAGATCCTAGCACTGTTCTTGAATCACCCTCAAGAACCCGATCAGATCTTGATCCCAGCACCGTTCTTGAATCACCCAAGAAGTTAACCTTTGATTCTTAGAGTCTTGCTCCGATACCTTCTGTTCCAGCTCTGATACCCGCTGTCTAAAGCTCTGATACCACTGTTGGAAATCACCTCAAGATGCCCAGGTGGTGATCTTCCAAACACCCAAATCTAGAATGACTTATAAAGAACAGAAATAAACCAATCAAAGAAAGAGAACACAAGCAATTGTTATCGAGGTTCGGCAATGTGTCTACGTCCCCGTGAGCTCCTCCGAGCTCTCTGCACTAAATCAATGGAGTTCTTACAATTACAGCAACACCTCTTCAAGAATCCTCTAGTTCTTGAAGAACGAAATAAGAGAAAAAGAAAGTAATAAGGACTAAGTGTTTCCCTAGAATTTTCCCCAATAAAATTCCAATTACAAAGCTCTTGAATCCCCAATCTATACTACTCTCTCTCTAAACAACCAACCACTCTTGAATGAGATCTATTCTAATACCTCTCTTGTGTTTTGTGTCTTTGCACTCTCAAACTTGCACTTGAATTCTCTTGTATGATGATCTTATATATTATCTTGTTATATTATGATTGAAGCTAGATGACCCTTTATATAGTGCACCAACTTCTTCATCCAATCTTTGAGATCAATCTCAACCCTTGGATCTCAAGAACCAAAGACTCAAGGTTCTCTAAGAGTTTAAGTGAACCTGTGCATTTTAACCATGCTCCACGCACCATCTCAAAAGGCTGAATAACATGTACCAAGTGTGCCTGGAGCCGCGGCCCAGAACAAGGTAGGCCACGACTTAAAGGAAATGAGAACATACTGCCATGCTGGAGGCCGCGGCATGGGTGGCTGTACCGCGGCACACAGGGCCGTGCCACTACCCGCACACCTTGAGCCGCGACGCACACTACCATCCTCAACTTTTGGACTTGCTGCTGGTCGCGATGCACACCTCCAAACCTGATGCTGTAACCTTCATTCTTCAACCTGTTTAATCCTTAGACAAATACCAACAATCAGGCTATCATCTTTCAATAAATATGTCTAATATATTTTATCAATTTAATATTATCATAAAGTTCACATCATATAAACAATCAATAATATAATTCTTTATTATGTCATCCTTTCTATTTATCTATTATCAAAATTGTCTCGTTATGAGACTCATCTATCTATCAATCATTTAATAATCAAAACTCATTCTTTAGCATCTTACGCATTAATAATAAATATTTAAAACAAATATAATGCATGAATTTAAATTATTTTCTTTCTTTCTCATCAGATCATTTCATATTATCGTCTAAGAAGGCCTTCCCACATGTCGACATGTTTCAGCCAGACCAGCTGCCTTCCTGGTCTTCTCAGCCATACCAGTTACCTTCCTAGTCTTTCCTTTTATGCATATGAGCAATAACATACAAGCAAGCATATATCAAAGCATTTAATTCAACTATCTAGCTCTTCTCAAAATTATTGTTTTTATTAAATTGTCTCCTCATATATCATATCAATTTTTCAATCATGTTTTCATAAATTTCATATAACTTCTCAGTATATTTTTCATTAATTCATCATTTTAAAAATATAAATTCTTATATAATTAATATTCAACATACTATTTAATTCCTAATCAATAAATCAATCAATTATCATACATAACAGAAAATACATTATTAAATCATTATAATTCAATAATTTATACAAATATCATAAAATCATATTTTTATTGGTTTCGATTACTAAAAGTAAATCTAACTCACTACGTAACACTTAAAGCTACCTGTGGATCACTTCCTTGCATTTCCTACTCCTTTCAGCAATTTCTTGAGATTGCTGATCACTAACACCTAATCATAAACTTTCATAAATCTTACTATTTCATAACTTAATTCAAACAATATAATTATTTAGTTATGAGTCTTATTGAAACTTTACCTCAAATATGATGAAATCTTGCAATTGTAATTGGATGACTGTACTATCTTTAATATTGAAGAAATTTTATTTATAACTTTTTGCTAAGAAATTTGAATTGAAGAAATAAGGAAAACCATGAAATTTTGAAAAAACGAATGTCTCTGAGCCTCCAGAGACAAATATAAGTTTTGTATTTTTTTTTTCTCCACCGTTTCACCGTTCAGATTTTTTTTTCACCGTTTCACGTGAAGTCTGAGATATTTTTTAAAAATTAAATTTACATATTTACCATTGGTTATTTACAATTCTGTCATCATTTAAAATTTACTGTTTTACCATTACATAATTACAGTTTTGCCATTTACCCTTCTAAAATCAAATTTTCATATTTTATTCCTTCTAAAAATTTTATAAAAATCATAGAGAAATATAAAAATTTATATTTTCTTCCATTTTTTTAAATTATTTTCCTCAACTTCAGTCAATATTTTTCTTCAAAAATCTTTAATTTCAACTTCAAATTTAAAAAAATTTCATTACTTTCTTCTTCAAAAATTTCTAACTATTTTCAACAAAATTTTCAATATTATTTCAAATCAATACTAAATCTTTCATCAATGGATTATTTAATTCAATATAATATATGTAAAATTATTTATTTATCCTTGTTTTATGAACACGAGTACTGCAAACTCACACGCCCTTCAAGGGTCAATTTCATGAAGGTTCATGTGTAATTCAATGCAATGATATGCCAATGCAATAATCAATTCTTACTCATTTCATCTATTTCCCCTTATTGGGTTAAATATAATACATCAGGGAGACATATCAATACGTTTTCTCAATGATAATTCTCATCAATGCCACATTCGGATCCCCTACACCCTCTCCCGAGATGGGTTCTACACATCCAGCTCTATTCAGCTCCCTATCCCCTTATGGAAAGGGACCTACCGGGCTCACCCATCACTCCCCTCATTTGATGTATTGTTAATGCATCATGTCATATAAAAGTATTCATGCACAACACTTTTCTTTCACACTCATCCATCAAATCAAACACTTATCGTAAGTACATTTCAACACATTTATATAATCACACACACACTTATACATATACATATATATATACATATACATATATATATACATATACATATATATATATATATATATATATATTCTTACTCTTACAATGTATGCTTTATGTGTATAAATCATTACTATAGTCATTATATTTCCACATATTTTCATTATTTCATTTTTATTACTTACTTCCCACGCTTTCTAGGAGTAAGGTGGATCTCACCTTGTGTAATAAGCTCTAATCCTGAACAACCTCCTTGCCTTTCAAACGTTCTCCACTTCGACCTAAAATAATATATCGATTAACTCAACAACCAAGATATCCATAATCATACATCATTTAATCAAGTCAAGGAATCAAGATTATCAAATTATTTCATTGCATTACCCTTAAGGACTTATGATTTGAAATGAGTAAGAGAAATGGGTGTAAAAATCTAAAATTAGGGCTCTACAGTTGATTGTCCTTCTTACATAGTCTACTATGAAACTCCCAGAAGGTTTTCACAGTCAATTGTCTAACTTCACAGTCGACTATGAGAGTCTTGGGGAGAAAGTACAGTTGACTATTCTAGCCCACAGTCGACTGTGTTAAGGACCTGAAGTCTCTGTCTCGTGCACAATTGACTGTGCAATCATGACAGTCGACTGTCCTAGGGCCTGAAACCCATAAATTGTACAAAAAACATACTTTTCCTTCCTAAAATCCCTTTGATCATTCAAGAATCTTTAAACTCTTTCAAAACCAAAGTTTCCTTAAGTTTTATGTCAAAACTTTACATTACCCATAGCAAAATTTAAAGTTAAACTCCTCAAATCAGCAAACCTAACTCAAAAACCCATTTTTGAAACCCAAATTTGTTTTCTCCAAACTTTTCACAAAAGCTTTTCAAAATCCAAGAACTTGAAACTCAACTTCAAGTATTTAGGTTGAAAGAACTAGAAAATATGGAAGAAGAAATCCTTACTTTAAATATCTTGTTTAAACATTTTCTCAAAGGATTTAGATTTCATGAAATCTTGAACTAACAATCTATAGCTTAAGAATGCAAAAAAAAAATGGAAAAAAAGAAACCTGACTTATGATTGAATGCTCGAATCTCACCCAAAGATCAATGGAAGAAGAAGAGAGGAAGAGAGGAAGAGAGGAAGAGAACTTTGGAATTTTATGAAGACTTAGAGAAGAGACCTGAAAATGAGTCCTCTTCCTCCACTCTTGCCCTTTTTATAGCCCAAAATATGAAGCTAAGTTAGCCCTTCTAACCTTCTCCTTTAAAATTAATTACATTACTCTCCTTCATCCTCACATTCCCATAAGTTTTTGGTTAAGTCCCAAGATTCCTCACTTCTTTTAAAAGTTTCCTCACACGATAACCCATTCTCCAATGTTAGATACTCGACATAACAAAACACAATAATAAATCTTCCTAAGCAGATAATTAAAATAAATAAATGAAGAAAACATTAATAGAAGAAGTTAGATCCTACAAAATACACAATCAATAATCATCAGCACTTTAACACAACAACCTGAAGAAGAGTCATCAAAAGAGAAGTTCCTATATAACTCAATTTAGTTCACTAGCTTAGTACAATTAATTCAACTTATATCATAAAAATTAAATAAAAATCAATCTTAACAATGCCTTCAAATCCTTTTGAAAAACAAAACCTTAATAATTTAACAACAATTGAATAGATCAAAATAAAACTTTCAAGAAAATAAAACTCTTTAAATGATCTCTTCAACATCTTTTCCAACAATCAAACCACATAGCAACATTTTTACAAACACACAAAAGATATACAAATTAAAAATATTTGTATCAAATCAAAATCAGAGCATTCACATTCAACGTTCTCATCAAAGCAGCCATCAATAAATTTTACAAAAGTCATAAGCCATTCCACACAACAAGAAGTCCACACAACATCCAAACATAAGTCGACTCAGTTCTAGTCTCAAGATATTTTATCCCCACCTAAACCATTAATGGTTTCAAGTCCTACATGACATCCTCTTTAACTCTACATAACAGACTTTCTACAACCTCTCCATGCGACATGCACCATGCAACTAAAGTCTACAGAATTTTAAACCTAAAGCTCTATTACCAAAAATGTAACGACCCACCCCGAGTGGGGCCCTATTCAGAACGACTCCATTACCTTTCAGAACTGAGGACCTTAAATTATGATGCAAACATACAACTTACAAATCATAACAACAAACTCCTTCAATACCTTTCCAAATTACACATTCAATTACAAACCCAAACAATTTTATAATACAAGATAATCAAAAAATTTAAACCTCACAAAAGTCGTGAATAAAAAGAAAACTCCTCCACTACAACTAACTTATGCATTTTCTCTTACAATAACTAAACCGTAACCAAGAATTTAGACTTCTAACAAAAACCCAAAATGCGCGGAAGCCGTGCTCGAGTGCCTTATTAATAACCCCTTTCAAGTTTGACAAAAAACTCCCGATGCTACCTGAAATGTTAGTAAAATAAAAGGGTGAGCTAAAAAGCTTAATGAGAAACACTTTACGAGAATTAATCGTATTGGAGGAAATTATTTTTTTAAATACAATTAAATCATATAAATTATTTAATTACTAAGTACATGTAATAAAATTTCTTAAGTTTCCTCCATTTATTTTTATCAATTCCATAACAAGAATAAGATACCATAAATTCAAGAATTTACTAATGTCCTTATAATAATTTCAAATATACAAAGTTTACCACAATACATACATCATAAAGCCAATACAATATAGGGTGTTGCCCACTCGATATTTCTATCAACGCAATTAACATTCATGTCCTTCACCGAACCCAACACATCACATGCCTCTCAATGGCAAATCACAATAATTACCCCTCGTGGGTTAATTCCATCATCACATCCATTATCAACGATATGCAATGCCAATGCTAATGTAATAAGATGTATAATCATGTATATATTTATATCATTAGAAATGCCCCTCCCTAGGCTAATCACATAACAATGGGGACGTCTCTCCATGTACTGGTATGTTAAATCATTATATCATTTCTCAATGAAACATCTTTGGATCCCATACACCCTTTTTCGGGTGGGGTCCTACACATCCAACAACATTCAGTACCCTTACACCACTTGTGGGAAGGGGCCTACTGCAATCTCACCACTCCTTCTCTTATAATACGTTAACTATATATATATATATATATATATATATATATATATATATATATATATATATATATATAGCGTGAAATGAATTCGTGAAGCAGTGAATATGCAATCAAGCATTTATCAACTAACCACATCACAATTTCACACATCGCAATTTCTCAACATAACTACATTAATTTATCTCTAAATTCATTCCTTATACAATCATATCTCAACACATAAAATTCTTATAACATTATTTTTTATCATTTCCATACTAAAATCTTATATACTCACAATTCTTATAACTCTATTATTTATGCTTTCTGGAAACAATCACATTTTTTATACTTTATTTCTTTTATACAATTTAGTACGCTTACTAAAGGTAAGTGTAACTGGCCTCTTAAACCAATTCCTAATCTCAAAATATCTCATTGTCTCTAAAACAATCCTCCACTACACCTAATGGGTATAACAATTAACATATCAACCAAAAAGTACACAAAAAAAATTAAATTATCATCCTAGCCAGATTTACATAGAGACAAAAAAAAACTAGATTTTTAAATTACAACAAAACTTTTTTTTTTTTGTCTAAATACTTTCATAAACCTTACTCTTAGAGATTCAAATGAAAACAAGTAGTTTTCTCAAAACCATAAAGTTCATGTTTTTATCCCAATAATCTCATTAAGTTGTTCTAAAACGGTTTAAGGTTAAAAATGTATGAAAAGCTGTTTTGTATACATGAAAACAGGGCTCCACAATTTACTTTCTAAGTGCACAATCGGTTGTCCAAGCTCCAGAAAGTTTAAACAGTCAACTATACAGCTTAGACAATTGACTGTCCTTACAGTCGATTGTCCTTGCATTGTGAAGTTTATGCCCAGATGGCAGTCGATTGTGGGTTCAACACAATCGATTGTCATCTGGTTCTACCAAATGAAATCACGAAAAAACTTTTTTTTTTCTCTTCAAAACCTTGTTGAATCTTTATAAAACTCTCAAATCCTTTAAAACATAATTTCTTGAGGGTTAAAAAAAATCCAAACTTTACAATAACCATTGGAAGAAAA
Source organism: Bretschneidera sinensis (assembly GCA_023935145.1). Classification (NCBI taxonomy): domain Eukaryota; kingdom Viridiplantae; phylum Streptophyta; class Magnoliopsida; order Brassicales; family Akaniaceae; genus Bretschneidera; species Bretschneidera sinensis. The sequence continues at coordinate 78,822,563 of CM043700.1, read as the reverse complement.
GAATTCAAAACTCCAAATCAATAAACTTTGCATAAAACCCACTTCTCTCAAAAACACTTCAAATTCAAAAATCCCAAATCAAATTCTTAGTTACTAGACAAGCTTGAAGAAATAAAGATAAAGAATAGTAGTTCCTCACCTTAGGTTTTGCAAGGATTTTCATAGCCTTTATTTCTCTCTTTCCTTTACTCTTTTCTCCATATATCTCCTCTCTCCCGATTTCTTCTTCTTTCTTTAGAAGGATCCAACAATTGGTGGTCCTCTCCTCCTCTCTCATACTATTGATAGGCACAAATCCTTGAAATTACAAAATCACCCTTCCCTTTTTCTTTTCCTTTATAACCTACCCCATAACTCTTTAAAAACCCAAAAGCTCCCCCAAGACATGGCTTATTTACTACTAAATTTTACTTTAATTACTAGCCTCCAAGTTTTACACCCCAAAACTATAGCGACCCATCCTCGGGTGGGCCTTATCCGAGGAGGTATCATCACCTTTTAGCTCTGAGTACCCCGACCTATATGCAAACATACAATTTTTCAAGGCAAATAACATTTCTTTCAACAATCACAAGCTTAAACAATTTCAATTATACATCTAAATAATCTTTACAATACAATAGTCAAATAAGAAAAGAACTTTATAAAAGACGCAATTAAAAGAAAATCCTCCCACTATAATAAATCTTGAAATTTACTTTTACAACTACTAAGCCAAGACCAAGAGTTTTAAACTCTTAATAAAAACCCTAAAAAACGAGGATGCCATAGTCGAATGACTTATTTAGGACTTTCTCCATCTCTGACTATCAAACTTCTGATACTACCTGAAATGTTAGAAACACCTTACGAGAAGTAATCATATTAGAGTAAAAATTATCATTTTTATTATAATTAAAGCATATAAATCAACAAATTTCAAGTGCGCGAAATAAAATTTAAGGAGTTTCCTCCAATCATTTTTTTCCTCAATTCTTAATAAGAAGAAAGATACCATTTATACAAGGACTCATCAAGGTCTTTATAAGTATTTCAAACATACACAACTTACACTGCTGAACACATCATAAGGTCAGTAAAGTATGGAAATTTCATCTCAAAACTAATTCAACATCTCAATCATTATTGATGCCCTTCACCGAGCCCAACACATCACATGCCTTTCAAAGGCAATTCATAATAATTACCACTGATAGGCTAATTCCACCGCAACATTCATTATCACTGCTATGCAATGCAAATGCAAATGTTATGAGATGTATCATCATGTACATATTCATATCATCATAATGTCTCCCAATGTACCGATAAGTTTCTCAATATCATTTCTAATTTACCACTTTAGATCCCTTATGCCCATTCTTGGGTGGGGGCCCTACAAATCCAACCACTTCGGTACCCTTACCCATTGTGGGAAGGGACTTATCGGCCTCACTCATCACTCTCCTCTCTTATAATATATATATATATATATATATATATATATATATATATATATATATATATATATATAGTGTAAAATGCATTCAAGAAGAATTGAATATGCACTCAAGTATTTATCAATCAAACACATCACAACTTCTCAATACAATAATATCAAAATATTTCTATATTCATAATTTCTACAACCATATCTCAACTTATAGAAATTCAATATCATTTCCAAACCAAAAGTTTATACACTCGCATTCTCATAATTCCATTATTAATACTTTCCAAATTTAATCATGTTTTCATACTTCATTTCCTTTATACAATTTAACACACTTACTAAAGGTAAGGTGTACTAACCTCTCGAATCGACTCTTAACCTTGAAGTATCTCCTTGTCTCTAATACGGTCCACCACTACACTTAATGAATATATAAATTAAAAATTACCCAAGAAGTAAACACATAAATATTAAATCATCCAAGTCATTGGTTGCATAGAGGAAAAGAACTATACTTTTGAATTTTTATCGAAATTTTCTTTTTGGTTTAAACTCTTTTCATAAACTTTTCTTTTAGAGATTTAGATGAAAGAAATAGTCCCTTTAACACCATAAAGTTTATGTTTTTATCCCAAGAATCTCATTAAATTGTTTCTAAAAGGTTTAGGGTTTAAAAGGTATAAAAATTTACCCTTTTTGCATGAAAACAGAGTCCCACAATCCACTACCTAAATGGACAGTCAACTATCTGAGATCCAAAGAGTTCAGACAACTTGGACAATCAACTGTGTAAATGGACCGTTGATTGTCCTCACTACTTGGGCTTTTTTCCAAGATGACAATCAACTGTGGTTTCGACACAATCGATTGCCCACTGGTTCCAACACCTAAAAACCCACGAAAAACCTTCTTTTTCTCCTTCAAAACCTTATTAATTCTTCAAGAAACTCTTAAATCTTTCAAAATACAAACTTTTGAGAGTTAAACATCAAATTTTTACATTACCCACAAGAAATATTAAACTCAAAACCTCAAATTCAACATATATAGTCAAAAATCCATTTTTCTTAAACTTTTCTAAAAAATATTTGGAGTTCAAAACCCCTAACTCAAAATCTTAGCTTAAGAGATATGTATGACATTCAAGAAGAGAGAAAAACAAGTAATTACCATAAGCTTTGCAAGAGAACTCCCATGTAGAGCCCGATACTTAATTTTAAATATTTTAACCACAAAAATCCTTAATGGCATCTTTTAATGTGTTTGTTCAGTTTTTATTTTTATTTAATTTAGGCTTGGACTTTTGGAACTTAGTAATAAGTAATTAAAGTAGAATTGGTAGTAAAAATCTAATCCTTTGGGGTAGTTAATGAGAGAAAGGAAGAGTTAAGGGACGAATAAGAAATTAAAGAAGAGTTCTTAGTATAAATAAGAGAAAAGAGGGAAAGAATCCCGCATTTTTCTGGATTTCTCTACAAATTTTGGGAGAAAAGAGAAAATATAAGAGAGGAAGAAGGACAAGAGAAAAAGGAAAAAAAAAAAAAGGGAGTTTCTTGCAACTTTTCAAGGTAAAAGCTTATGTTCTTTCTTTTTAATTCAACTATATTTATAAAACTAAAGATCTATGAACTTGTAGTTTCGATTCAAAGACTTTCGTTAAAAAAAAGTTTGAAGAAAAAAGGTTGTTTAAAAAAAATGAGTTTTTAAGCCAAAGTTGTGATTTTGATATTAGAATGTAAAATTTTGTGTGTGGGTAACAGTGATTTTTGTTAATATAACTAGTAGAAAGTTGTATCTTTGAATACTTGGAAAGATCTTTGAAAATTAAGAAGATTTTTTTTTAGAGAAAAGATGAATTTTCGTGAAGAAAATTTGTTGGAATCAAGGACCCAGACGATTGGGTCGGACACCCAGTCCACTGGAATGGGTTTTGGAGCTATTCTAGAAAGACCCAATCGACTGGGTCAAATATCCAATCGACTAGATCATCAGGTAAAATCTTCTAGATGTTTTCGAATCGACTGGATTGGGTACCCAGCGGGTTGGATCATGTTGATTTCTCCACAAAAAAAAATGACTTTTCTCCTTAGTTTTTGAATATGAAACCTTTCCAAAATAATTATAAATTTTATATACATTTGAGGTATGATTAAAACACCTTTAAAAAGGCGAATATTCACAAAACTTAAAGTGTTTTTAGATTCAAAATAAATGATTTGCAAAATGACTTAAAGCCTTGATTTCTTTGACTTTTGGTCTCGCACGAAGCACATATTTGAGATTTGAAGTGTGTAAACCACCTTAAGGTTGCTAGAGATTCTTTAAGTGATTTAATGTAATGAGATTAAGTGTTATTCATTCCTAGGTACTAATGGGTAAATCTTTGAAAGTCAAGGGAGTAGTAAGATCGCGTAGCGAGGTGAGTACGCTTTACTTTTCGTAAGCGTATTTAAAATATGTAAACTGAGTAATAAAGGATAAAAAAATAATATGATCTACCTTGATATGCAAACCTTAGAATTTATGAAGATTAAGTATTTAGATTATGGTATGAAAATAGTAAAAACTAGTAATACGAGGGATCAAAATAAATTGGAAAAAATAAAGGTTTAAATATATGAATCTTGAAATGAATTAAGATGTTTGTGTTGAGGAATGGTAATGAATGTGTTTGAATGGATTAGTATGAAATGCGATATGAATGATTGATGATTGCTTGTGTGCATGTCACTTCATGTATTTTGCATTATAACCATGTTTGACAGTATGTTTTTGAGGGGCGAGTGATGGGTGAGGCCGATAGTTCCCTTCCCATAAGGGGTGTAAGGGTATCGAATAAATATTAGATGAGTAGGATCCAACCTAATTCAAGGGATTTCAAATATTTGATATGATGATTAGATGTACCGGTACGTGAGGAGACGTCCTCATGTTGATGATATAGCCCAGTGAGGGGCAGTGATTGATTGCGCGTTTATTGCATTGTATCATACAACATAACATTACATTTCATAAATATATTGAGATGAATGGCTAATGATGGGCGTGTGATATGATTAGCCCATGTGGGGCATATGATATAATTGGCCCATGAGGGGTGTATGATATAATTAGCCCTTGTGGGGCATGTGATGATGTGATATGCTTGGCTCGAAAAAGGGTATGATTGTGATTGTGGGAATGTAAGAGTGTTAAGATGAAAATCTAATCTCTTTGCTTTGGCGTTATGTTGTATGATTGTACTAAGAGTGTTTTTAGTATGTGTATTAAGAAAATTTATGAACCATAACATAAAGAGATATATGATGGTACAAAAATATAAAGAAAATCACTTGGAGGAAACTTAAAGGATTTAATTGGAGGATAATTAAGAAAGATACCACTTATACATATAAGCTATAATAAATGTTGTGCTATAATTATAAACAAAAAGATAATTCCTTCAATATGATTACTTCTTGTAAAGCGTGTCTCACTAAGCTTTTTAGCTCACTCCTTTATTGTTGCTAACCTTTCAAGAATTTACTGGAGGAGTTTTGTTAGAAGATTTAAGTTGGGATTGGGATTTGTCGTTATATAAGAACACTTGTAATGGGGGAGTTTTCATGTTATTTCTGTCTAGTTAAAATTGTTACATTGTAAAAATTGTTAGTGACGAAATTGTAATTATATGATTTGAACTATTTTTAGTGAACGCTTATATTTTTTGTGAGTTATGGATGACTGCATGTAGGTCGGGGTACACGAGACTGAAAAGTAATGATACCTTCTCGGCTAGGTCCCACTTGAGGATGGGTCATTACATTTTTGGTATCAGAGCTTTAGGTCTAAGGTCCTGTAGACTTAATTGCATGGTACATGTTGCATGGGGAGGTTATAGGAGGTTGATTGTATAAAGTTAGAGAGGATGTTGTTTAGGAGTTGAAACCAGTGGTGGTTTAAGTGGGGGTAATGTGTCTTAAGACCTAAGTGGAATTGGTTTGTGTAGAATTAATGTTTGATTGAATTTTGTATGGTATGATCTTGTTAATGATGCTTTGATGAAATGTGTGATTAATGTGTATTCCTTATGCAATTGTGAAGGTTTTGGAATGTGGTTGTTGACTTTTTGTGATAAGAAGTGAAGATTTAAAAATGGCCTTTTAAGAGACTAAGTACTTAAAGATTTTGTCTTGATTACGTAAACATTGATAATTGATGGACTATTAGTTAAAAAGTGACTTGGAATAATTATTAGATTATTGAATTATACTAAGTTAGTGTATTATATTGGATTACATATAAATGTTTGATTGATAATTTTCCTTCTCTTGATACATTTATAGATTATAATAATTATAATTGATGATTGTGATATGGTGGTGTAGTGTTAGTTTGAGGAATAATTAGTATAGAATTTGTAAATTTAAAGTGGATAAAGTTTAATGTAGTGGGCTTGTACGTGTGTATGACTGAGAGATAAGTATAGGGAGAAAATAGTCGATGAAGTGTTGGATCATAGTACCTTGAAAGTTCGAGTTGAACTGCCAATTAGGAAATATGGGAAATTCAAAAGTTGGAAGGTAGGACCGATTCATGATAATTGTAAGAGTTTCGTTAATAAGTGAGAATTTAAAAGGGGTGATTAGATTATAGACAAGAGTATAGATGGGGTAGCAAGTATATATAAAAGAATAAGAATAAAGTTGTTGGACAAGTGGTTAGTGTGGGGATTAAAGTACAGTAAGAGGTGAATGAAGTACAAAGAGAAAGATAAATGAGTAAGGAATGATGATGTAAGGTGAATTACAAACGGATTTTATGATGCTCTAGGGCTGTAAGGAAGATAGTAAGTGCAGTATTTTGAAAGGTAGGGATTGTTATGTGAGATTTCATGAAGGAGAAAAATGTAGTGAATTTTGATTTAATCTTAAAGTTAAGTGAAGTTTTATACAAAAAGATGGTAGGTTCATCCAAAGCCTAAGAAGTCTTGAGGTTAGAATAAAGAATAAGTGAATGATTGGTGCCAGTTAAATGAGCTTAAGATTTTTGTTTTATTGGAGGTGTAAAAATTTGAAGAATGCCTTTGATATCTAGTGGGAAGTAAGTGATGATGAGCTAAGATATTTGAAGTGTTTGAAAAGTTAAAGATTTATAGACAACTTGTCCTAGTTATGGTTGGGAGAATTAGAAAGAGTATGAGACATATGCTATGCAAAGGAGATTACTTTGTAAATGAAAGAGTTAAGAAAGTGGTTATAGGAGACCAAGAGTTTAGTAATGTATGAGAGTATTAGAACAATTATAGAAAAGGGGTAATGAGTATAAAGTACAAAATCAAGGTTTGATTGGATAGAAAGTTAAAGTAATAGTTTTAATGAAGAGTTAGAAAGTTAGACAATTAGTTATGACCCCATCAATAGTTAGTAATAAGGACTTGTAGGTAGTTAGTAAAATTATAAAAAGGGAGAGATTTCAAGAAGAAAGTTTTTGTTAAGAGTTTATGAAGCTTGGAGTAATAGTAATAGAAGATATGTTTAAGGAGGGTGGTAGTTAAAGAGATTGGAGTTTTTTTAAGACAATACAATTTCGATAAGATTCGACGAAAGGTGAAGGGAAGATCCTAGACAAATCAAGAGCTACTAGGAAGTATTAAAGAAAATTGAAAATAGATTTTTATTTAAATGGATGAAGAAGATTTTAAATTCATGATGGAATTATGAGATTCTTCAAGAGTTTATGTAAATTAAAAGTGATCATGAATTACCTTATTCAAAGATTTTCAGTGGTAGTGAGTTAAAATAGAGTTGTTGGAATTCATTGTACCTAGTGTGACTAAACATAAGATTCGATAAGGAAAAGAATAGAGATAAAATGTTAAATGGTCTTCTAAAAGTTTAATCCCTAAACGGATCAGAAGAGGAAATGGGTAAAGAAAATGAGATAAAAGTGTAGATAGGTTAAGAGAGTAGTTCGAGTGTGTAAAGGTCTAAGAGAAAGGTGGGAGACAATAAAGAAATGAAGATACTATGATTCAGTGAGAATACAAAAAGAATTGAGTAAGAAGTAAGAAATCAGTACTACTACCAAGTTGTTGTAAATAAGAGATATTTAAGCTTAAGATAGGTGAAGGAAATCATTGGATATTTGGTATTGAGCTTTATTACTGATTTAAAAGGAGAATGGAGTATTTCAATGAGATTAATGATTGTATTGACAAATCAAGGGAATGAAAGTATGAGACTTGAATTAAGAACTTATGATCGGTGTTTAGTTGATAACTAATTGGAATCTTTTATGGGGTATAAATTGTAATTTGGAAACTATTTATAGTCATGGGATGAATTAGTTTAAAGGGAAGAGTGACTAGGGATGCAAGGGGGTGAGCTGATGTTACAGTTCTGAATAAAATTCTAAGTATGATTTGGAAGGCTATGTATGTAACTAATGGAAAGTTAAGATTTAGGTGGGATTGTTCATTGGGAGAATTTGATTTAAAGGATAAGAAATGTCAAAGCTTTAACAACTATAAGAAATTATATGGTAATGTTTTTGATAATTTTGAAGGTTATGAGTTATTAACCTTTTGGGTAACGGAATATTGATCTAACGGGAAGTGTAGTACAGAGATAGACACCGATAATAAATAGGAGAGTTGGTTTAATGAGTTATGCAAAGAAATGAAAGGATCCAGGACGGATAATAAGTTGGGAAGTTCAAGTAGAGATTAAGAGGCAAATCTTACTAAGTTGATTGTGAAGACAACCAAGTATTAGATGTTAAAGGAATGAGATATAAAATGAAGAATGTCCAAGTAAATGGAAGCAGTTGAATTGTTATTGTACGATGATGTTATGGATCGGATTTCAGTATAATAGTATCATCAAAGAAAGATTTGTTGATTTGCTTTTGTAATGGAGAGTAAGGAGCTTATCAGTTATTACGACGATAGGTTATATACGAATCTTCAGTAAGTATGTTCAAATTGGTGATAGATGGATTAAAGTTCGGATGAAAGAGTTAACGAGAAAGTTGGTTTGAACTAGGTAATGTTTTTGATAAAAGGTTACTAAAAACTCTTTAAAATGATTGAAAGGTCGATTTGTGAGTAAATTACCTTGTTGGGAATAAGTATAAATCATGGAGTAAGGGAGTCGAAAACTTGAGTAGGAAACTAAGTTAAATTGATAAAGAAATGGGTGTAGGGACATTAATAATACCAAGTGTCTTTTAGTTCTCCTTGAGGAAGGAAGGAATGAGGGACTAGAGCAAGTGAGACGTTGGAAAGTGATTCTGTGAAGAGATGGCTTAGGAGAGAGAGACACAACTTAAAGGTAGTACTACATTTGAGGCCCTTGAAGTAGAAAGTTAAGGTAGAAATTTAAGAATCCCATAATGGAGTATGAAATGGTAAGAATATTGTCTTTGAAGCGTAAGAGTAAAGAGGAGGATGTAAGAAGGAAATGGTTATTAATTAATACTTGTAGTAGAGGGACTAGTTAGACGAATCAATTGTCAAGAGTTAATAACTTTAAGGCTGAGCGAATTAATTGAAGGGTGAACTGCTTAGCAAAGGAAAGAATTCTATAGTAAGATCAAGTGATCTGTTTAGATTATTCTAGTGATTTAATAGTTAGTTGTCAGTGATACGGAGGAAACTCAAGATGATGGTAAAATAGAATTTAGTTTTATAATCGTAAATTTCATAAAGATTGATGGTTTGAGGAGGACTTTTGAGAATACGAAATTGACTTAGGAAAGAGATATTCTTGTCGTATTGTGAACATTGATTAAGGGAATTTCGAGGACGAAATTTTCATAAGTGGGGGAGAATTGTAGAGCCAGGTACTTAATTTTAAATATTTTAATCACATAAATTCTTGTTGACGTATTTTAATGTGTTTGTTCAGTTTCTATTCTTATTTAATTCATGCTTGGACTTGTGGAACTTAGGAATAATTAATTAAAGTGGAATTGTTAGAAAAAATCTAATCCTTGGGGGAAATGTCAAGTTTTAAAGAACTTTAGGGTAGTTAATGAGAGAAAGGAAGAGCAGAGGGACGAATGGGTAATTAAGGGAGAGTTCTTAGTATAAGTAAAAGGAGAGAGGGAAAGAATCTAGTATTTTGCTGGATTTCTTTAGAAATTTCGGGAGAAATGAGAGAAAATGGGAGAAAAGAGACAAAAGAAGAGAGGAGAAAAAGGAAAGAAATGGGAGTTTCTTACAACTTTTCAATGTAAAATCTTATGTTCTTTCTTTTTAATTCAAGTGTATTTCTTAAACTAAAGAATTGTGAACTTGTAATTTGGATTCAAAGACTTTCTTTAAGAAAAAGTTTGAAGAAAAATGGTTGTTTCAAAAAATGGGGTTTTAAGCCAAAGTTGTGATTTTGAGTTTAGGATGCAAAATTTGGGTGTGGGTAACATTGATTTTTGTTAATATAACTAGTAGAAACTTGTATGCTTGAAGATTTGGAAAGATCTTTGGAAATCAAGAATATTTTTTAGGAGAAAAGATAAATTTTCGGGAAAAATATTTGTTGGAATCAAGGACCCAGTCAACTGGGTTGGATCATCAGGCAAAACCTTCTGGACATTTCCCAATCGATTGGATTGGGTACCCAGTCGATTGGATAATGCTAATTTCTCAAAAAATGACTTTTTTCCTTAGTTTTTGAACATGAAACCTTTCTAAAATAATTATAATTTTTATATACATTTGAGGTATGATTAAAACACCTTTAAAAAGGTTAGTATTCACACAAAAGAAATTAAAGTGTTTCGAGGTTCAAAATAGATGATTTGGAAAATGGCTTAAAGCCTCGATTTCTTTGACTTTTGGTTTCGCAAAAAGTGCGCTCTTGAGATTTAAAGTGTGCAAACCACCTTGAGGTTTCTAGAGATTCGTTAAGTGATTTAATGTAATGAGATTAAGTGTCATTCATTCCTAGGTACTAATGGGGAAATCTTTGAGAGTCAAGGAAGTAGTAAGATCGCATAGCAAGGTGAGTGCACCTTACTTTTCCTAAGTGTATTTAAAATATGTAAACTGAGTAATAAAGGATAAAGAAAAAAATAATATGATCTACCTTGATGGATGCAAACCTTAGAATTTATGAAGATTAAGTATTTAGATTATGGTATGAAGATAGTAAAAAGTAGTAATACAAGGAATCAAAATAAATTAGAAAAAAATAAAGGTTTAAAGATATGATCTTGAAATGATTTAAGACGTTTGTGTTGAGGAATTATAATGAATGTGTTTGGTTGGATTGGTATGAGATGCGATATGAATGATTGATGATTGCTTGTGTGCATATCACTTCATGCATTTTGCATTATAACCTATTTGACGGTATGTTATTGAGGGGCGAGTGATGGGTGAGGCCGATAGGTCCCTTCCCATAAGGGGTGTAAGGGTATCGAATGGATATTGGACGAGTAGGACCTGACTCGGATCAAGGGGGTTTCGAATATTTGATATGATGATTTGACATACTAGTATGTGGGGAGACATCCCCATGATGATGATATAGCCCAACGAGGGGCAGTGATTGATTGTGCATTTATTGCATTACATCATACAACACGGTATTACATTTCATGGACATATTAAGATGAATATATGATTGGTCCATGAGGGGCATATGATATAATTGGCCTATGAGGACGTATGATATGATTGACCCATATGGGCCATGTGATGATATGATATGCTTGACCCGAAAAAAAAAAAGGCATGATTGTGATTGTGGGAATGTAAGAGTGTTAAGATGAAAATATACTTTATTTGTTTTGGCGTTGTGTTGTATGATTGTACTAACAGTGTTTTTAGTATATGAATTAAGAAAATTTATGAACACTAGTATAAAGGGATATATGATGGTATAAAAAAAATTTAAAAAAATTACTTGGAGGAAACTTAAAGGATTTAATTGGAGGATAATTAAGAAAGATAGCACTTGTACCTATAAGCCGTAATAAATGTTGTGCTATAATTATGAATAAAAAGATAATTCTTCCAATATGATTACTTCTTGTAAAGTGTCTCACTGAGCTTTATAGTTCACTCCTTTATTGTTGCTAACCTTTCAAGAATTTACTGGAGACTTGTCAGTCAAGTTGAAGAAGCCAACTTAAGGCTTTCGTCTGTGGCATCCCTTGGGAGTTTTGTTAGAAGATTTAAGTTGGGATTGGGATTTTTCGTTGTATGAGAACACTGATAGTGGGGGAGTTTTTCTATTATTTGTGTCTAGTTAAAATTGTTGCATTGTAAAAATTGTTAGTGATAAAATTGTAATTGTATGATTTGAACCATTTTGAGTGAACACTTGTATTTTTTGTGAGTTATGTGTGACCGCATATAGGTCGGGGTGCTTGGGACTGAAAAGTAATGATACCTCTATATACTAATAAATGTTGGAATTTTTTTGTGTGAGCTTCCACTAATTATAGTGGTTTTAGTTTTATAAAATCCGGTAAGTGAATTTAGTCTAATGAGAAAAGTACGAGAGCTCATATGTTATTAATCAATGATCATTTGGTTTGGGCTTGTACACATCTTAATTTAATTAATGTGAGTCAGTAGCTAGTGTAGGCCTTAGTTCAATATTGGCCTGTGGATGGGACGGCTCATTTGGACTTTCAAGAACTTGGGTTATTGATATATATATATAAACAGGCTAGGTCCCCTCTTTGGCTCCTAATACATAAGAGTATTTTAGTTTTCTATCCATTTGAGAAAGAACTTGTTGTGAGAACACAAAGAGGAAGACCTAACCCTAATCAAGCTTCTGCTGTGAAGTAATTCAAGTTTTCACTATGTCGATGGCTTAATTAGGTATGTGATATACTTATATAATTGTATATGTTCTAATTTTATGTATGATATTATTATTATGTTTATTTAGCCTACATGTGTTATCAGAGCCTACACATATAAATTTATAACCTAATTCAGGAATATTGCATTTAATTTCAAGTGAAATTGTATTATTTTATGTGAAAATACCCATTAGAAAAACAAAAGAGATTGTTCACTTTCACATCATACAGTAATGTTAGGGTACCATGCAAATTTATGATTTAACTTTGAGCAGCAACTCACAAAGTTTTTAAAGAGATGAGGTCCACATCATAGGCTTATCACTATCAACCAATTACAACCTAAGGAACAAGCTAGCCGACCATCCAAGAAAATCTTTTTTTTTTATCCTGTGCATGCCAAGCAATTCACAGAGTCGTTGATTACCAAGAAAAAAAACAATTTGCAATGCCTTTTAGAGGAAGCTAATCCCTAAAGCAATTGAATTTACTTATAGTAAAAGTTTTACTTATAATAGAAAAAAAAATCATTTTCATCATAAACTTACATTCTTTAACCAATCGAGGATATTCGTTAACAAAGGTATTTTATGACTCAAGAAAAACTTTAGACGTCATCGTTTTGCAATAAGTTTATAAGGTTATTGTTTCTCTTCAGTCAATGATTAAAACCATATAAGTTTTGCTTCGTGAATGAATTTGTGGGAAAGGTTTCACCATAATGGCCAAATCGAATTTTTTTCTTCAATAAATCTCAATTATTTTTGGTTTATGGTTGAAATTGATTATTGGAGTTTGTTTTGGGATTGAATAGGAATAATTAGTGAGGTTTGATGAGATTATCATTTTCCTTTTGCCTTGAAACTTTTCTAACACTTTGCAAATGGGAAACGTACTGATGGGTAATATCCTCATGATGGGAAGTCAATGACCGAACATTGTATCTTCATATATTTGTCACTGTCTAGTAGTTTTCCACGCTATATAAGATGGGTGTTTTGAGTTTTAAATGGGAAAATCTATTTATGACTCCAACTATAGTTGTTCAACCCTTGGAACAACAATTATTACTCATAACATGTTGGAACTGTGTGAGTTTAAATTTTTATCAAGCTTGGGTGACTTGTTTTTCAATGTGATATGTTGAATAGAAATGTGTGTTGCTTGCTTGCTTTCTTGGGTAAGGATTTGTAAGACCTGATATTTTAATTATACTATTTTAATATGTGGAATTTTACTTCTAGAATTTTCGATGTGCTAAGTAAAATTACGTTGTAATTAAGCAGAAATTTTGGGGGAATTTTTTTTTTCTCTTTTATTTCTTTTCTTTGAAAGGTAATAAGAAAAATCAGGTAAGAGTTGGGTTTTTAAAGAGTTTTGGAGTGAATTTTAAAAGAAATGGAGAGTCAGAGGCTTGGCATGTAAATAAGAGAAAGTTTGTTCTATAAATATAAGTGGAGGGGGAGAGAAACCAGCACAGTGTGTTGAAAGTCTCTAAAACCATCAAGAAAGAGAGGAGAGAGAGAGAGAGAGAAAAGGAAGAGAAAAGGAAAGAAAGGAAGAAAGAGAGGAAGAGATGGGAGTTTTCTTACTTAGACAAGGTAAAAGTTTGTATTTCCTTCTTTTTAACTCAATTATGTTTATTAAGCTAAAGATTTGTGAACTTGGGTTTGGATTTAAATTTTTTTCTCAAGAAAAAGTTTGAAGAAAAAGGAGTTTGTATCAAACAACAGGTTTTGTGAAAAGTTGGTTGATTTGAGAGTTTTAGGTTCAAATTTTCTCTTGGGTAGTGTAAATTTTGCGACTTTAAACCCTTAGAAACTTGTATCTTTGAATAATTGAAAGAATCTTTTGAAATCAAGAAGAAATTTGGTGAAAAAAATGATTTTTGGGAAGAAATTTTGCTGAAAATCGAGGTACTAGTCGACTGGGTAAAGTGGCAAAATGTTTATGGATCTTTTCCAGTCGAGTGGATCAAGTACCCAGTCGACTGGGTCCAGTTGATTTTCCAAAAACGTGATTTTTTTCTTTCGTTTTTTAATGCGAAACTTTTTCAAATTGATTTTGATGTTTATATACCTTGAAAGTATGATTAAAACACCTTTAAAAGTATTATTATTCATGAGATTAAAGTGTTTTCAAAACCCAAAGCAAATGATTTGAAAAAGGGGCTCAATGCCTCGATTTCTTTGATTTTTGATTTTTTTGTTCGAAGTGCTATCTTAATATTTTAAGTGTGCAAAACACTTTTGGGTTTCTAGATATAATTTTAAATTATTTAAGTAATGAGATTAAGTGTTATTCACTCCTAGGTGCGAGGGGAAAATTCTTGAGAGACGAATGTAGTGGTTGGAGCTAATTTGCGAAATCCACTATTAAGGTAAGTGTCACCTTACTTTTAGTAAGCGTAGTGTTTACTTATCGAAAATGAGAAGTTAAAAATGAAGAGTTTAGGGAAAAATTACTAAAGTATAATTTAACGAAATTAAATACTTATACGAATAATATCATATGGTTATACCTCAAAGAAGAATTATTATACAAGTACCTTAATGAAGGACTAAGAGAGAGAATTAAAAGAGTACAAGTTGTATTAGTATAATATAAATAGAAATAGCAGTGGGTGAGCCTTGAGGTATTTTACCTTTGATAAATTGAAATGGTGTGGTTAATATGAAAATCCTATATGTTGAGCTATGAGTTTATAAGTGATTCGAAGTAGCCTTGTTGAGAATCTTTGATATTTGATTGTAATGGGCTTGATTGGTTGGATTAGTTTGAAAATGTGATGTGGTTGATTGATGAATGTTGTTTGCATATTCATTGCTTCATGAATGCATTTCATGCTATATATATAGTTAGTGTATTATAAGAGGGGAGAGTGGTGAGATTACGGTAGGTCCCTTCCCACAAGGGATGTAAGGGTATCAAACAGATATTAGACGAGTAGGACCCGGCCCGGATCAAGGGGGTTCCAAAAAATTTGATATTATGATATGATGATGTGACTTACCAGTACATGGGGAGACATCCCTGTGATGATAAGATTAGCCTAGTAAGGGGCAGTGATATGATTATGCATTTTATTGCATTGCATTGCATTTCATGGATGCATTGTGATTGGTTCATGAGGGGTGTGTGTGTTATGAATGGCCCATGAGGGGTGTGTATTACGATTGGCTCATGAGGAGCATATATTGTGATTGGCCCATAAAGGGCGTGTTTTTTAATTGACCTGTGAAAGATTGGGTGACGTGTTTGACCATTGAGAAGGGTAAAATTATTGATTGTATGATATTTAATATACTATGAGTTATATTTTTTTTACAAAGAATTGATGCTATGATATGTATGAAAAAAATAGTTATGAACCTATTGGTCAAATAGTTGGTGCAGTGAGTAACCTATTTCTTGAAATAAGAAAATGAGAAAAACAATTAGTTTAAGATTTGAAATTTCTAAACGGCTATGATTTGGAACAAAGAAGATTTATATTATATTTAATAAAATTTAAAGACATAAGGACTCAAGTCCCATTACGATTATCATTAGTAAGTTGATTTCCTCACTGAGCTTTGTAGCTCATTCTTCTTTTATTTTATTAACTTTTCAAGTTAAGTTTGGAAGGTTGTGATCAAGTTGAAAAGCATCCTTATCTACGAAATCCTCATCCCTCGGACTCCTCGGGAGTCTAAGTTTAGTTTAGAGTTAAACCATGTTTTAAGTTCTTGCATTGTACTTGTAAAGTTATAAAAGTCGAGTTATGTATTTGGAACGTTTTATTAAATCTAAATCATATGTTGTACTTAAATTAAATTGTTGGAAAAGTCTATTTCTTGTATTGTGAATTGTATGATTGCATATAGTTCGGGTCACTCGGAGCTAAAAAGTGGTGATACCTCCTCAGCCAGGGCCCACCTGCAGATGGGTTGTTACGAGATTGTTCTCACTCTTCTTTTATTTTCTTTCTTTAGAAAAAGGTTAGGAAAAAAAAAGAAAATATAAGGGAAAGAAGGACAAAACTGATACTAACTCTAGCAGAATTCTTGTTGAATTTTTCATTTACCAACTTTACGGAATAGATGCCTATCTAACAGCCTAAGCATGTCTTAGGTTCCTAGTCCTTGCACGCATGTTCCTCGAGCCTTTCTTCAGCAGCAACACGCTTTTCTATGTGAACCTAGAGCATGAACCATTTTTTTTGTCTTGCAAATTATAATTTTATAATAATTGTCATATTTTTTTTGAAAATTTTCAGGTTCAATAAATATTTATTTATGAAAATATGTGATTAATTGCTTGTTTCTTGAAATAAGTGCATATATTCTAAAATTTTATTTCACAATAAATTATTTTGATATGCCGAGAGGTTGTTAACAGTAGATACTCTCCTAGATTAGTTGTCTTCTTTATTGTACTCTCAGCTTGAAAAAAAATGTAGAAGAATATGCATATTATGAGAAGTAATTGACTAAATTATTTAAATATATTATGTTATGTTGAAGACCTGTAGTAAGGATGCAACTATTAATTATTTGGTCACTCATAGAGGTGCATGTTGTTTTGAGTACCTAATGTTGTATGGTCATGTGCATGCATGTCAGAAGACATCCGTCAGTGGTTAAAAAGGGCATTATTGTCTATCTCGGTTTTGGGATGTTTCATGGGTTGATGTGGGTGTTTGCTGTCAAATTGGCACACTCATTTATACTTGTGGGATTTTATTGAAACATATTACGGGATGATTTCCAATTGCATCATACAATTATCTGCCCAAAGGGGGTAGTTGTGTGCTATAATTTATGGAAGTACATGGAACATTGTGGGAAGAGGATGCATCAGTTTAGAAGGTCTATCTACCCAAAGGGGACAATTCCTTCGAAACTGAGACATTGTTTTCATATGCTTCATGTGTAGAGTTTCTAAGTGTTTGTTGTATTCTTTGCCCAAAAAGGAGTTTATAACTATACTTTTAGATTATCTATTTTGGAATATGTTGATCAATTACTCTTATACTAATGCGTTGCATTCTTGTCTTGAATTAGTCATTGTTTTCATATGTTTCATGTGTAGAGTTTCTAAGTGTTTGTTATATTCTTTTCCCAAAAGGGAGTTTATAATTATACTTTTAGATTATCTGTTTTGGAATATGTTGATCATTGCTCTTAAACTAATATGTTGCATTCTTGTCTTAAATCAGTCTCTTTTCCGTGAACAATAACCAAGCAACCATTGATATCCTAATTTGTTCAAATTATAAAAGATGGAAGAAGGATGTAGAGTTTGTTTTAGGAATGGGTCACATTCATTTAGCCCTGAATTTGGAATAACCTGCTGAGCTCATTGATGAGAGCACTGTTGAGCAGAGGGAAAATATTGTTAAGTGGGAGAGGTCTAATTGTTTGAGCCTCCATGCCATGAAAAGATCCATCTCATAAGACTTTATGAGCAGTTTGGATGAGACCACTAATGCCAGGGAATTTTTTATTACTGCAGGACAGAGGCACAAAGTATCCGATAAGTTTGAGGCTGGAAAATTGATGAGTGAGTTGACGAGTATGAGATATGGAAATGTCGCACGTGAGAGATTTCATCATAAGTATGGTCCACATTCAATCCAAATTGAAACCTCATAACATTACCCCTCCTTATCAATTTATAATCCATCATGCCTTTAATGCCTTTCCTGTTGAGTTTAGTCAACTCAAAACTGCATATAATACCTTGAATGAAACCTGAATTGTGAATGATTTGATCTCTAAGTTTATCTTAGAGGAAGAAAACTTAAGAAAAAGAAATCTCAAAGTTCCTTGCTTGTGTCTCTTACCAAACCTAGTAATAGTAAGACCTTTGCCAAACCTAAAAAGGTAAAACTCAATGCTCATTATGCTCCTGGTGGTTCAAAGATAGTTCAGGATAACAAGAGGCATGGAAATGGTTAGAATTCTAGAGTGGGAGGTCCTAAGGCTGCTATCAAGAAAGATAATAAGGATGTCATGTGTTTCCCTTGCAGAAAGAGAGGCCATATTATACTTGAATGTCTTGTCTTTAAAGCTTGGATAGAAAAGAAAGACAAATAGAAAGGGGTTCACAAACAGCCGAAGGCCAATTGAGGAGGAGTTCCAACTTAGAGTTGGAAACAATGCTGAAATAGAAGTTAATTTGTAGGAATTGTTAGTTTGAACTTAGAATATGGTTTTCAACTTATTTTGGAGAAGATTTTTTTTTGGTGCACCGTCTTTTAGGCGAAATGTTATTTATGTTTCTGTTTCTAGATAAACTTGGATATTTCTTTTAGACTGGGAATGGAAATTTTAGTTTGTTTAAAAATTCTGGAGTTGTTGGAAATTTTATTTTATCTAATAACTGGTTTAATTGTGTTTGGATTCAAACAATGGGTGTACTTGTTTTGGTGCTGAAATAACTGCCTCCAAAAGACCTTTTATCAAAGAAAAATCTATAAAGAGAGTTAAAAGACTTATTATGGATTATATTTTACTCACTCTTGATTTGGGGATGTGAGACTTATGTTGATTGCAATAGGGGAAAATTAACCAAAACCTAGAGAAAGGCCTCAACTCATAGTTCTAATCTTTAGAAATAGTCCACACTGATATTAATGGACCTATGTCACTTACCCTATGTGAAAAGAGTTATTTCATCACATTAATTAAAGATTTTTTTTTCTGGTATGGATATCTTTACTTGATAAATGAGAAATTTGAGGCTTTAAAAAAATTAAAGTTTTCAACGTTGAAGTTGAAAAATAACTAGAAAAACCCATTAAGATTGTGAGATCTGATCGAGATGGTGACTTCAATTGTTTTGAGAAGAATAAGGTAGATAAGTGCATATACCTAAAGGTCAGTGGGAGAAAAATTTATTTACCCAGTTATATTTTACTTGCTAATAATGATCTTGGGTTATTGCATGAGACAAAACAATTTTTTTCCAAGACTTTTGATATGAAAGATCTCGGTGAAGAGTCAGTTATCCTTGGTGTTGAGATCCGTAGGGATAGATCTCATAATATGTTGGGTCTTTATCAAAAAACTTACATAGATCGTGTACTTAACAGGTTTAATATGCAAATTTGCAAACCTGGAGATGTGCCAATAGTGAGAGGGGATAAATTGAGTTTGAGTCCACGTCTCAAGAATGATCTTGAGAGAGAATCCATGAAAACTGTGCCTTATACTAGTGCAGTTGGTAGCTTGATGTATGCGCAAGTTTGTACTAGACAAGACATTGCTTATGTAGTGGGTTTGCTTAGCCGTCTAATCCTGGATATGATCATTGGGTGGCGACTAAGAAAGTGATGAGGTACTTGGAAGGAAAAAGGACTATATGCTTGTTTACAAGAAGGTGGATAATCTTGAGGAGATATGTTACTCTGACTGGGATTTGGTTGGTTGTCCAGATGACCTGAAATCCACTTCAAGATGCATTTTCACCTTTGTTGGAGGAGCTATTTCTTGGAAGAGTGTGAAACAAAAGATTACTGCTTTCTTCCACTATGTAGTCGAAGTTTGTAGCTTGTTATCAGGCAACTAAACAACCTAAGTGGTTGAGAAGTTTAATTTCAGTGCTAGTTGTGGTTGATTCCATCTCTAGACTACTAGTGATATATTAGGACAATAACTCTACTATATTGTTTCCAAAGAATAATAAAAGTTGCAGTGGTTCTAAACATCTTAAGCTGAAATACCTTACAGTCAAGGATTTGGTAAAGCAAGGAGACATCATTGTTGAGTGCATTCAAACGGAGAACATGATTGTTGATCCTCTAACCAAAGGTCTGAGACCCATTGTTTTTAAGAAACATGTTCATAGTAAAGTTGTTTTAGAGTCCTTTGATGTACTTGGTTAGTGGTAGTTATTTATGTTTTAATATTTTTAGTTATTGGATTTATGTAATTTTGGAATCCATCATGTTTTGGGTACATTCAATAATTAGATATTATGATATTGATTGATGATCATGATACATATTTTCATTAATATCGTTTTATCTTATCTCTGTATATGTATGAATGCATTTGAATATATGACATGTCATATTGCGGAAACTTAAAACTTAGTGTTAGTTTTGAGTTTTTTTTGGGTATTTCTCTTGATTGACACCATGTTGAGATATTGAGGTATTTTGATTGGAGACATACCATGTTGTTGATAACTTCTCTAGCCTATTAATAAGCATGTTGTTCGGAGAGTCGTGTTGAGGACTAACAATGAAAATAACATATTTTGTGATCACCTATGGGATGCTATTTTCTTGCTACACTACCACATTGGATCCATATCAGTGGAATCATCTGCATAAGTAACCATAGATTGGTCTTGTGTAAATAATAGAGCATAATGGTTGCCATGATTCCATGTTTGGTGTTTTCATGGGATTGATTCGTTTATGATGTTGTCTTAAAGAACCAAATTATTTTTTAAAAAAAATGTAGCCATAATAAAATCAAGTTGACGGACTTGAGAGTCGTTTTAAATTGAGTAAAATATTTTAAAATATGAAAGCTATAATTAGTGTTGCCCAAGTGGGAGAATGTTGAAATTTTCCTATGAGGGCTACCACTAATTATAGTGGTTTTAGTTTTATAAAACTGGGTTAGCGAATTTGGTCCAATGAGAAAAGTAGAAGAGTCCATATGTTGTTAATCAGTGATCATGTGGTTTGGGCTTGTAGATATCTTTATTTAATTATTGTGGGTTAGCAGCTAGTGTAGCCTTTAGTCCAATATTAGCCTATGGATGGGAGGGCCCATTTGGACTTTCAGTAACTAGGATTATTGATGTGTATATAAACAGGCTAGGTTCCCTCTTTCGCTCCCAATACGTCAGATTATTTATGTTTTCTATCCATATAAGAAAGCTACTATTGTTGGTGCACAAAGAGGAAGACCAAACCCTAATCAAGCTTTCGTTGTGAGGTAATTTAATTTTCTACTGTGACGATGGCTCAATCAGGTATGTGATTTACTTATGTAATTGTATGTATTCTAATTTCACATATGATATTATTATTATGTTTATTTAGCAAACAACTAAAGCTATCTTCCCTCTTTCTCATGAAATGACTAATAAGAGAATTTGTGACTCTTGGATTCCAAGGAGGGGTGGAATTGGGATTTGTTGAACACGCTGTTGCTTGCAACTTTTCTCATGGATTTTGCATATATGTGGTATGATCCTAACTATAGCACGAAGGACTACTATATTTGGGTTCCTACTAGTAGTGGAAACTTTTCGATGAAATCAGCTTATGCTTTTCAAATTTATGTAACTAGCTTCACTCAAGATCGTGTCTGGAGCATGATTTGGAAAGTGAAAGTCCACCAACATGTTTGGTTCTTTCTATGGTTGATTACGCATGATAGGATATTAACCAATGGGACTAGACACAAAAGGGGGTTGGTTGCTATTGGTGATTGTCATAGATGTAATAACACTTAGGTACATACTTTTCGTGCACTTAGAGATTGTCCCAAGTCTCGTGAAACATAGAACCACCTTCTCACGTTGATAGACTATCCTAACTTCTTTAACCATAGCCTTCAAGAGTGGTGATAAATGCTTAAATAGTCATATTTAAGCCCTTTAATTTACGCTTGTTAGGCTCTTTGTTTATCTATTTTAGTAGATTCTATTTCATTTTCATGTTTTATGTGTTTTTCATAGGGTTTTGACAAAAAGATGACATTTTGGAGCTCTAAGGAGTAAAAAGTAAAGTTTTGCAATCCAGCAAGGTGTGCTCGAGCGCACCTCCCATATGATTGAGACTACAGGCACATGAGCGCACACTTAGAAGGCTCAAGCGTACATATGCGCTCGAGCTCAGCCCATATACACTCGAGCGCACACACACCAGAGGCGGCAGAGCTAGATATGGAAAGAAGTCTCTGGACCTTAAATAGGAAATTAGGTTTTCGGGGCACCCTTAGAGCCCTATATATAGCCTTGTAAAACACAGAAACCATACCTTTTGTTTAAGACTTGAAGTTGCAAACTTGGAGAGGAATTGACGACTCGTCTTCTTAGTCTTCTTCGGGTTTTATTTTTTTATTTTGTTTGATTAAGGTTATAATGTTTAGTTCATCTAGCATGTGTAACTAAACTCTTATAAGGCTCGATTGAAGCCCCAATTATGCTTTTCCACATATATATTCATTGATTACCTTTGCCTATAGCCATGTTATAATGCTTAACTTGATTAATACCTGTTTGTATTTAAATTCCTCATATGTGTGTGTCTGATCAACTTATGTATGTGGTATGGATTTGTTAGTTTATCAATTTGGATGACCGAGTCCTGGGTTCAACAATAGTAACAAAAGATATCCACACCGGATTCTTGGGTTAATCAACATGGAAAACCGGGAGCAAACCACGCCCTAGGTCCCGTGTGGTTGCTGATCTCCACAGCCCTTATGCTCTCTTAAGGAACAACTTAGTATACACCCATGTTGAATCCCTTAAGAGAGAAAAGAGTTAGAGTATACACCATGCCTAACTCGTTGCTTAGGGAGATCAATAGCCTAAGGTGTGGACCAAACCCTTAGATTGGCAACCATTAGGTATTCATAATAAGACTAGAGCATTGGCAGCTTACTTAGTAGGAAATTGTAATTAGTGGTGGATATCACAACCCTATGTTCTTACCATTACTAATTCACAAATCAAATATTTATTTCTATCTTTTATATTGAGAAAATAATTCTAACTCGAAATTAGCCAATCCCTGTGGAAATGATCTCGCACTTGCACACTATGCTACTATTGACCTTGTGCACTTGCAAGTAAAACTGTATGATTATTTGCTTATTTATTTAGGTAGATAATCGCACAACAAGTTTTTGACGTCGTTGCCAGGGATTGCACTTAAATTTCTTTTAGAATTATCTTTCATAAATCATTGTTATTTCTTTTTTCATTCTATTTCTACTTTTGTCAAAAATCTCAAAAATTTTAAGTTTCAGTTTTTATCTTATTTTTGTTTCATTAACACCCTAATCTAATTCCTTTTTGTTTTCTGTTTCAGGCACCCCAAGAGAGTTTTTGTGCCACTTTCGATCGAGCGCACCCTCCTATGCGATCGAGCGCAATTGAGGCAGAGAGTTACCCGGGCAGCAGTGTTTAACTGCTACACTTAAGCAATTGTCACCGATTCATGCACGGACTTCGATCCAAGCATCCAACATTCTTTCCCCTCGATACCGAGCTTGAGCAAACGATCCGACAAAGCCTTAGAGACAACTCGGAAGAGGTAGAAGCACCAATGGCGAAATAGTTAGAAAACGAACAACCTCCTGAGCGAAGACCGATGAAGCAATATTTCATCCCATGGAACCTCGATCAACCATCCTGCATTGCTTATCAACCTGAGGCAGAAGGCAACTACTATATATCTCCGAAGATACTCAGTGCACTGACTCACTTTAGGGGTACACCTAATGAGGACCCACACTTGCACCTCCGAGAGTTCTTTAACCTTTGCAAGTTCCAGCACATCCGAGGCTTAGACCAAGAAGGAATAAGGTTAATTCTTTTCCCTTTTTCCTAAAGATAATGCTAAACTGTGGTATAATTCTTTGCCTGCAGTTTCTATCCACACTTGGGAGGAGTTGGCTAGCAAATTTCTAAGAAAGTTTTTCCTAGCCCAAAAGACGAGGCAAATGAGGAACGAAATTCAGTCCTTCCAACAAAAGGATAGAGATCTATTCTTCGAGGCTTGGGGACACTTCAACGAGTTGCTACTCAAATGCCCACATCACAACCTACCTCAGGATGAACTGGTAAAATCTTTCTATGAAGGTTTAAGTGATACTAACAAAAGTATTGTGGATTTAGGTTATGGAGGAGGGCTGATGGAGAAAAGCAGCGAAGAAGCTATGGAGCTCTTCGAAACCCTAAATGAACACACTCAACAGTTCTCCTCTCGAGGCAGACATGTAACCAAGAGTAAGGGTATGTATGAGGTAAGCTTAAATGGAGGATCATCCACTCAGATAGCTGCTGTGGAAAGGAAACTAGACCTGTTAGTTAAAGCCATGGTTGCTCAGAATGCCTCACCTAACCCACCAACTACATCACTCTAGGTATGTGCTATTTGTTCCCAATTTGATCATAATACTGATACATGTCCCTTGTATTCATCTGCAAATCATGAGCAAGCAAACTTTGTGGGACCAAACAACTATCCGCCAAAGAACAATCCTTATGCAAATACCTACAACCCTGGATGGCGGAATCACCCAAATTTTTCTTGGAGCAACAATCAGAACAGTCAATGGCAGTAAAGAAACTTCCAACCAGCAGCCCATTCAGCTCCTGAAACAAAGAAGAGTGACCTCGAAAGTCTTGTGAGGCAATTAGCAACTCAGCAGCAACAATTAATGACTTCACAAGATCAGTTCATGGCAGATGAAAGGCAATTCTGAATTGAACTAAGGCAAACCACAACGAAACATGAACAAGCCATCCAAAAACTAGAGGTACAAATGAGACAATTGGCTAAGGAGCTAAGTGGCAGAAAGCAAGGTGAGTTTCCAGCTCAAAACCCTGGGGGGCATCAACAATTGAAAGCTGTAACGACCCACAGAAATGGTAAGGTGATAGGGACCAATGAATGTGAAAAGTATCTCTAGAGAAACCGTCAGCATCAAAGGTGAGTGAGACGGAGAAGGTGAATACACCACCCTTCCCGCAAAGGTTAGTAAAACAAAAGAAAGAAAATAAACTGATTGATATTTTTGAAACCTAGCGGAAAGTTGAAATAAACATTCCTTTGTTAGATGCAATTCAACAAATACCTGCCTATGCTAAATTCCTAAAAGATTGTTGCACTTATAAGAGAAAATTTCAAGAGCATGAGACTGTAGCCTTAACTGAAGAAGTAAGTGTTGTGCTATTAAGAAAACTCCCACCAAAACTGAAAATATCTGGGTAGTTTTACTATTCCCTGTAGGATAGGTGATCAGTCGTTTGAGCGGGCATTACTAGATTTGGGAGCGGGTGTAAATTTGCTACCATACACAGTATTTGAAACCCTAGGATTGGGGGAGCTACAACCAACTTCCATTACCTTGCAGTTGCCAGATATAAGTATAAAAAGACCTAGGGGTATTCTTGAGGATGTCCTGGTAAAGGTAGGTAAGTTCATTCTACCTGTTGATTTCATTGTGTTAGATATGGAGGAATGCCCTATACCATTACTCTTGCCCATCATTTTAGGAATACCCTTCATGAGAACTGTCAATACAAAGATTTGTGTGAAAAAAGGGTATAGTAAGTATGAAGGTGAATTGTGAGAAAATAGAGTTTAAAATATTTGATGCAATAAAACTACCTCAAGATGATATGGAATGCTTTAATGTATGTATGATGCAAAATTTTGTTGAGCAAGCTTTTCAGGTCCAGCACATCGATCCAATGGAGACTACTATTACCCATAACTTTACAACAGTGGATATTAAGTAAGAACTTGAAGATGTTACTGATGACATCATTAAAGCTGTGCACCTCCTTGAGGCTTCTCCAAAACGCTCAAGTAAGTATGCTCCTCCATTTGAAACTCTCATACCTACTAATACTACTCTTCTTCCTTCTATTGTCCAGGCACCAACATTGGAATTAAAGCAGCTGTCAGAGCATTTAACTTATGCTTACTTGGGAGAGAATAAGATATTACCTGTTATTGTAGCTGCTAATTTGAGTATTGGAGAAGAAGAAAAATTATTTAGAGTTCTTAGGGAACATAGATCTGCCATTGGATGAACCATTGTTGACATTAAAGGGATAAGCCCAGCCAAGTGCATGCATAATATTTACCTTGAGGATGAAGCAAGACCCACTCGAGATGCTCAAAGAAGACTTAATCTACACACGAAAGAGGTGGTAAAAGCCGAGGTATTAAAACTCTTAGATGATGACATTATCTACCCCATCTTAGATAGTAAATAGGTAAGTCCGGTCCAAGTTGTTCCGAAAAAAAATGGAATCACAGTGGTGAAGAATGAGGATAAAGAGCTCATACCTACAAGAAAAACAACTGGTTGGAGAGTATGCATTGATTACCAAAGATTAAAGAAAGTGACCAGAAAAGATCACTTCCCCTTGCCATTCATTGATCAGATGTTAGAGAGATTAGCTGGCCACAGCTATTATTACTTCTTGGATGGGTACACTGGGTACAACCAGATTGCCATAGCACCTGAGGATCAAGAAAAAACTACATTCACATGTCCTTTCGGTACATTTGCTTATCGAAGGACGTCATTCGGTTTATACAATGCACTAGCCACTTTTCAAAGATGTATGATGAGCATATTTTCCGATATGGTGGAGAAATACATTGAGGTATTCATGGATGATTTCAGTGTCTTTGGTTCCAATTTTGATGAATGCCCAAGTCATCTAGAGAGTGTCCTCAAGAGATGTGAAGAGAGCAACTTAGTGTTGAATTGGGAAAAATGTCACTTTATGGTCTAACAAGGCATTGTATTGGGACATTCCATCCCCAACAAAGGTATTGAGGTAGACAAGGCTAAAATAGACATCATTTCAAAGCTACCTCCTCCTCTCACAGTCAAAGGTGTTAGAAGTTTCCTTGGACATGCCTATTTTTATAAAGGATTCATCAAGGATTTCTCCAAGATTTGAAGACCTTTTTGTGTATTGTTAGCTAAAGATACCAAATTTGAGTGGATTGATAACTGTATGACAGCTTTCAGCACATTGAAGGATGTTCTCACCTCCGCCCCAATTATGATGGCACCAGATTGGAATCTTCTATTCGAATTGATGCGCGATGCCAGTGACTTCGCCTTGGGAGTTGTCTTAGGTCAAAGAGTCAACAAGGTACCTCATGCTATTTACTATGCTTATAGAACTTTAAATGATGCTCAGCTTAACTATTCTACGACTGAAAATGAATTGTTAGCTGCCATTTTTGCTTTGGAGAAGTTTAGATCATATCTTATTGGTTCTAAGGTTATTGTATTCACTTATCATGTTGCTTTGAGATATTTGTTTTCTAAAAAAGATGCAAAGCCTAAGTTAATCAGATGGGTACTCCTATTGCAAGAATTCGATTTGGAGATCAAAGACAAGAAAGGCAGTGAGAATGTGGTTGCAGATCATTTATCAAGGCTACCCTATGAGAATGACAAAAATGAGATGCCTTTGAATGAGAATTTCCTCGATGAACAATTGTTTGCACTTGAGGTAAAACTCTCATGGTATGCTGATACTGTCAATTATTTAACTTCTAAGGTTTTTCCCCCAAGTATGACCACACAGGAAAGAAGCGTCTAATATCTATGTCTCGACATTACCATTGGGATGATCCCTACCTTTTCAAATTCTATCTCGATCAAATCATCCGACGGTGTGTCTCGGAAGAGGAGCATTTGAGCTTATTACAACATTGCCATCAGTTTGCTTGTGGAGGACATTTTGGGGCCAAGAAAACAGCACTTAAGGTACTACAATCCGGTTTTTATTGGCCTAATCTGTTTAAAGATGTCTTCACATTCTACAGCTCATGTGATAGATGCCAGCGGATAGGTAACATCTCATCCCGAAATCAAATGCCCTTACAAAATATCCATATCGTAGAACTTTTTGATGTATAGGGCATTGTTTTCATGGGTCCATTCCCCAATTCCTTTGGTAATTTATATATTCTTGTGGGTGTGGATTATGTTTCTAAATGGGTCGAGGTTGTCCCCTCAAAGACTAATGATTATAAAGTAGTGTTGAAGTTTCTACAGGATAACATTTTTACCCGGTTCGGGACACCAAGAACGATCATCAGTGACAGTGGCATCCACTTTCATCATCATTCTTTTGCCGCACTCATCAAAAAATACGGAATCACCCATAAGGTTGGCACCACATATCACCCTTAGATGAGTGGCCAAGTGGAAATAAGTAACCGAGAAATCAAAGGCATATTGGAGAGGACTGTGAATCCTAGTCGGAAGGATTGGTCGCTACGACTCAATGATGCTCTATGGGCATACAAGACAGCTTACAAGATACTAATTGGGATTTCCCCATACCACTTAGTCTTTGGAAAAGCATGTCGTCTACCGGTAGAGCTAGAACATCGAGCATATTGGGCTATTAAACAATTCAACTTTGATATGAAACAAGCGGGTGAGAAAAGGAGGCTGCACTTAAATGAGCTAGAAGAATTAAGGTATGATGCATATGAGAATGCTAAGCTTTACAAGGAAAGGGCAAAAGCCTATCATGACAAACAACTAGTGCGGAAAGAGTTTCACGTAGAACAAAGGGTGCTACTCTACAATTCAAGATTAAGGTTGTTCCCAGGTAAACTAAAGTCCCACTGGGCTGGTCCGTATGTGGTCACCAAGGTCTTTCCTCATGGTGCTTTGGAGATTCATAGCTTAAATAGCAATCAGACATTTACAGTCAATGGACACCGAGTCAAGCCATACCTCCTCGAGACAAGGACTTGACACTTCAAACCGTACAATATATAGCTGATCCAAGGACACCTGAACCACTTGAATCTCCAGTTTCTGTCGCACATACTGTCATTACCTGATGCATTGCGATCGAGCACACATATATCTTGCGATTGAGCGCAGTTACACCAGAAGCTACACCCCAATACCTAAAACAAGCAGACTACACCACCTAATGACCAGCAGTGAGAGGATACCCCATCTGGCTGAAGACGTAAAACTTAGCGCTCATGGGAGGCACCCCAAAGCATATCCTTTTCATTATAGTATTTTTCTTTTATTAATATTTATGTTTATATTTAAATGTTTATTATCCATATTTCTTGTTTTTTGGCACAACGTTTATTTTTCTTTGTCAGTAACTTAGTGCGTGCATCCAGTTCAAGTTTGGGGGCGTGTTACGAACAATACAAGCATAGTTCTCCATCTCCCAGGTCAGATCTTTCCATGTCACACACACATTGGGGACAATGTGTATATTAAGTTTCGGGGTAGTGGGAGACACAAACACGTGCATGCACTTGAAACACATGCACACACTATGTCCCAGTTTTTTTTTTTTAAGAAAAGATAAATACATGCTCATTTTGTGTTAAAAATTTTGATTGATTTAAAAATATGATAAAACTTCATTAGTAAGCTTAAAATTTTGAGCACATAGTCCTGCAATAGGAATTTTAAAAGTTTAGTTACCTACCTCAAGGCACTTAAGTATTCACGAGTATGATCCAGATCTAAAACAAGCACATTAGCACGCATTTGTGTGGGGTATGACATATAATTCTTATGTATATGTTTCCATGACCTAACTGTAATCGGATAACTTGTTAAAAGAACGCTTTGGCATAAGAAAAATAAAAAAAAATGTTTATCATGCAAAAAGAGAATAAAAAGCTTTTAATGATCATTAAAAACTTTTCACTAAGTAACTAGACCTCTTGTCTCGGTAAACAGTGAGTGTTCATGTCAAAAGGTGGGAATTAAGCATTTAATGATCATAATAAAAATTTCCACTGAGTAATTGGGCCTCTTGCCTCAGTAAGCACTGAGTGTTCACGTCAAAAGGTGGAAATTTCACTTGGAAGCATTAAAACCTGTTAGTTCCATAGCCTTTTTTACTCGAGTTAGTAAGTCCTTAGAGGTATCTTTACACCTAATGCCCTAAAACCATCTGGTTTGGGAGTCGTTGGCTAAACACTCGTTACAAGGGTCAATTAGAAAGCTTAATGGAACTCAACATGGCAAAAATCTCATGATAAAAAAAAAAAAAAAAAAAAAGCAAGCATTACACCATTTTTGTTCTATTTGATAAGGAATTCGATAAAGGTTTGGGCACTAAAACACTATACATTAAAATTATTTGGAAGCTCCATCTTCTATGTACTAATTCATCACACACAAATCAAACTTGCGATGCCTTAAGCCAACCTTAGGTAAGTAACATAAGCTTTTAAAATCCTTATTCATTACAAAAATGTGTTTTTATTATAAGCTTACTCATGAACGGTTATCATAGTTTTATGGGCAACCCACATTTTTTGGATATCATAAAGAATGAATTTATCTTTAATTTTGTTTTAACATAGTCTTTCGTTTTGTATTGGTAAGGGACTAGCAATATGTAAGTTTGGGGGTGTGATAAGTTCTTAAATAGTCATATTTAAGCCCCTTAATTTACGCTTGTTAGGCTTTTTGTTTATCTATTTTAGTAGATTCTATTTCATTTTCATGTTTTATGTGTTTTTCACAGGGCTTTGACAAAAAGATGACATTTTGGAGCTCTAAGGAGTAAAAAGTAAAGTTCTGCAATCCAGCAAGGTGTGCTCGAGCGTACCTCCCTTGTGATCGAGTGCACAGGCACACGAGTGCACACTTAGAAGGCTCGAGCGCACATATTTGCTCGAGTGCAACCCACATACGCTCGAGTGCGCACGCAACAGAGGCGGCAGAGCCAAATATGGAAAGAACTCTCCGGACCTTAAATAGGAAATTAAGGTTTCGGGGCACCCTTAGAACCCTATATATAGCCTTGTAAAACACAGAAACCATACCTTTTGTTTGAGACTTGCAGTTGCAAACTTGGAGAGGAATTGACGACTCGTCTCCTTAGTCTCCTTTGGGTTTTATTTTTCTGTTCTTTTTTATTATGGTTATAATGTTTAGTTCATCTAGTATATGTAACTAAACTCTTATAGAGCTCGATTGAAGCCTTAATTATGCTTTTCCACATATATTCATTGATTACCTTTGCCTATAGCCATATTATAATGCTTAACTTGATTAATACCTGTTTGTATTTAAATTCCTCATATGTGTGTGTCTGATCAACTTATGCATGTGGTGTGGATTTGTTATTTGAATCAATTTGGATGACCGAGTCCTGGGTTCAACAATAGTAACAAAAGATATCCACACCGGATTCTTGGGTTAATCAACATGGGAAACTGGGAGCGGACCAAGCCCTAGGTCCCGTGTGGTTGCCGATCTCCACAACCCTTATGCTCTCTTAAGGAACAACTCAGTATACACCCATGCTGAATCCCTTAAGAGAGAAAAGAGTAGTATACACCATGCCTAACTCGTTGCTTAGGGAGATCAATAGCCTAAGGTGTGGACCAAGCCCTTAGGTTGGCAACCATTAGGTATTCATAATAAGGCTAGAGCATTGGCACCTTACTTAGTGGGAAAGTGTAATTAGTGGTGGATATCACAGCTCTATGTTCTTATCATTACTAATTCACAAATCAAACATTTATTTCTATCTTTTATATTGAGAAAATAATTCTAACTCGAAATTAACCAATTCCAGTGGAAATGATCTCGCACTTGCACACTATGCTACTATTGACCTTGTTCACTTGCAAGTAAAACTGTACGATTATTTGCTTATTTATTTAGGTAGATAATTGCATAACAAGTGGGTGCTTCAAAATTGTTGTAACCATTGTGGTTATTTTGATGGAGTTCCCTGGAGTTCAGTGTTTGCATCAACTATTTGATTGCTTTGGTGTTGTCACAACCAAAAAATCTTAGATAATACATTCAGATGGCCTCGGGAAGCATGGATGATCTGTATCTATAAAGCTTCTGAAGCGTTAAGTGCTATGAAAAGGGACCTTACAACTGTACATCACATTGTTAGATCGGTGTCTTGGTGTCATACTTTAGCTGGCTAGATAAGGTCAACACGGATGATTGTTTGATAGGAAATCTTGGGGATGCAGGCGCTAGTGGAATTCTTATATCGCATACTGGGGACTGAATTAGAGGTTTTCTATTAACCCTGGAAAGATAACATCCATTAAGGCTAAGTTATGGGGATTATATTATGGTGTTAAGATGGCATGGGATTTAGGATGTAGGAAGGTAATGGTGGAAATCGATTCGAAGACTATCATGAACAAGATCAACCCTCCAAATAGCTTTGAGCCTAACATGCAAATTATTTTGGCTAGATGATAAGCCGAGAATGGGAATGCGAAGTGAATTATCAATATTGCGAAGGCAGCTAGTGTGCTGATTAGTTGGTCAAAAATCACAATCATCGGGTCTTGGAGCTCCGAGAATGGATTCAACCACCCAAAGGTTTGGAAAGATTGTTAGCTGCTAATCATGTTGGCATAACCTAGCCAAGGCTTGTTTCTAGCTAGTTTGGGTCTTTTTGTTTGGTTGTTGGGAACTTTGCCCTCCATATAACAAAAAAAATGTTTTGACAATTTTCTTTTCAAAAAAAAGGAAAAATAATCCAATCACGACTAAAAATTAAAGTTTTAACAAAGTAATTTTGGTGAAGACTAAATTTACTTACCAAACGAGAATCTAACGCGAGGACAAAATGACGTCCTCACCTAAAATATTTGTGTGTCGACTTATGATAAAGACCGATTAAAATCTTGGTAAAAACTTGTATGTTTTGGTGAGGATTAAAAAATTTCCTCACCAAAGTGCACTCTTTAATAAAGTCTAAAAATTGTCCTTGTCAAACATCACTTTCAACAAGGAAAAACGTAACTCACCAAAATCAAAACGACTTAGTATTGACTTGTCTCTCGAAACCCTCGCCAAAAATCTCTCCATTTATACCAGTACACACAACTCACTCACTCCTAATTTTCTACTAAAAGCCTCTCCCTCCTAATTTTCATCTTCGCGCTAAAGTACCTCTCCCTAGCTATTTTGATTTTCCCCTCAAACCTCTCTTCTAATTTTCATATGGACACTAAAGTACTCTCTCCCTCTGCTTATCGATTTGAATGTCCATGGAAGGGAGAGCCAATATCTTCTCTTCAGATAGCAATTGAACGTCCAAGCAGCACCAGGTTTGCTATCTCTCATTCTTTCTCTGAATCTCTCATTCTTTCTTTCTTTCTCTTTCTCTGAAAACAGCGACATGTCCTCTCTTTTCTCAAGGTCCACTGTAATTTGAGAGATTGCCTAGGTTTTGATTCTCTGATCCAGGACATTCTCAGGTATAATCTCGTTACCCTTTTTTTTTTCCCTAAATGTTGTACTTGTTCTGGGTTGCTATGTTGGTCGATCTGAGGTCCATTTATTCTGTTTTGATCTTTAATCAGTTTTTTTTTCCTTTTAAAAATAATAGCTTTACCAAAAATAAGATTCCCCAAACCCCAGGACCTACAGTTAAGGTTT
Source organism: Bretschneidera sinensis (assembly GCA_023935145.1). Taxonomy (NCBI): domain Eukaryota; kingdom Viridiplantae; phylum Streptophyta; class Magnoliopsida; order Brassicales; family Akaniaceae; genus Bretschneidera; species Bretschneidera sinensis. The sequence continues at coordinate 78,789,176 of CM043700.1, read as the reverse complement.
TTTGTTAGAAAATTCACATCTAGGTCTAATGATATACGGTGTCTCTTAATACAAATTGATTGCACAAAATGTAGTAGAGCAATTTCTATGTGTGTCTGTACTGCATTGGTAGCATCTCAAAACTAGAAAATATTTTTATTCTTTTGACCATTTCTTTTGGGGCCCATTATATTTCCTCCTGTTATTAGCTTTTTATGTAATTTTTATGTAAAATTATATCATGTTCATACAATAGGGGATCGTGTTAGTGCTTCCTTGATGATTAATTGATTACTGTAATTTTCACACTAATGCATTGCCAGCATTGGTGATGCAAATATAATATTGGTTGTTGGATGTTTAAAAAATTGCATTAACCATGGATGATTTTGTTTTTTTTTTTTAAACTGTAAGTTCAAAATCTTTTGGAGTGGTTGTGTTATGTTGGAAATCACCATGACAAGATGCCCAGGTGGTGATCTTCCAAACACCCAAGTCTTGAATGACTTGTAGAAAGAATTTCAGCAATTGAACACAAGAACAGAAAATCAAAGAAAGAAAGAAGACAAGTAATTTGTTGTCGAGGTTCAGCAATGTTCCTCCGAACTCTCTGCACTATCTCAATGGTTCTTACAAAGTTACAGCAATCCCCTTCAATAATCCAAGTTCTTGAAGAAACAAGAAGAGAAGGAAGAAGATGAGAACTCAACAATGTTCTCTAATCTAATCTAGACTCTCTCTATCTTATTACAACCAGCCTCACTACAAGAGTCCCTCTTGTGTTTATGTCTCTCTACACAATTCTCTCTTAGTGTTTACAATGATCTCACAATGTCACAAAACTCTCTTGTATGTGTGTTTTTGTATCTTGTATTATCTTATGAAATGAGGCCTTGAGAACCCCTTTTGTAGCCTCTTAATTCTTGGACATTCTTGTGAGTCATTATCCTTCCTTTGATCATGTTCTTCCTTTAATCTCAGCCCTACATCACTCTCCAAGTGATGCTGTGTGTTTTGGTGTGGTGCTGTGTGCTGCGGCGTGACTTGATGCTACAGCCTCCTGATGCTGTGCGCACACCTCCTGCCTATGGGCAGAAACTTCCACAGCAGTGTGCCTAACCTTCCCATGCTCAAAATTGAAGCACACACATGTGTGCAACCTTATAACTTGCTGAAATTTGATATCCCACAATTGGTTTGGACATTAACCAACTTTAGACCATGTTTGGATATGTTTAAAACTTAGACAAATAACAACAATCTCTACCTTTGTCTAAGAGTTCAAAAACCTGAACCATTGTGCAGAAAGCTTCGGGATCCAAACTCATCTTGAGTCATCAATCAACTGACTCCAATCCTAAGTAATTCAAGGCAATGATTAAACTTACTTAGAGGTAGAAACTTGGTGCCTAAATCTGCAGGACTTTTCTCCGCGGTCTTCTTGTCAACATGAATGCTTCATTCTGTACCATTTTCCAGAATGTAATGATACCGAACATCCATATACTTTGTCCCCTCATGGAACACCGGATTCCTCCACAAGTACCCCACACTTTGGCTATCCAAAGACACTACAACCTGCTCTTTTAGGACCTCCCACTCGTCCAACAACCCTTTGCACCCCATAGCCTCCTTTATGGCTTCCGTAGCCGCTATGCATTCTGCCCTGGTTGTTATGAGTGCTACCACTGGCTGCCACTGAAGCTCCATGTACCTCAGCAACCACTTCATCCTAAGCCAATGCTCTTTTCCGGGATTACTCACACATTTTTTGAAAACATCCATTGCCCAAGAAACACTTGACCTGTTTCTTTTCCATTCCCGGATGATTCTCCTCATCCCAAGGATCTTTTGTGCAAGGCTGAGATCCTTCCTCTCGAACTCCTCACTGAGTTGAGATGCAAACCTTTCCATCCTCTTCCTGCTGTTCCAAACTAACAGCCCATCAATGACATAGGTGAGGATACTCACCATCTTCTCCACCTTGTGTCCAGGTGTGAAAGTTTCTGTGAAACCTATGTCTCCTCTTCTTGTGAACCCATTCGCCACCAGCCTAGCCTTGTTCCAGACTTCATCTCTTGGAGGGCACCCTTCTTTGATCTTGTAAGTGCACTTACATTCCACAACTTTCTGATTTCCTGGAATTTTCACCAATTCCCAGAAGTTGTTCTTCCTCAAAGAATCCATTTCTTCCTCCATAGCTAGCTGCCACTTTGACGAATCCTTACACTCCATGGCATCCGTGTAAGTTTCTTGTTCACTCATCTCTCCTTCTGTCCAAGGAGCTACTGCATCCGCAGCATCCGCAAACCCACATCTTGAAGGTGGTCCGACTAGCCTTCTTTCCCGGTCTCTTATGAGCTGAAAGTCCTTATGACTTGCTGCAGCATCCTCTTCTTGTTCAGCCTCTTCTTGAGTTTCTTGAGCTTGGCAATCATCCAAGGGCTCTACCTGGTCCGAACCCTCTTGCCTCCTTTGCTCTACCTGAACAGAATCTCCCTTGATGCTATGCTCCACAAGAACCAAACTGGTTTGCTCACTAGCCCCTGCAGGGTTAGTATTCTCCAAGTAGGGAAATAATAATTCATTAAAGACAACATCCCTACTTATTATGAGTTTAAATCCTTCCTTTTCTAAGGACCACAACCTGTACCCTTTAGCCCCTTCCCCATATCCTAGAAACACATATTTTCTAGATCTTGGGCTAAGCTTATCCTCCTTTTGGAGTGCATACGCAGCACACCCAAAAGTCCTAAGGTTGTCAAACTCAAGGGGTTTTCCACTCCACAACTCTTCGGGAGTCTTATGGTATACAATCCTAGAGGGTGATCTATTAATCAAATATGCAGCTGTAGCTACAGCTTCTCCCCAAAAATATTTTGGTAACCCGGATCCTATTAGCATGCACCTAACTTTTTTCATAAGGGTCTTATTCAATAACTCAGCAACTCAATTTTGCTGAGGAGTTTCCACAACTGTCCTAAGTCTTAGAATGCCATTTAACCTACAGAATTGATCAAGTTCTTGGTTAAAAAATTTTAAGCCATTATCGGTTCTTATCCCCTTAACTACTCTACCCATTTGAGTCTCAACCAGCCCTTTCCACACCACTAACTTATTCAATACATCTGATTTATTTTTCATCAAATAAACCCACACTTTTCTTGAATAATCATCAATTAAAGACAGAAAGTAAATGTTACCTCCCTGTGTTGGTGTCCTTGCTGGTCCCCAAAGGTCCGTATGAATGTAGTCAAGAATGCCCTTAGACTTGTGCACTCCGGTGTTGAAGCTGACCCGATGTTGCTACCCAAAAACACAGCTCTTACAGAAATCCATTTTTTTTACTTTGTCACCACCAAGTAAACCTTCCTTGCTAAGCACTTGCAGGCCCTTTTCGCTCATGTGTCCCAAGCGAGTGTGCCAAAGGGCTGCCTTGTCCAGCTCAGCCATCAAGCTTGCTGCTTGATCATTGGTTTCTGTTTTTCCGATCATATCATAGAGTCCATCGTTTCTTGCTGCCTTGATCACTACCAAAGATCCCTTGGCCACCTTGATCTTTCCTCCCTCTATCTTGCATGTATAGCCCATGGAATCCAGCTGCCCCAATGAGATCAAGTTCCTCTTCAAATCTGGAACATACCTCACATTTTCCAGCAGTCTTGTGACTCCATCAAACATCCTCAATTGGATGTCTCCAATCCCTCTCACTTGGCAAGAATTATCATTCCCCAAGAAGACCCTTCCATCATTGATCTTCTTGAAATTCTTGAACCATTCTTTGTGAGGGCTCATATGATGAGTGCACCCGATATCCAAGATCCATTTCCCACTGCCTTCTTACCCTTTGCTCACACTTGAGCACACAACAAGAACATCATCATCTTGCTGTTCTGTTTTTGCAACCGAAGCCTCTCCATTCTTGGTATGGCTTCCTCCTCTATCCCTTGTCATCTTCTTGCAATATTTCTTGACATGACCCTCCTTATGGCAGTAGTAGCAGCTCTTCCCTCCAAATCTCAGTTTGGAATGCATTCTCCCATGGCTTTCTCCTCTACCTCTGTCCCGGTAGTAGCCATGCATGCTGTTCTGCACTCTCCTATGGCTCTCTCCTCTACCTTTATCCCGGTAGTAGCCATACATGCTGTTGTGCACTCTCCCATGGCTCTCTCCTCTACCTATGTCCCGGTAGTAGCCATACATGCTGCTGTGCACTCTCCCATAGCTCTCTCCTCTACCTCTGTCCCGATAGTAGCCATGGTTGCTACCATACCAAGTTGCTGCCCTTCTTTTAAAGAACAACCCTTTACCACTTGATGCACTCCTTTTCTTGGCATCAAGATTATCTTGCAACTCTTCCTTAGGATCAAATTTAAAAGCAAAGATTTCTTTTCGAAGATACTTCTTATCCGGGAGAGTCTTGGTAAGAAACAACTCATCTAGTTTCTTCCATATGACAGCTGGATCATTCGAGTCTCCGCACTCCCTTGTGACATTATCCGACATGTGCAAGAAAATGGTGTTGTAAGCCATCTTCTTCATCTTGGTCCGCTGGTCCTCCGTGACACTTGCTGGAAAAGCATCATCTTCTCCAATAGCTAAGTCCACTTTCTGCTGCATGAGAACCGCCTTGATCTTCCGCTTCCATAGGGTAAAGTCCCCCTTTCCATCAAACTTCTCCACACAGAAATTTGAAGTCATCTTTTGCGGACAAGATCTCAGATTTGTGCACTAACCACAACTACTTTCTTCAACCTCAAGAACACAGATCGAAGATGGATCTTTAACACCGTTCTTGAATCAACCTTCAAGAACACGACCGGATCTTGATCTTTACACCATTCTTGAATCACCCAAGAAGTTTGATCTTTGATTCTTGGAGTCTTGGCTCCGTACCTTCTACTTCTTGTTCCGATAACTAGCTACTGTGCTCTGATACCACTGTTGGAAATCACCTTGACAAGATGCCCAGGTGGTGATCTTCCAAACACCCAAGTCTTGAATGACTTGTAGAAAGAATTTCAGCAATCGAACACAAGAACAGAAAATCAAAGAAAGAAAGAAGACAAGTAATTTGTTGTCGAGGTTCAGCAATGTGCCTACGTCCCCGTGAGTTCCTCTGAACTCTCTGCACTATCTCAATGGTTCTTACAAAGTTACAGCAATCCCCTTCAATAATCCAAGTTCTTGAAGAAACAAGAAGAGAAGGAAGAAGATGAGAACTCAACAATGTTCTCTAATCTAATCTAGACTCTCTCTATCTTATTACAACCAGCCTCACTACAAGAGTCCCTCTTGTGTTTATGTCTCTCTACACAATTCTCTCTTAGTGTTTACAATGATCTCACAATGTCACAAAACTCTCTTGTATGTGTGTTTTTATATCTTGTATTATCTTATGAAATGAGGCCTTGAGAACCCCTTTTATAGCCTCTTAATTCTTGGACATTCTTGTGAGTCATTTTCCTCCCTTTGATCATGTTCTTCCATTAATCTCAGCCCTACATCACTCTCCAAGTGATGCTGTGTGTTTTGGTATGGTGCTGTGTGCTGCGGCGTGACCTGATGCTGCAGCCTCCTGATGCTATGCGCACACCTCCTGCATGTGGGCAGAAACTTCCACAGCAGTGTGCCTGACCTTCCCATGCTCAAAATTGAAGCACACACATGTGTGCAACCTTATAACTTGCTGAAATTTGATATCCCACAATTGGTTTGGACATTAACCAACTTTAGACCATGTTTGGATATGTTTGAAACTTAGACAAATAACAACATGTTACATTCCATAACTTTTTAAGGGTTGCAATCTTTCCGAAGAGGTTAGTTACAGAAAAAAAGTTTATGTTTTCTGTTGTCTAGTGATGTTCGACTTGATGTGCATGTCAGTGTTTGAACTTGTTGAAAATTTTTCTTCTCACTCACTTGGAACTGTTAGATGATCATAAGAATGCAATTCTGGAAGTACAAAATAAGTTAGTGGACTTATGTGAAGTAGTGCTTTTTTAGTTGTCATATGAAGCTACTAAACTTTCCATCTCAGAATAGGACTTCTAATATTTGAGGTTTGTTTAAGTTGATGGTCAATGGAGTTTGCAACTGTTCTGGTGGTTGCCACTAAGTCTCTTCCAACTAATCATCAACTTGTTTTAAGAATCCATCCCTTTGTATCTGAACTGGGCTTTTTGTAGATTGGCCAATTTTTTTTTCTTTTTTTAATAGAGATTGAATCTACTTGGTTTGTTAGGGACTTGAGACATAACAATATCTGATTTAGACCTCCTACTGTAATTTTATATGATCATGGAAAAAAAAAAAAAAAGAGTCTGTTTCTGGTGTCATTTGAAGTGTAGAATATAGGAAAATGTATAACATAGAGTTTCATTGTGTAAATGCATCAAGACATTATATTAACTTCTCATGAAGGTTGGTTGAGTAACATAAATGTTATATTGTCTGGTACATCATTATGGGTTGGATTAGTCTTTTTGATGGGTATCCTTGATTCTCGTCTATTGAGTTTATTCATTTCATATCTAAAAATGAAATAACTCCTTAATGTGATCTTTTTAATGTTTTGAGACATTCAAATTCCATTTAAGTCAAGTTTGACTTTCATCACATACTTAATCTTTTATTTTATATATATATATATATATATATATATATATATATATATATATTGCTTATACGAACACTGGATCTTGTCTCTCAGGTGATTTAGTTATTTATTTTGCGTTTTGTATTGCAGATATTTAGGTTCATTGATGTAGAGAAGACTGGGTTAATTACATTCAAGTAGGTAAATCTTTCTCTCTAGGTATTTGAGCTCTCATGTGGATTGTTTGGCTTATACCTTAATTTGCTTTCAGAACTTGTATTGCAAGTAAGGTGAGAGCGTAACTAGAAAATTAAAAATGCAATAGTGTCTTTAGGTATTGAGAGCATTTGTCCACAGTATACATAAAGACTAAAGAAGTATTATTAACTTGAGTAGCTACCAATTCAATCCAGAGAGAGAGAGTGAGAGACCTGAGGAGTTACCAATGCAATACAGACACACAAAAATTTCTCTACTACATTTTATGCAATCAGTTTGTATTAAGAGAAATCTTATATCATTAGACAGGGGCTACTAACAGAACCTGGACAGATGGTAACATTTATCCTATGAATTCATCAACTAAAAGTTCATGCTATTAAAACAGTTTACAAAGGATAAATTAAATAAAAAAGAATAAATGGAAAATAAGAAAGGGAGAAATAAAAATTCAAATTATCATATTATAGTGATTATCTATAGGAAACACGAGCAATTCATCCAAATAAGTTGTATCATTGAGCATGTTTTTAAAATCTTTTTTTTTTCCCTTTTCTAACCGCAAGGTCCGGATGATGAATCATCTTTCAAGAGTTTCCAAGATTACTACCAAGATTTCATTTTCAATGGTCCACTAGGTTCTTTGGAATATTTGACCTTATTGCCATAGCTTTTGGTATGCTTGCAGCTCCGTTTGCTAAATGTTCAAATTCTTTTTAGTTCCAGCAGCAAATTTTCTATCCAGTCTTCTTGAAAGTTAGGATCATCATTGAAGGGTACAAAGCTAAACTTCGAAAGAAAAGAGAGATGTTTCAGTTTAGAATTTTTCTTAACAATTTATTATAAGGACTTTATTTTATTTTTCACTTGATATCAAATAAAAAATAACATGTGAGATGCACATGTTTTTTAAATGCATGACACCATATTAGACTACCATACTAGTATCAATTAATAGGTAGTATGATTTGATATGATAAGAATTTTTTTACAAATTTTAAAAAATAAGCATTGGCTTAAAATCAGTTTTAAGCTCTCCTAAACAGACCTATTCCTTGAGGAAGTTTTGCTCAAACTCCAATTTTGTTGTGGACAGGGGCTACCAGCAGCACATGGACAGTTGGTATTTTGGTGTCTTAAAATTTTAGAATTAAATCTTTAATTTCTACAAATTGAACTTAAATTTAAGAGATCTTTAGTGCGATTTGTACTCATAACTATAACTCGCTTTTCTTTTCTCTACAGGATTCTTAACTACTACTTATAATATCTTCGACTTCTCAGAAATCTGCTATTCCATGTGAAAATCTTTATATAGTTCACAAGGTTTGCTTCTATATCAAATCCATCTTCCTTTTTTTCCTCCAAAATTTGTCTTTGTTTTCTTTATAAATAATTATCTACAATTGCTTAGATACATGCTCAAAAAGGATGGGTGTGCTATTAAGTATTGTTGCTTTATTTTTGTGTTATTGTTTGTGATTTTTAAAACGTTTAATAATATTGGAATGACTTCTATATCCATCATATGTTTTTTAATGACCAAGCACTTGAATAATTACATTGTTTCATAAGATGTCCAGCCGACTGTGTTTGGTGCCACATCTTCTTAAGAAATTGAAGGTGATTGCAACCCATTACCATTAGGGAAAAAATTAATTGTTTGCTTAGCAAAAGGGTATATTGGGTTATTTTCTTAGCAAGGAGGTATATTGGGTTGTTTGCATAGCTGCTTTTGAAAATAATTTTCTAAACACATTTCAAAACACACTTGCTCTCCGAAAGAACTTTCTTTCTTGCTTGCTTGCTTGGATACATGCTCAAAATGGCTCGGTGTGCTATTAAATATGGTTGTTGTAGTTTTTCTATTCTTATTTGTGATTTTTAATTCATTAAATAATATGTGAATGATATTTATTTTTTTGCTGTCCGTAAAGCAGAGTTTGTTGAAATTTTGTTATTTTGGTTACATAACGGGGAGAGATAAGAGTTGGAAATTGAAGATAGGATTCGGCCCGAGTATGCAAGAGGAATGGATGCTTTTCTTGATTTTCATTTCAACATACTTTGACAAGACACAAGATTAAGTTTCCATGCACTAAATGTAGAAATACTTGTTATAAGCTAAGATACAAAGTCAAAGTTCATTTGTTAAGACATGAGATTCTTAGAAGCTATACCACATGGGGAGACGTGAGATGAATCAACTGAATCCGATGATGATAGATGATGATGAAACTCATGTGGAATCTTTTCTTGGCGATGACATTAAAGGATTAGTTCATGATGTGTGTGACAGGGCTGGTGTGAATGTTGAATTTGGTAGTGACTATAATAACCATAATCAAGGTGAAGAAAGTGTACCAAAGGAGCATAATGTTGAAGATGTCAAATTTTACCGTTTACTAGGGGAAGCACAAGAGAAATTATATCCTGGTTGTGAGCATTCGAAATTATCAGCTATAGTTAAATTGCTTCACCTGAAGTCTTTTCATAAATGGACCAACGCTTCATTTGATAGCATGCTTCAGCTAGTAAGAAAGCTAATCCCCAGTGGTGAGAAGACGTTGCCAGACTCTCACTATAATGCAAGGAAGTATATTAGTGAACTTAGGTTAAGCTATGTGAAAATTGATGTATGTAGAAATGATTGCGTTCTATACTGGGATATGTATGCTAATACAAGTCAGTGTCAGACTTGTGGCTTGTCTAGATGGAGGCCAAGCAATGGAAAGGGTAAGAATATACTTCACAAAGTGTTAAGATACTTTCTTTGACTTAAAGGTTACAAGGATTGTATATGTCAAGCTAGACAGTTGGGGAAATGAGTTGGCACAAGGAGAAGCGAGTGGATGATGGTGTTATGAGGCATCCAACGGATAGTCTTGCATGGAAGTCATTTGATGAGCGACATAATTCCTTTGGAGAAGATTCTTGGGATGTGAGGCTTGGACTAGCAGCTGATGGCTTTCAACCTTTTGGCAACCTAAATTCACTACATAGATTATGGCCCATAGTTCTCCTCCCTTACAATCTTCTCCCTTGGATTTACATGAAGTAACCATATTTCATGCTATCCTTGCTTATTCTTGGTCCGAATTGTCCTGATATGGATATAAATGTTTATTTGCAGCCCTTGATTAAAGAGTTGAAAGAATTGTGGGAGGAAGGCATGGAAACATATGGTGCACATGCGAAACAAAATTTTAAAATGCGTGTTGCAATAATTTGGACCATTAATCACTTCCTCGCCTACGTTGACCTTTCAAGATGGATGAGTAAAGGTTATTTGGCATGTCCTTCTTGCCATAAATACACATGTTCACAACGCTCACGTGGTGCAAGTAAGATTTGTTATATAGGTCATCGTCGATTCTTACCCATTAATCATATGTGGTGGAAAAATGTAATGGCTTTTAACGGTAAAAAGGACAATAGGTGTCGTCTTATTGCATTGACGAGTGGTGAAATGTTAAAAGAGTTTTGATTTTTTTAGAAGACGACCATTTGGTAAAGATAAAACAAAAAACGTTAAGACTTTTATATAACTGGAAAAAAGAAGTATCTTTTCAACTTATTTTGGAGAAGACTTTTTTTATGCATCGTCTTTTAGGCGGAATGTTATTTATGTTTTTGTTTTTGGATAAACTTAGATATTTCTTTTAGACTGGGAATGGAAATTTTAGTTTGATTAAAAATTCTGGAGTTGTTGGAAATTTTATTTTATCTAATAACTTGTATAGATTGTGTTTGGTTTCAAACAATGGGTATACTTGTTTTGGTGTTGAAATAACTGCCTTCAAAAGACCTCTTATCAAAGAAAAATCTAGAGAGAGTTAAAAGACTTATTAGGGATTATATTTTAGTCACTCTTGATTTGGGGATATGAGACTTATGTTGATTGCAATAGGGGAAAATTAACCAAAACCAAAAGAAAATCCTCAACTCATAGTTCTAATCTTTAGAAATAGGCCACACTGATATCAATGGACCTATGTCACCTACCCTATGTGAAAAGAGTTATTTCATCACATTAATTAAATATTTTTTTTTCTGGTATGAATATCTTTACTTGATAAATGAGAAATTTGAGGCTTTGAAAAAATTAAAGTTTTCAACGTTGAAGTTGAAAAATAACTAGAAAAACCCATTAAGATTGTGAGATCTGATTGAGGTGGTGACGTCCATTGTTTTGAGAAGAATATGGTAGATCAGTGCATATACCTAAAGGTTAGTGGGAGAAAAATTTATTTACCCAGTTATATTTTGCTTGCTAATAATGATCTTGGGTTATTGCATGAGACAAAACAATTGTTTTCCATGACTTTTGATATGAAAGATCTCGTTGAAGAGTCAGTTATCCTTGGTGTTGAGATCCGTAGGGATAAATCTCATAATATGTTTTCTCAAAAAGCTTACATAGATCATGTACTTAACAGGTTTAATATGCAAAGTTGCAAACCTGGAGATGTGCCAATAATGAAAGGGGATAAATTGAGTTTGAGTCAATGTCTCAATAATGATCTTGAGAGAGAATCCATGAAAACTGTGCCTTATACTAATGCAGTTGGTAGCCTGATGTATGCGCAAGTTTGGACTAGACAAGACATTGCTTGTGTAGTGGGTTTGCTTAAAGGTTACAAGGATTGTATATGTCAAGCAAGACAGTTGGGGAAATGAGTTGGCACAAGGAGAAGCGAGTGGATGATGGTGTTATGAGGCATCCAACAAATAGTCTTGCATGGAAGTCATTTGATGAGCAACATAAGTCCTTTGGAGAAGATTCTCGGAATGTGAAGCTTGGACTAGCAACTAATGGCTTTCAACCTTTTGGCATCCTAAGTTCACTACATAGTTTATGGCCCATAGTTCTCCTCGCTTACAATTTTCTCCCTTGGATGTACATGAAGTAACCATATTTCATGTTATCCTTGCTTATTCTCAGTCCGAATTGTCCCGATATGGAAATATCTGTTTATTTGCAGCATTTGGTTAAAGAGTTGAAAGAATTGTGGGAGGAAGGCATGGAAACATATGATGCACATGCGAAACAAAATTTTAAAATGCGTGTTGCAATAATTTGGACCATTAATGACTTCCCCGCCTACATTGACCTTTCGGGATGGATGACTAAATGTTATTTGGCATGTCCTTCTTGCCATAAATACACTTGTTCACAACACCCAAGTGGTGCAAGTAAGATTTATTATATAGGTCATCGTCGATTCTTACCCATTAATCATAGGTGGTGGAAAAATGCAATGGATTTTGACGGTAAAAAGGAAAATAGGCCTCGTCTTATTGCTTTGACGAGTGGTGAAGTGTTAAAAGAGTTTTGACTTTTTTAGACAACGACCATTTGGTAAAGATAAAACAAAAAAGAATGATAACTCAAAAACACTTTTTATAACTGGAAAAAAAAAATATCTTTTCAACATTGCCTTTATCGTCTACGCTTAAATTGCGTCACAATTTGGATGTCATTTACATTGAGAAGAATGTTAGTGACAATATCCTAAGTACAGTGATGAGTATGAAAGGCAAGACAAAGGATACAATTAATGGTTGTTATGATTTAATGAGCATGGGTATAAGACGAGCTTCACCCTATCGGAGTAGGAGAAAATGCATAAGTGCCATCGACATGCTTTACACTTCCTATGGAAGAGAAGAAGGTTTTGTGCAAGTTTTTAAATGAATTAAAGGATCTAGATGGGTATCTATCTAATATATCACGGTGTGTGAATGAAAAAGAGCGGAAGATCTCACATATGAAAAGTTATGATCACCACATATTTCTTTAAAAATGTCTTCCTATTACGATACATGGATTCTTGCCTAAGGACGTCTGTGATCCACTAATTGAGGTGAGTGCCTTTTTCAAAGACTTGTGCTCGAAGACCTTGAAGTCAGATGATTTGGATCAACTTAGTGAGAAAATTGTGCTCACACTTTGCAAGTTAAAAAGGATATTTCTCCTGGTTTTTTTTTTTATTTTTTTATTTATGTTATGGTACACTTGATGGTTTACTTTTCAAAAGAGGCTAAACTTGTTGGTCCTGTACAATATAAGTGGATGTATCCAATTGAAAGTATTTACGTACACTAAAGTCATATGTGCGTAACAAGGCATGTCCGAAAGCTTTAATAGTTGAATCCTATATGGCAGACGAATCTTTGACGTTTTGCTCAAGATATTTAGTCGGGGTTAACACTAAATTTAATCGTCCAGAAGGAATGATGAAGAGCGGTGTGATCAACCTTTGAGCAATGACTTAAAGATATTTGTGCCTATGAGTCATCGATTAGGAGCCTCTGTGCCTCTTATTATGAGTCAAGAGTTGACGATGTAGGTTTAAATGTATGTGTTGAATAATTATGAAGAAGTTTGGCCTTTTATTAAGTGTCCGTGAATGACTTGGTTTTGAAGAAATTCCATTATTTTGTTTCTTTGGAATATGTTTAATGAATCGAAATGAACTTTTTAAGCAATTCAAGAATGAAACATTAGTTGATAATGAATAGGAATTCATAAAGATATATAATTATGAGTTTCCAAAATGACTCCACAAGCGTGTAAGTTTAATTTTATAAACATTTTAGTTGAATACTAGTTGTGTTTTATATTATTGAAACTCTTTGAATGATCAAATAATTTAGTTTTACGTTAATTATGTTGATTAGGTGGCTATGTTGCTTGGACAAGGAAAAGCTACTAATGGATTATATAATCCTGCTTTAGGACCTTTTGCAAAAGCAATGGTTTACAAAGGTTATATAGTAAATGACTTCAGATTTCATACCCAAAGATAAAAAAGGTTTAGGAAAACTCAAAATAGTGGCGTTTTGACGCGGAGAGATAACAACTATCTTGATAAAATATACTATGGTGTTTTAATGGATGTTTATGAATTACATTATGTAGGTGAAAATCGTATTGTTTTATTTAAATGTGTGTGTTTCGATGTTCAAGGGCATGCATGTTATAAAATGGATCATTTTGAAATTCCTAGGGTCAGTAGTAAACATTTCTTGAGTACCGATGAACCAATTGTATTAGCTACTCAAGCGGAGCAAGTTTTTTATGTTCAAGATCTAAAAGATGTAAATTGGTTGATTGTGATGAAAGCACAACCTTAAGATCTTTACAACATGCCTTGTTCCACAAATAAAGATCAACACATGTAAATCAATAATTAATTAATTGTTATATAATTTATTTCATTTGATAAATAGTAAATTAACTATTATCACAATTTTAGAAAGCAAATTGTTTTTTTACAATATATATATATATATATATATATAAATTGTGATGTAAATTGTTTTTTTTAGAAATCAACATTAACTATTTTTTATGTTAGAGAGTTCTAATTAGGCTTCCTGTTATGTGCGCTAGTAGGTTTCTTAGTCTTATATAGTTTATATCTATTTTATCTAGTTGATGTCTCTTAGTTCTATTATGTTTGATATTCATAAGTCTATATATATAGTACTATTGAATTGTATTCAGATCAATCTATCAATAATAAAAATTTTATATTTAATTCTTAATTTCAACAATCCTTATATAGTATTTTGTTATAAATGAATGGAAATGTCTTCTCTATGGAGAAAATTGAGAAGAAAAAAAACTCAATTTTTAGATATATTTTAAGAATAGGTTTAGTACTAATGTTACAATAATACATAGAAGTGTCTTGATTTATAAGAACATTTATTATACTATTTGTATCCTAGGGATACATGGTTGAGATAAAGACGTGCCATAGAGATTACTTCGCCTACTGTCCGGATACTTATCCTGTTGTATGGAGACCTTTATTATATATCCTGTGTTGTATGGGGATACATGCCGTATTGTACGGGGACTTATTATATACATTTGTATTCTGCTGTTTGGGGATTTTTATTATATATATTAGTATCTTGTTGTATGAGGACCTTAATATATTTATTATGTGTATATTTGCCTTTGGAAACTAGCTCAGAAATTTAACTAAATTTTTATGAATTTATGGGTTGCTTCTTAAGATTTACTGAAAAGAGATATTGGATTGCATTTGTCTTATAAATTTCGATGTGAAGAAAAGAAAAACTGAAATATTTTCAAGGTAGAAACTGATATTGGTATAATGATATGAATGATTTATTAAACGCTTTTAAAGTTGTGAACAGGTTATGAGTTGTGGTTTTGAGCTTCTTTTGAGTATCTTTATCTTGAATCTTTTTTTTTTATAGGAAATATTAATTTTTGGATTAAGCTCATAATTCTACGTTTACACTAGTATATCTCATTTTGCTCATGTTATTTATTTTTTTTTATAAATATCTATTGTAGGTATTTTAAACTCATTGACTTTTAAAGTTGACTGACTTTTTTTTATTAAAAGACCAGGCTTGGAGAAGTATTAGACGCTTTTATTCTAACAGCAGTGTCTCCTTTGTATAGATGGTCATGTACAACATCCTCTCCTTAGGCTATATTTCTTCAGTAAGTAAAATAATAAAAGTTTAAATAAAATTAAAGTTATCATTTTATTTGTAGTTGCTTTGAGACTATTTTTTAGATCAAGTTGGAATTGTAATTACTTATTTATATATATTTTTAAAAAAATTTATTGATGTGACTTGATGTAGTTTAAAAATGAATTATCACAATCAAGTGATTTTAACTTACTTCCTAGTTCAAAATAGTTAATCTTTCGGATTCAAGTTGTGACAAGTGAAAGTTAAGTGCAAATTTGATCCTTAATCAATAGCAAGTATGCAGGCCATATAAGAAAAATTTATACATTTTCCTCGGATCATACAAGTTTCCATCTAACTCAAATTCAAATTTAAAGAAGTCTCAATGTTGAGTGTTGACCTTGGACTCAAGAGTTGTCCTCAAATGTGAGTTTATTTTTTTTGGTCGCTAACACAGTTTATAATCTTATCGGAGTATACCCAAAATTTTAACTAAATATTTTAAAACAAAAAATAAATAATCATAATCACAAAGTAGATAAAAAGAGAAACAAAAACAAAAGCTTGTTTAAACAAGAACCAATTGACAAAATGGACTATCAAAAATTATAGAATTCACAATGATACCCGGTTAATTGATAAGTTTTCACCTGATAACTTCTTCCTCTGCCATGACAAATAGAAACAAAAGCTTTAAGAATCAATATCAAACATACTTGAGATCTTGACTGAAAATTATCTATTAATCAATTTTCTCACCTAGATGTGAGATTTCAATTAATATCTTTAATTCCATGTAATCACGGTAGATAAGTAAGAATACCTAATAATTAATAGGTAAAAAGAACACATACCTTGCTTATGATCCATGATTTATGACGGAGCGAAATCTTCAATCAAATACAAGGAATAATCCTTGGCGAAAGGATATGTACTGCCCCTCTTTGTTCTCCTTAATACACTAAACTTGATGAGATAAGCATTTTCTCAACGTGTAGAGAAGATGATGTATTCTCTAGGTTTGAGAGTAGGAAGGACTTAGTTTATACTTTATATAGTGATCCAATGGCCAACCCATCACAAGACCGAAAGTCAACTATGACCTACTCTAGCTAACTCATACTAAATATATTAGAGTATTAAGCCCACCGTAAATACATTGCTTTATTGGACTCTCTTTATGTCTCACTTAATAGACCAAGACTTAACCCGTTTTATGACAAAACCCAATAAGCCCCAATTAATGTAAGACCATAACATGGAGTAATTCTAACATTCTTCCACATGGGCAATGTTAATTGTGGTTAGTTTTTGAAAACATATTTTATCTTTTAAAAAACTCTCAAGATAACTTCAAACTTCATAAAACATTGGTCTAAAGAATACTCTTAGTGTCAAACAAATCCAATGGAGTCCTCAACAACAAATCATGACAATAACTACATCTTTTGAGCAACACAGAACTTTCTATGGTCACAAGATTCTATAAACTCCACAGCCATGGATCCAATATGGTAGTGTAACAACCAGACAACATCCACAAACTAATCCATTTATATGTTGTCCCCGTGTCGATCACTTTCAATTTTCTCTTCTTTAAGTAGCACAAGCACACTAGAGAAAATCATTTATTGTTCTTCAACAAAACCTGTGTCGTATCTTTAATATCTTGATATACACTTTAGGCCATTAACAGAATGTCCCAACCTTTGCTTAAGATTGACACACATCTTAAGATTTTCAACGGATATATGATATGACAATATAAACATATAAAAAATCCATATACTAAATACAATAGTAATATTTAAACTTAATGATAAACTATATATAACTGAATTTGTATGCAATGATCATTGTCAACATAATATCCAATGCATCACCGAAAGATGCATAAACAAATGAAAACTTTAATTACACAAAAATATATCACTGAAAGATGCATAAACCATTTAAGCAAGGTGATTTATGCTTGCTTAAAGTGGTTCCCAAACAACACCTTAGCCAAACGACTTGAATAACTACTCCATAACATGCTACAAACTCTGTCTGGATCAAATGTAGACTTCTTGTCATCCTGACAATTGGCAAACTCTGAATCCGTATAACCCACCACTGTAAATCAGCATATAGTATCTTGTTCCCTTATAGTACCTTAGTACCTTCTTGGCAGTCTGATGCCTTCCCTAACTCAGTGTAGAATGATTTGATTCGAGACAAGCCTAAACTCCAAGAAAGTTACAAGAAAGTAACTAAGCAAGGAGAAAATTCTGTGTATTTGATTCAGAGAATCTGATTACACATTACATGTCCTATTTATACAACTTAGGACTAATGAGAGCGTTGAGTTGTTAGTTATGATTCTGTTTCAACCCTAACAGTTTTTTAACTAACTCTTTCTTCTTCTTAACTCTTCTCTTGGCTATCCAAATGGTTAAGGTGGTAAACCTTGAAGCCTCAATGACTTTCTAGGCTGTAGGGCAGCTTCCTTCATGTCCTTTCCTTCCCGTGTTGCCTTTCTTTCTTCAGCCTTCTTTTGTCTTTCTTTCTTTGTAGCTTTATCAATACTTCCCCCATTGAAAAACAACTTGTCCTCAAAGTGGAATTGTGGAAAGCTTTTATGGAAATCTAAAAGAGTTTCCCAAGTAGCTTCTTTGCTGCCAGACCATCTCACTGAATTAACCATTGTGGTTTCCAGTGTCCTCGTCTCCAAACCTGTCTCTCCTCTTACAGTTAGTGATTTGTAAAGGGTGTGTCTTCTTCACTGTTGGGAGGTAAAGCACATGGAGAGAATCCTTCTGTTGGGCCCTTATAAGGTTTCAATAGAGACACATGGAAGATAGAGTGGATCTGTTCATCCTATGGCAACTGAAGTTTGTAACCAACCTTACCAACCTATTTGATGATGGGATAAGGACCAAAAATATTTCTTCCCAACTTGTTGGATTGTCTCTTGGCAACTGAGGTTTATTTATAAGGTTGTAGCTTAACCAGCACCAAGTCTCTATCCTTAGAAGAATGATCCTTCCTATGCTTGCAGTTACAACTTTCATTTGTTTCTGAGCTTTTTGGAGATGGAGCTTAGCTGCTTGGAGAACTTCAATTCTATCTCCTAAGTCCTGATCAATGCTTGCTAGGTTGTTGTCTCCTCTGGTGTATACTGCCATGTTAGGAGGTTTTCTCCCAAAAACTACTTCAAATGGAGACATGTCAATAGAGGAATGAAAAGCAGTGTTGTAGTGAAATTCTGCCCAACACAAGAACTTAGGCCATTTGCAAGGACTGTCACTTACAAAGAACCTTAAGTACTGCTCTAGTGTTCTATTGACTACCTCAGTTTGGCCATTAGTTTGAGGATGATATGCACTACTCATGTGCGGGGCAGTGCCTTAAAGCTTGAATAGTTCTGTCCAGAATGAGCTCATGAAGACTAAGTCTTTGTCTGAGACAATTGTCTTGGGAAACCCATGGATCTTGCAGACAATGTTGACAAATAGGTTTACTACCTTAGCAGCTGTGTAGTGCTTTGGAAGACCCAAAATGTGCAAACTTTGATAGTCTATCAACAACTACAAAAAAGACCGTGAAGCCTTGGGCTGGAGGTAAATGTGTAATAAAATCCATGGAGATATCCTCCCCAATCCCCCAAGTAGTCAATTGAAGTGGTGCCAAAGCTGCACTTGGATAGCTTAGTATACATAGAAGCTTTATGTAGACAAGTTAACACAAGTGTAAGATGATCCAAATGTGCTTCAATGGACTTCTTGTAGAACAAAATGTCATCAAATAAGACTGACAAATTTTCTAAGGTAGGCTTCAAAAATTTGGATCATTGCAACTTGGAAAGTGGAGAGAGCATTGATTAAAACAAAAGGCATAACTAGAAACTCATAGTGGCCATGACGAGTACTAAATGTTGTTTTCTCAATGTCCTCTAGATGCATTCTAATTTGATGATAGACAACTCTCAAATCTAGCTTGGAGAAAATCTTTGCACTATGAAGTTCATCAATCAATTCATCCATAGTAAGTATAGAGAAACCATCATTGACAGTTATTGCATTCAACCTTTTATAATCCACACAAAAGCTCCAAGTGCCATCTTTCTTTTTAACTAATAGCACTGGAGAGCTATATGGACTAGTGTTGTGTTGGATGACTCCCATTTGCAGCATATCTTTGACTAATTTTTCAATTTCTGTCTTCTGAAAATGGGGGTATCTATAGGGCTTGATGTTGACAGGAGAAGAGCCAAGTAGCAGCTAGATTTTGTGATCCACTCTTCTTATTGGTGGTAAGCTAGTAGGATCCTCAAAGAATATCTTAAATTCTTGTAAAATGGTTTGAATTTTAGGGTCAATTGTATCTTTGAGAATCAAAGACACTTGTTCTTTGGGTTGAGAGTCAGGGACAATCATTAATATAAAGCAAGAAGATAAAAAATAATTTATCATCATATTCCTAAGCTTATTGTACCCCCTTACCATGTCACATTCTAGTCTTTGATGGCCTTGCAACAATACTGGTCGTTCCTCCCAAACAAATGAAATGGTTAAAGTCCTATAATCAGTGGTGATAAAGGCTGTAACCATTGCACTCCTAACACAGCATCAGTGCCTTGGACAAGTATGATAAAGAAATCAATGCTAAACATGTGATCCTGGAGCCATATTTCTACTGAAGAGTACATAACAATGCAAGACAAGCATTCACCATTTCATACTTGTACTTTAAAGTAATTGAAAGGGGTAATAGGCAATCCCAAGAAGTGTGCAACTCTTTCTTGTATAAAATTATGCGTATTGCCCCCATCAATCAAAACTTGTAAAGGTTGACTCCCAATTTTTCCTTGTAACCGTAGTGTTTGAGGAGATACATAACCCATCAATGCATGGAAACTAAAAGTAGGACTAGGGTCATTACCCTGATGCCAAGTTTCTGGATTGATGTGCTCCTCCAATGTGGTGTCCTCTTCCGACTCCAGTCCTTCAAAATAGCTTAGTGTGCCTTGTTTCTTGCACTTGTGTCCAGGGCTATACTTCTCATCACAATTAAAGCATAATCCTTTCTCCCTCCCTAGTTGCTGCTCTTGTGGTGTAAGCCTGTTGACATTGGTTCTTGGTCTTCGCAATGGTGGTGAAAACTGTTGCACATGTTTAGGGCCTAAGACAAAATGAGTTAGAGTTAGTCTAGGAGCCCAATTTCTGGTGGACATTTATCTCTCAGCCACCTCTACCTCCACCATTCTTGCTATGCTAATCGCTTCATGTAAACTAAGGGGTCTTTGCAACAAGACTTCCCTCTTGATGGAAGGTTTGAGTCCTGAAATGAAACAGTTCTTCAAGGACTACTCATTGAGACCAGGAACCTTGCAAGATAGTGCTTCAAACTTGTCTTGATAATCTTGCACACATGTATGCTACATGAGCCTAGTCAGATTGCCTTGGGGATCATCAAAGAGAGAAGGTCTAAATCTTTCTTGCAAAGAATGAACAAACTCTTTCCATCCCCTCAACTTATTGTTTTGGTACATCTATTGATACCAACTTGATGTTGGGCCATCTCGATGAAAAGAAACCATAGTGATTCTTTGAAATTCTGGAATTTGATGGTACAAGAAAAATTGTTCCACCTTGAATAACCATTCTAATGGGTCTCCATAACAGAATCATGGAAAATCCAACTTGAAGTTCCTGAATGGTGTTGTAGTGTATGTTGGACAATAGCTTTCTTCTTGGTTGTCTGGAGATGCTGGTAAATGAGAAGCAAGCTTGGTGATCATGATCTTCATTTCTTCCATGTCGAGTGAATCTTTTCTATATTTTTGTCGGTGTCTTCATTGATTTTCTTATGGAAATCATCATTAAGTTGTTTTGTGATTTGATAAACTTTGTCCCATGTGGGCTCATTGTTTTTTGGATCTGGTTAAGTGTTTAAGATTGAATTTCTAGAATTTGGTAAGTGTTTGAGGGAATTGTAAAGGTGGGGAAGATGATAGAATCAATGAAAGCACCAATGATGCCTTCCCTAACTCAATGTAGAATGACTTGATTCGAGATGAGCCTAAACTCCAAGAAAGTAACCAAGAGAAAATTCTATGTATTTGATTCAATGAATATGATTACATATTACAAGTCTTATTCATACAGCTTAGGACTAATGAGAGAGTTGAGTTGTTAGTTATAATTCTGTTTCAACCCTAACAGTTTTGTAACTAACTCTTTCTTCTTCTTAAGTCTTCTCTTGGATATCCGGATGGCTGAGGTGGTAAGCCTTGAAGCCTTAATGACTTTCTAGACTGTAAGATAGCTTCTTTCATGTCCTTTCCTTCCCTTGTTGCTTTTTGTTTTTCCTTCAACCTTCTTTTGTCTTTCTTTCTTTGTAGCTGTATCACAATCACCCAATGATCATGATCAGGGTCTGATTGGTACCTACCTAGAAGTCCAACTGCAAAAGCAATATTCAGTCTAGTACAAACATGTGAATACATAATGCTCTCAACTACACTAGCATAAGGCACTTTCTTTATAGCTTCCCTCTCAGTATCATATTTAAGATACTATAACAAGCTCAATTTATCAACTTTGACAATGAAAGCATTCCTAGGTTTGCAATCCTGCATACTGAATTTATCCATAACATGGTCAATGTATGCCTTCTGAGAGAAACCTAGCATATTGCGAGAACAATCCCTATGGATCTCAATGCCAAGGAGAAAAGACGCCTCACCAAGGTTTTTTATGTCAACTCCCTAGACAACAGTTGCTTTGTTTGATGCAACAGTCCTAGGTCACTGCTTGCCAACAAGATATCATCCACATAGAAAGAGGAAAATAAACTTACTCCCACTACCTGATAATATATACACTTATCTATCTTGTTCTCAACAAAATCGAATGAAGTCACTACATCATCGAATTTCAAATATCATTGCCTAGAAGCTTGCTTAAGACCATATATAGACTTCATGAGTCTACACATAGGATGGTCTTTACCATCTTCCTTGAAGCCCTCGGGTTGCACCATATAGACCTCCTCCTTAAGGTTTCCATAGAATCTATACACCTTTAAGTGGTCTAGGTACCCTATGGAGAAACGAGTAAATCTAGTATCCAACTTGCTTTCAGAAGGACTATACACGCGTATTTTTGTATGGTCTGAGAAAAACAACCTTTCTCGGCTAAATCAAGGTCCAAAAACTTCGTTGTCTATGATTCCGCAATTCTAGTACCTCTATTTGGGAAATAAAATCTTACACCTTTAAGTGATCAGGGTACCCTACAAAGAAACGAGTAGATCTAGTGTCCAACTTGCTTTCAGAAGGACTATACATGCGTATTTTTGTAGCGCAACCCCAAACTATAAGATGGTTAAGACTAGGTTTCCTTCTGGTCCACAATTCAAACAGTGTTCTGGGTACGGCTTTACTAGGGACTCTATTGAGGATATAAAGTGCGGTTTTTATGGCCTCACCCCCAAAGTACTCTAGTAAATATGTCCTACTCACCGTACTCATTATTTCCTTAAGGGTGCGATTTCACCTTTCGGCCACACCATTTTGTTCAGGACTTTCAGGCATAGTAAATTGACTCACTATCCCAAAATCCTCCAAATACTTGGCAAACAAACCCTTTTGTTGTTCTATATCTCCCTGTTTACCATAGCACTCACCACCCCGATCAAATCTAACAATCTTGATAACTTTTCCCAACCGTTTCTCAACTTTAATCCTAAAGATTTTGAATTTTTCAAGAGCCTTAAACTTTTCCTTAATCAAGAACACATAACCATAGCGGGAATAATCATAACTGAATGTAATAAAGTATCTACTTTTACACAATGTAATTGAATAAGAACCACTAATATCAGTGTGAGTTATCTCTAAAAGATCTGAACTACAGGTGCAACTTTCTTCTTTATCTTGGTTATTTTTCTCTTACAACAGTCAACTCATGCCTTTAGGTCACTGAAGTCAATAATAGGTAAAATGTTATCCTTTATTAACCTTTTTTATTGTCTCCCTATACACGTGGTTAAGCCTTTTATGCCATAACATGGAAGATTATTACTTAGGTAAAGGTCTTTTGGCAACAACATTTTCAGCATTATAAGAAGCATGATAGATTACATTCGGAGCTAAACACATTTTATACAATCCAAAAGACAAAGTGCAATTGCCAACAACTTTTAAATCAAAAATTAATTTAACCATAGAATTCTTAACATCAAAAGAGTAACCACACTTGTCCAAAACCGAAACATAAATTAAATTCCGCCTAAAGGATGGTACATAAAATGTATTTCTTAATAGTTTAAATCCAGAATCCAAATTTAAACAAACTGCTCCTACGAACTCTATGTCTACTTTTTCACCGTTGCCCACCTAATGCTTTGACTCCTTATTCGGCTTCCTCCTATTTATAAGCCCTTGAATGGTAAAAGCAATATGATTAGTTGCATCACTATCTAACCACCACGAACTTGATGGGGCCTCAGATAGATTAGATTCACACAAAAAAAAAGAAAAAAGATTGGATTCACAAAAAAACATGTGCCAATGAGTCATTACCTTCACGTTCACGTTTAGCTAACCAAGCTTTGAATCCTACTTAAATACCTTTCTTCCTAAAAAATAAGCATTGTTCTTTCTTAGGACCCCTTACATTGGTAGATTGGCTGGTTTCCTTAGGGGTATCCTATACAACTTTAGGAGCTTTGCCTTTTGGTTTCTTGCCCTTCTTGGTATTTAAACTTGAAGCAAATAAAGTGGATTGAGTTTTCTCCTTATTCAATACCACTCTAGAAATTAGGTCATTAATTTTTCATGCCTCATCTTGAGAGTTATAGTTGGTCTTGATAATGCTAAATTCAAATGAAAATCTGTTTAGGGCTTAGTGGACACTACAAGGGTCAGGAAGAAAGACATCATGGGCTTTAAGTTGGTTTGGTAGTCAACCATTCGGATAATGTAATCCCTAATCCCTACAAAACCATCGTACCTCATAAAAAATAGTTCTTAAAGAATAATCTCAATCTCAACGTTCCAAGAAACACTGTACTTAAGTGCTACAGCAACCATAAGCTCCTTAGTTGTACACTTAGTAAGTAGGCTACTCTTAAGGTGATATTGGATTCACCTCCTCATTAATAATAGACAAATACGATTACTCTGAACCCATTCAGCATGAACCAATTTCTTATCCTCGATACTAGTTGTCGAAAGTATCAATTAGCCTATCTATAGTCAGTGATGAATGCACATCTGCCACTTCTATCGAAAATTCCATATCCCCTTTTAACTTCTTAAAATTTGACCTAGTAAGACAATAATTACCGTATTGTTGCAAACAAAAAAGATGATTGAAATACTTAAAAAAGGCAATATCATTAGCAAGTTGTGCAGTAATCACGTACTTTAAAACCATAAACAAGTACCCTCATGAGAGCTCATACACATTATCATATAAACACCTTTGGGTTGAATCCATGATATGCAATTATGAAACCCTCCACATAGTAACGGCCATGAAAATATATTTCAACTTACAATAATCAACCACATTTGGGTGTATAGACCACTTTGGTCAGTCACTTTTCAACCATATGCTCTCATGTGACCCTCTCAATACCAATACACAATCACCACCTTTGGGTAAATGATCATATACTAGAATCAAAGACATTTCATTACCGTGTATGATTGATATTTCACTAATCCAATTGAAATTCCACTTTGGCAGCTACAATTCAACCGAACTTATGAAACTTTCCCATACCGGGACATACTTTATATTATCCACACCAAACAATAGAATATGATCTTAGACTTGATAATAAATGGGCTAATTTTGTCTCTAAAATCACATTTCATGCTAATTACATTGTTAACAACTTTAGATTTACTTTAAGAATGGTTTTTATTTGATTTGGGTGTGATTCATGGCACTTTATGTGAAAATGGGGCAAAAACAGAGTGATAGTCAATTGTAGCTAAGTTGCAGTCGACTGTCGAACCTTCTGTCTTGATGACAGTCGATTATGGCAAGCCATACTCGACTGTCGAAAGTTGTGTCCCTATGACATGCCGAAAGTCTCTGTCCAAAACTTTCACTTTAGGATAGTCAACTTTGGCAAGCCACAATCAATTATCGAAAGTTCCTCTCCAGATCTTTCCCTTAGCACAGTCGACTGCCCACAAGTAATAGTCAACTGTGAACCCAACATCTGATGTTATTCACTCAATTTTCACGCCTTTTTTACGCCCAAAACAATTACCTTTATATCCAAACAACATCTAAGGGTTTTAATTTTTACTTTATGTGTTCTAATTAATATTAAATACTCTTTATTCAATTAAATGACCAAAACCTAGCATTTAACTAGAATCACTCAATTATATCACAACAATCAATACCCTACATCATGTTTCTACAAACATAGATTTCACAACATGTATATGCGAATAAAACCTAATATTAGCATCCATTATCATGTGAATCAATCAGTATATTTTTTTTATTTCTTAAATCATAAAACTTAGCATACTTTCTATCACCCTTTATTCAATCAGAGATTGAAAATTTAATTAGGGTTCTAAGCCCAATCTATGGTGGCTCTAATACCACGTGAGATTCCAATTAATATCCTTAATCCCAAAGAAAAGTATATAACACCTAATATTTAATAGATAGAAAGAATACATACCTTGCTTAGGATTCATGGTTGATGACGCATCAGAATCTTCAATCAAACACAAGGAATAATCCTTAGTTAAGCAAAAAATACTTCCCCTCCTTGTTCTTCTTGATACACTAGCTTTGATGAGGTAAGTCTTTTCCCAATATGTAGAGAAGATATATTCTCTAAGGTTGAGAATAAGAGGGACCTAGCTTATACTTTATATAGTGATCCAATAACCCACCCATCATAGACCAAAGGTCAACTATGGCCTACACTAGCTAGCTCATATTAGACACATTAGAGTATTAGACCCATTATAAATAGATTGCTTTATTAGGCTCTCTTTTTGTCTCGCTTAATAGACCAACACTTAGCCTGTTTTATGACAAAACCCAATAAACTCCAATTAATGTAAGCCCATATCATGGAATAATTCTAACACTAGATACACAATAAAAAATGTATATGTAAAACTATTTTAAATAATGTAGTTTATTAAGTAGTAGTACTATAAAAATATATTTTATTTTATTGTGTACAAAATGTCTCAACTACAGCCATAACAAATGATCTTCAAGAGCAGCCCTTGCCGATGTGGATGGAGAAGCCCTGATCATGAACTCTATAGATGTTGTATCCTCTTGACAAGCCATCATCCACATATTGAAAAAAATGTATCATGGTAGATGATGGATCTTGTAATTACAAGGTCAGTTTCAGGGAGCACATTATCGGAAAATAATCATGATGGGCCTGAGCTGAAACCATATAAATATGATAATTACACTTAATAGAGAGCAAACATTTTTTGGTACCTTCTTCCAGCTAATCTTTGGCTATGCATTTGCATTTCCTTTGATGCTCAGTGAGTTCCTGCCAAGATCAGGGTTTTCCTTTAAGTAAAAAAAATTTCCTCATACTAAAATTTAAACATCAAATCAGTTGTCGTTATCTTAATATTAAATTGTTTGAAATGAAATTTAAGACACTGGGTACAAAATAAATGTTGCAAGACTCCAAACTTTCAACTCTTCTGCAGCACTCTCTTAGAAGCCATACTAACTGATTTTCAAGTAAATTCAGTGCAGCGAGTACCTGAATCTGCCTTTGAAGAGACTTAACATACTCCACTGCTTCTTCTAGCATATCGGCAGTATTTGTTTGCTGGAAGAAAAGTGCAGAAAAAGCAAAATTTGAAAAATGTAAGATAAATTTTTGAATTAAAAAAAAAAAAAAAAAGTAAAGAAGAAAGTTTATGATACTATTCAAAAAAAGAAAGTTTATGATAAAATTGAAAGAAAATAAAAATAAAATCGATATTTCCCTTTCTGCAGGATCTGATTTGAAGTTGAGTTTTGTTGGGGCAAGCCTCCAATCCTTCTTGCATTGAAGATTAAAGAGATGAACCTAGCTGGAATAGGCAACCGGCTAGGTGGAAGAAGGCCCAGGTCAGGTTCAGATAGGATTCGTTTTCTGTGAAAAGCGGACCGGTTCACTGCCAGAACCGATCGGCTGAAGGGAGTGTTGATCGGTTCTGGGCTGAACTGTCTGGCTCAGTCGAAGACCCAATCGGTTGTGGTGCTGAAGATTTGGAAACTTACAGATTTTTGTGGATTGTTTCTTGTTGTGATGCTTGCTTGATGCCCAAGCCCAAGGACTTCCCAAATACAGTGGATGACTTCTGCACTATAAAAAGGGGTTCATTGGGTTTTCTATTGTATCTTGGCCTCCTAAAGACTTCAAGAAGAGTTTGTGTAAGATTTGAGGTGTAACTGGGGCTAAGGGTTGAGAGGTTTTGGAAGGATTCTATTTACTTCTGTGGAATCTTGTTGACGATTATATTTTAGTAGAAGATCCGCCTATGCATGCAAGAATGTTAAAAAGCCTTGGTGATCTTCTTTCTTAGCTTCTTTATTTTTCTCGAGTGTTCTCTATTCGCTTTAATCCTTGCTCCTGTTTGTTTGTGGGATCAAAATCCCAAAAGTTTTATACCAAATGCTCCAAATTCTACCATGATTTCAAGATGGCCCAGGATTTACAAATACCAGGACTCCATAACTAGATTATTAATATTACTAAAGCCCGCCTTTATAATCTTTCAAAAAAAAGCCCACCTTAATAAAGCTATGCAGCAGGTTTAGGCACAATTAGTAAACTTTTGTTTTCTCTCCATATATAAAAAGCCTTTCCTTTCTTTGACAACTTTTAACATCATTATACAGAGTAAACTTCTGCAAACTTTAGCAGTTATAGACTTCACGTCTTCATGGGAACCACTAAACTTACTATGGGAAGAAAAGAAATAATTCCCAAGGTCTTTATCAAACCATTTGGAGAGCACAACACAAATTGCCAGTTAGATCCGCCTTAAGCCAAACTTTGACTGATTATATTTGTGAAATCATATTTCCATCTTAAGCCAAACTATGATTATATTTTTGAAATCGTATTTCCCAGTGTGTCTACCCTTGTTTCATTTTACGTTACTCATGTACATCAAGCAATACATACAAAAAGCATTGAACCATGCCAAACTATTAAATATATAACTTTACAGAAATTATAACAGACTTTTATTGAACCAGAAAAGAAAATATTGGTCAAAACTTTTGGAGGCAATCAACAAATGTATCTTATGATGTATTCAGATTTAGAACTTGTAGAGTTCCAAGGCTTTTAATCTCTCAATAACTATTTTTTTTCGTAAAACTACTTTTTTTCATAAGTAATTTTTGCATAAAACTACAACCCATTATTGTTTCATCAAATCTTATGAATATTTGTATTAAGAATTAGAACTTTTAGAGTTCCAAGGCTTTTAATCTCTCAATAACTAATTTCATCAAGATTAGCACACTTCAATTAGATAAAGCCCCTGAAGTTCATATAGAACAAGTTACCTTATCCATGTTGGGTACAAGCTCCTGAAGTTTCCTTATGCGGTCACTTATTCGTGTTCTCCGAACCTAACCAAGGTCAGGAAAAGCATCCCTGTGAGTAAGCACTAAAAATAAACATATCCATAGCTAATCCATGAATCGCCAATTTAGCAACAAAAGTGATTAATATTACCCTCTCTGCAATGCTACGAGGGTGCGTGGCACAGCCACGCTTTGCACGAACCCTGCAAGGAATGGAATCCTCTAAAAGCTTCTCCATTTCAACATCTGTCAAACCAGATACCCCAACAGGTACCTGTTCACTTTGCTCTCCTTTCTACCAAAACAAACAACTGAAAAGAATTAAACATTGCCCAAACCAAATTGATGAAATCTAATCAAAACCAGCTCAATATTGAGATACTGAGCTACCTTTTAAGTAAATTTTTTTTAACTTCTTTAGACGAAAATATCCAGTTATTAATTACTGTAGAATATAAGTTCTTAGCACCAGTTGACGAGACTAAAGCCCCTAATTAAGCTAGCTACCCAGCTAGTTAACATCTTCATTCAACTTAACATCCTTAGCTCATCACTGGGAGAAATTTCTGGCAACTGATTTGTTTTGATCCGGTTTAGTTTCTTCTAGCAGTCTTATTACTTTGTGTATTGTATTTTGGATAAATAAAATTTCAACATTATCCAAAAAAAATACATTATACTGTATTAAAATTTGGGTATCAAACTTGAACCAACCCCCTCGCACAAAAACGAAAAGAAGAAAACAAAACAAAAATTATATGGAAATAAACCACAAGACACATAAAAGAAGTTCAGTAATTAAAAAATGTTTACCAATTGGGAAGATAACTTCGTAGATGGGTACTGCGAATCTACTTCCCTAGCACGCTTACTCCCCGGAGAATTATCGATATTCGGCGACAAGTACTCGAAATCCGCAGAAATTCCAAAGTTAGAGAAGTACCCATCAGACCCAATACCAGCACTCCCCAGAAAATCCGCCGGAGAACTGTTTTGCCGGTGAAAACCAGCAGGTTCAAACAAGCCCGGATCGACCGAGTTGGCAAAGGGGACTGAGTTACGAGTTGTGAGTGTGCCCGAGTTGGCTGTTAGTAGCTGTGTCAAGCACTGGTTAGGCTTTAGTGGGTCCTCTTCGTCTTCCTCAAGAAGCGCTTCTAGCCAGGTGGCTGGAGCTGAGCGGAATCGGGCGAGCCCACCTCGACTCAGTTCACCACCACCTGCACTAGAGCTGCTGCTACCGGCAGGCTTCGGCTGCATCTGCTTACAAGCGACTGGTTCAGGAGATTTTTGGCTTTGTGTTCGCTGTAGGCTTTAGCTTCACTGAGAAAATGAAACCCCCGCTTTCTTGGTTTTTTATTAGCATATTTTTCCCTTTTTAGTATTTTTTTTTTGGGTGTAATTTCCTTTTTCGTATTATTGGCTTTTAACGAGACCAGAGTGATTCTTTTGTTTTGTTTACTTAAAACTACTCTACTATATATTCGCGGATAACACAATTAATATGATTTGATATTTCTAATTCGTATGTGTATCTCTCTTATCATCCACTCAATAAGTACAACATTGTCATGATATAACTTTTAAGCAACATACGCGGTGATTAAGAAGGGATGTGGTACACAATAATGAAGGTTAAAATACACTGTAGATTAACTCTTGTAAGGCTGGACAGCTGCGACGTCGTTGTTTCACCGGATATGGTTACCATGTTTGTGGCGGTAAAAACATTTTGTCCAGCCTCAACATAGCGCGTGAATTAACTTTCCAATGGTAAAGGAACAGAGTGGAGAGTAGGAGATGTTGAATATGTAGCGCGTGAAATATACGAATATAAGAGAGTCTCACCTTTTGAATTTTTATGGTCGCCTTTTTCTTTTTTGTGTACAACCCAAAATTTTGTTGCTTTTTCTGGCAAATTTAAGGAGAGGATGCTTGAATTGAACCCAGCCACAAATCCACATATGAAAAAAGCTGGCTAGACCCTTAGTCAGGACTTCACTTTCTTTTCTAGCTACTTTTTATTTAACGGTGGGGACCGTATATGGGTTGAGTTGGATTATGTCCTTACCCTTTCAAGATGTATGAAATTGTAATTTGGAAAAGTTAAGATTTATATGTTTTTTTGGAGTTATTATTAATTTAGTATTGCTAGCTAGTAATCTGAATTTTCTATAGGATGTTGATCTTTTGGAATTCAAATACCAAATCCAAACCAATTTATGGAGTTCAATTCGAACCCAAACCAATTCATTTTTGTCATAAGTTAGGTAAATGATGAAATTTTATAACTTTTATTGGTAGGATTATATTAATGTAGAAAATATAATATCACAGTTTGAGTTAGAGATGATTTCCATCCGACTCGATTTAACTTATGAACATCCTAATAAAAAGTATTAATTTAGGGTTATCCAATAAAACAAAATTTTGTATTTGGCTAATATTAAGAATGAAAAAAATAGTACGACATATGTGAGTTCTTAGCGAGAAAGTGTGAAAGCCTTAGATAAGAAAATGGTACCTCGACAACATCATTATATGTTTTATATTTAATAAATACTCCTATATTATATTACTATATTCTTATTATAAAATTATAGTTTTATATTATTTTAATACAATTTATTTATTATATCATTATATGTTTGATATTATATTTTTTTCTTATATTATTTATTATAATGAAAACTAAAAATGAATATTTAATTGTTTGTGTTTAGTAAGACAATAAAAAAAATCAGTTTTTAAGATAAATTTAATTTTTATAACAAAAATAAAAAAATATATATTTAACTTACAATGGTAAACAGAAACTATTTCCTAAACATTACCAAACATTATAATATTAATGTTGTGGATAGTAGTCATTGAGAAACTTGTGTGGCACTAGTGAGAAAAATGTGATCATCAAGAATTTTTGTTGTAAATTTATACATGATTATTCACCTCATTTGTTAAAAAATATATGATATAATAATTTATTTTATTATTAAATAATGTGAAAAAAAAATACTTAATAATAAAATAGACTCCTAATGATCTTAAAGGTTAGTTCAACGGGTACTTTAGAGTTGACTCACGAATCTTGAGGCCGGACCACAAAGTTTCGTGAGATCAAAAAGGGGTAAGTAGATAAAATCGAAGTGCATACGCATGGTTGGTGAAAGAGAGACATGGGTCGTTACAATAAAATAACGAAATTCGAAAAAACAGTGTTTTGTTTTGCAAAAACTTCCCAAACTCATTTCACACCTCGCCTCACTCACAGCCTCTTCCCTTTACTGTCTCTCCCAGTCCCACTTAAGCTTTGCCTTTAGATTCTTCACCTTTCTACCTCTTTCTTTGTAGCTAAAATGGCAAACACCTCCACCACCGCCAGAGACCCCGCCATCCTCCGGACAAGCACCACTGCCACTCCAACAATCTGATTCATCGGCGATGACTGAAAAGGAAAAGGAAGAGCCACCACCAACATCACAAGCACAACTACCCCAATAATCAGATTTACCAGCGAAAACTGAGAAAGAAGAGCCTCCACCACCATCACCACTGCTGCAACATGATGATTCACTAGCAATATCGCAAAAAGAAAAGCCAACAGCGGCGGAGTCTAGATCGTTGGCGGCGATGATGGAGAAAGAAGAGCCGCCGCCGCAGGAGCTTGACGTAACAGGGAAATCAGTAGCTACTTTCCAAGATGAGATTGTTGAGGATTAAAAGAAGATTCCTCATAATTTGGTTTCGTTCAAAGAGGAGAGCAACAAGGTTTCTGATCTCTCAGATTTTGAATTAAAAGCTTTGCCAGAACTAAAGCACCTTGTCCAAGAAGTTCTAAACACTCACCAATTTAGCTCTCCACCACCGCCGCCCACCTCTATCCACAGATGCTCCAAAAACTAAAGCACTCTTTTCAGATCCTGATGTAAGCACAGAGATAAACCAAAAATTGAAGAAAACCCACAGAAGGAATCACAAAAAGCTGCAAAAGAGGAACCAAAACTCACTGTTACACCAGAGGAATTAGTGACCATTTAGGGTATTCCTCTTCTGAAGGATGACAGGAGCGATGTGATTCTTTTGAAGTTCTTAAGAGCTAGGGATTTTAAGGTGAAGGATGCTTTTATCATGATAAAGAACACAATCAAATGGAGAAAAGATTTTGGGATCGATGCCCTCGTCGATGAGGATCTTGGTGATGATTTAGAGAAGGTTGTGTTCATGCATGAACATGATAGGGCAGGCCACCCTGTGTGTTACAATGTCTATGGAGAGTTTCAGAACAATAAATTGTATCAGAAAACGTTTTCAGATGAGGAGAAGAGAATCAAGTTTCTGAGGTGGCGGATTCAGTTCTTGGATACGAGTATAAGGAAGCTTGATTTTGCCCCTGGTGGTGTTTGTACTGTCTTTCAGGTCTGTGATCTCAAGAATTCTTCAGGACCAGGAAAGCGAGAGCTTAGGTTGGCTACTAAACAGGCTCTCCAATTGCTTCAGGACAATTACCCTGAGTTTCTGGCCAAACAGGCACTTATTTATCTCAAATTTCATAGTCATTTATGTTCTTATTTCTCGAGTGTGGAAATATTATAAAATTGGATTACCCTCTGTTTGGAATGTATAAAGTTCATTTCATTTTCTAATTCTATTAATTTTGATAGGATTTGTTACTCAGTTCCACAGTAAACTCATTTACAAGTAATTTCTAAAGTTTGTTAGTTTTCCAAACATAATAAACTATGGAATCTCAAATGAATTCATAAAATTTGTAAAATTCATTTATTCCAAACGAACCACAGATTAGCTTGGGTTCTAATTAAATTTTGTGTTTTGCTTATTTAAGTGTTTATCAATGTTCATTGGTGGTATCTTGCATTTATATGATGATTAGTCCATTCATGACCCAGAGGACAAAGAGCAAGTTTGTTTTTGCAGGCCCATCAAAATCTGCTGAAACACTTTTTAAGTGAGTGATCAGTGAAGACTTATTACTACTAATGCTCTGCCTAATTTCGTTTTTTGAGTTTGTTTTCATTTCTTTTGCTTTTATTTGGTGTTTTTATTAACTACTCTTTGTTTTTTTTTTTCTTTAATTGGTGAAAACAGATGCATATCACCTGAACAAGTTCCAATTCAATATGGTGGCCTCAGTGTGGATTACTGTGATTGCAACCCAGATTTCACCGTTTCTGATCCTGTCACTGAAATCATTGTAAAGCCAGCAACCAAGCAAACGGTGGAGATAATCATTTATGAGGTGGGATTACTTTGTTTCCTTCTATAATTCACAATTGGTACTTGCTCCTTTGCAAGCGTAATTACTTGATAACTATAATCAGAAATTGTGTGTTGTAATAAATGAAGGGGTTATTTTTGTGTTTAGTAATTTGGGATTCTTGCATTGCAAAAATGTGTCATTGTTTGGGAGAGCCGAGTAGTGGGGTGGGAGGTGACTTATGGAGCTGAATTTGTCCCTGATGCTAGAGATGAATATACAGTCATAATACAGAAGCCAACGAAGGTGGCCCCAACTGATGAACCAGTGGTGACTTGGAGCTTCAAAGTCTCTGAATTAGGTAAAGTGTTGCTCACTGTTGACAACCCAACCTCGAAAAAGAAGAAGCTTTTGTATAGGTTCATGGTTAAACCCTTCTGTGACTGAGTATTTCGTTGTATTTAAGGTTTTGTCTTATAAAATTTAGGTATGGAGATTGGTTTAATATTTTCTGTAGTTTATGGATGGATCTTAGTTATTGGTTTTGTTTGTCTTTTGGGGTGAGAACTGAGGAGCAAAGCTGGTGGATTGTAGCACATGGGTTTAACGTTTATGTTGTAAAGAAATATAGTCAGTCGTTTGGGCAAAACAACAAGTAGAAGTAATGGCAGATGGATAGAAATGCTATTTACAGTTTTGAGTGTTTTGCACTGTAAATTTTCCTTTTATATGGCTGTTTATATTTGGGAACCATTTACATCTATGTACATTAATATGTGTTGGCCTATCTTGTGTAAACCTTTATGTTCCTGATATTCAATTGGACTTATATTTTCTAACTGCTTAGGCTGTTAGGATGGTTGACAGTTGGCAAGGCTGTTAAGTTAGTTATTCTAACTGCTTACTATTTACAGCCCTTGGCCTTGTTAAGCAATCTTGATTGAGTTGTATAAATACTACACTCTCTCATTTTGTAAACGGAGCTATGATAATAAACATATTCCTCTATAACCTCAATTCTTTTCTTAATCTCTCAATTCTGTTTTTACCTTCTCTTACCAATTCTGTTTTGAATCTTGATACTTGATCTGTATCAACTGGCATTTTCATTGAGTTCTCATTCCTACAACCTTATTTTTCTCCAAACAAACAGATTCTATAATGGCTGAAGGCACTAATTCAACAAGATAGATGAAAGAATTTTCAAGGTAGATGATCAGATCAAAGGGCTCACTGATATGTGTTCTTCCATGGTTCATTACAATGCCAACATCAGAAGTTCTCTCACTGAAATCTTCTCCAAATTGGTCGAGATTCATGAGTCTTCTCAAATCTCCAAATACCAAGGATAATCCAGTAAAGCAACACAACAAAACAACACAAACCCTAAAGAGTTCCTAGAAAAATTCAAGGAGAAATCTCAGCAAGAATTCCAAGTTCCTGGAAGATTAATGAGACTGGACATGCCTAAATTTGATGGTAAGGATCCTATAGATTGGTCCTTCAGAGCTGAGCATCTCTTCAACTATCATTCTTCTACAAATGACCAAATATTGATCATTTCTTCATTCCATCTGGAATGAGCAGCCCTACCTTGGTATCAATAGGCCACCAACAATTTCTTGATTCATTCTTGGACTAACTTCTTGGAAAAGATCAAGGAATGATTGGGTCCATCATTTTTTGAAGATCACAGAGGAGCTTTAGCCAAATTACAGCAAACAAGTATTGTCTCTGAGTATCAAGCCTAGTTTGAGAATCTCTCTAACAAGGTAACAGGATTACAAGAACCTTTTCTCATCAGTATATTCATTTTTGGTCTTAAATCTGAACTGAAAAGAGAATTGTTAGTTGCTCAACTTTCTTCTTTAATCAAAGCAATGCCCTTAGCCAAGCTCTTTGAAGAAAAATACATGGATATGAAGAAACCATGGAGACCTTCCTTGAACAAGCCTGCAACTGGTCTTGGGCTATTACCAACGCCATTAGGCACCTCCATTAAACACCTTACTGCACCACCAGCTCCTGCATTTCCCATCAGGAAACTCACTGCAGTAGAAATGAAGATAAGAAGAGACAAGGGTCTTTGTTACTTTTGTGATGAAAAGTTCACCCCTACTCACAAATATAAAACATCAATTCCTCTTATTGATGGTGTCAGAAGAACTAACTCTTGAAGAAGATATTCTGGAGGAAGAAGATACCACTACAGAACAAGATATTGAAGTCTTTGGAATCGGTATGACTGCTTTTGTTGGATAGTCTAGTCCAAGTACTATAAAGATCACTAGGGCCTAGAAGAACCATAACATCCAAGTGTTAATTGACGGTGGAAGATCACATAACTTTTCCCAAGAAAGAATTGCCAAGTTGTTAGGATGGGCTATCAGACCTTGCAAGCCTTTCAGAGTTCAAATTGGCAATGAAGAGTTCCTCACTTGCAGCAAATGGTGTCATCAGGTAGTTCTTTATGTACAAAAGCACCTGTTTACTTTTGATGTATTCTTGTTGCCTATTGAAGGTTTTGATTTAGTCTTAGGCATATAATGGCTTGAGTTGTTAAAACCAATTGTTACTAATTATAATAAACAAACAATGGATTTTGAGTGGCATGGTTCTAAAGTTCAATTGATAGGAGTTAAACCCTCTGCAAATCAGTTTGAGTTACCCAAAAAAACAAGCAAAAACAAAAAGTATTTCCTCTTGCTTTCAAGTATCTATAGCAGTGACCCAGATAGTACTACTCTATTCCTTTTGCAAATCACCACATCACTATAGCCTTACACCAATGTCTTTGAGGAACCTAAAGAATTACCACCAAAAAAGGAGTTTGATCACTCCATATAACTAGAACCAGGAGCTAAACCTATTAATGTAAGAGCATACAGATATTCTCATTTCTAGAAACAAGAAATAGAGAGATTAGTGCAAGAAATGATTCACTCAGGTGTCATTAGGCCAAGTCACAACCCATTTTCATCCCTTGTATTGTTAGTAAAGAAAAAGGATGGGTCTTATAGATTTTGCATTGACTATAAAGCTTTGAACTCCATCACCATAAATGATAGATTTCCTATCCCCACTATTGATGAGTTGTTGGATGAGTTGAATGGAGTTTCAGTCTTTTCCAAGCTTGACTTGAGGGCTCGATATAACTAAATAAGAGTTAATGACACAGACATAGAGAAGACAACCTTCAAAACTCATAAAAGATACTATGAGTTTTTGGTCATGCCATTTGGATTAGCTAATGCACCATCAACCTTTCAGGCTACAATGAATGTTGTTTTTAAGGCTTATATGAGAAAGTTTGTTATTGTGTTCTTTGATGACATCTTAATTTACATCAGTTCAGTTACGGAGCATTTTAATCATTTCAAAGTAGTTCTTGATTGTTTAACTACTTATAAACTGCTTGCCAAGAGAATCAAGTGTCATTTCTATCAATCTTCAATAGACTACTTAAGACACATTGTCAACTCCCTAGGAGTTTAGCTAGATCACAAAAATATTAAAGCAATGGTGCAATGGCCTTTACCAGTTCTGCTGAAGCAGCTTAGAGGCTTCCTGGGCCTTGATAGGTGCTTAAATATTCATATTTAAGCCCCCTTATTTACACTTGTTAGGTCCTTAGTTATGTTAATTTAGTTCATTTTACTTCATTTGTGTGTTTCAAATGTGTTTATAGGTCTTGGAGAAAAAAGAAACAGTTTTGGCACTTAAGGGAAGAAGCCTGGAAATCCTGGAGCAGCTTCTGGTCAAAGTGCGATCGATCGCACTACTGCACGCGATCGAGCGCACATGCGATCGTTCGCACACATGAAGGATCGAGCGTAGCACTGCGATCGAGCGCAAGACACATGCGATCGAGCGCACATGTACGGGCGTGAACAGTAAACTGCAGAACCCTATTTTGGAAATAAAGGAGTTTTGTGTTTTAGAAAAGTTTGGGAATTCATGAGCCTTCTAGGACTACTAAAGCCCTATAAATACACCTGTAAAGCACACACAAAGAATCACTTCTTTTATCCCCTCTTTTACCTTTCAATCTTCTTTTAGTTTTAGTTTAGTTTTAGGTCGGGAGGCCGGAGGCCAGAAGGAGACCGTGGAGAGGAATTGACGACTCTTCTCTCAGGTTTCTTCTTTCCTTTATTTTTATTATGTGTACTTAACTTTTAGTAAGGGCCTGGTTGAAGCCCTAATTATGTTTATTCAATAATTCAGTATTGGCACCTTTGTGATATTTATGTTGTGTTGCTTAACTTGATTAATACCTGTGTTTATTTAAATTCCTCATATGTGTTTATCTGATTAATATATGCATGTGGTATGGATTTGTTAGTCAGATCAATTTGAATGACCGAGTCTTGGGTCTGACATTAGTAACAAAAGATACCCACACCGGATTCTTGGGTTAATCAACATGGAAAATCGAGAGTGGACAAAGCCTTAGGCCCCGTGTGGTTGCCGATCTCTACAGCCCTAATGCTCTCTTAAGAAACAACTCAGTATACACCTATGCTGAATCCTTTAAGAGAGAAAAGAGTTAAAGTATACACCATGCCTAACTCGTTGCTTAGGGAGATCAATAGCCTAAGGTGTGGACCAAGCCCTTAGGTTGGCAAACATTAGGTATACATGACATGAGTAGAGCATTGGCATACTGTTGTATTGTGGCAGCATAATTAGTGGTGGATATCAAGTCTCTATGCCTTTATCTTTATTATTTTATCTTTATCAAAATCAACTCTTTTATTATTTCTATCTTTTTATATTACGAATATAATTCTAAAACGAAATTCACCAATCCTTGTGGAGATGATCTTGCTTTCGCACACTATACTACGAAGTTGACCTTGTGCACTTGCAAGTAAAACTAGTGCGATTATTTGCTTATTAATTTAGGTAAATAAAAACGCAACAAGTTTTTGGCGCCGTTGCCGGGGATTACGCTAAATTTCATTTTGGAATAATTTTCGTTAATTTTATTTTATTTTGTTCTGTTTTATTTCTAGTTTTATCAAAAATCAAATTTATTCCTTCTTTTCGTTTTCTTTTGTTCAGGTATACAGCAGAGGAGTTTATGTCCTCATTGCGATCGATTGCAGTGCCTTGTGCGATCGAGCGCATATCTGCGATCGAGTGCAGTTCAGTGTGCGCTTGAGCGCAAAAGCTCCAGAGAGTACCTGAGTAGCAGCACTGAAACTGCTGACCTGAAGCTTTTCAACTAATTCATTTGAGGGAAAAACACCAATGGCGGAAGCTCGATATGCTTGTCTAGATGCTTTGGAGAGGAGGCTAGATATGATTGTAAAGGCCATGTCTACTCAAAACATCTCTCCTCGACAACAAGCTACACAAGGCCAGGTATGTGCTATATGTTCTCGTTTTGATCACACTTCTGAAACTTGCCCTATATATTTATCTGCAGATCAAGAGCAAGCCGACTATGTGGACCGAAAAACTATAATATATATGCACCTACCTACAATCTCGGATGGCAGCACCACCCCAACCTCTCATGGAGCAACCATCAAAACACCTTGAACCTTCAAGGGCAACAAAGGAACTTCCATAAAGCAGCCCAACCAATTCCATAACCCAAGAAGGATGATCTAAAAAGTCTTGTAAAACAATTAGCCACTCAACAACAGCAACTAATAACAACATTGATGACTTCATTAGATCACCAAAAACAAATCACTGCAACATTGATGACTTCATTAGATCACCAAAAACAAACCACTGCAACACATGAGCAAGCAATTCAAAGGTTAGAAGTACAAATGGGGCAAATTGGCTAAGGAGCTAAGTGAAAGAAAGTTGGGTGAACTTCCAGTCCAACCACTACCTACTCCAAGAGGACATCAACAACTAAATGTCATGACAACTCTACCAAATGATAAGATCATCGGAGCTGATGAGCTTGCACAAGCATCCACATCTAAGGTCCATCACATTGATCTAGTAGAAACTGCTCTTACCTATAGTGTCCCAAGATCGGATATTGAACCCAAATGCAAGGATGTTATTGATGATATCATTGACACTATGCACCTCTGTGAGGCCTATCCAAAGCATCCAAGTAAGAACATCGATCCATTTGACCCTCATGTGCCTACTAATACTATTTTCTTTCTTTTTATCGTCCAGGCACCAAATTTGGAGTTGAAGCAATTGCCAAAGTACTTAACTAATGCTTATATGGGAGAGAATAAGACACGACCTGTGCTAGTTGCTGCAAATCTTAGTTTTGGGGAAGAATAAGGCTTGGTCCGGCTGAAGACGTTAAACTTAGCGCTCATGGGAGGCATCCCAGACTTATCCTTTTCATTTTAATATTTTTCTTTTGTTTATATTTATATTTACATATCTAGTATTTATATTTCTTGTTTTCCGGAACAACGTTTATTTTTCTTTGTCAGGTACTTAGTGCGTGCATCCAGTTCAAGTCTGGGGGCGTGTTACAAGCAAAGCAAGCAACCAAGTTCTCCATCTCCTAGGTCAGATCTTTCCATGCCACACACACATTGGGGACAATATGTATTTTAAGTTTGGGGGTAGTGAAAGATACTAGATACTATCACACACGCACTTGAAACACATGCACACACTAAGTCCCAGTTTTTTAGGAAGATAAATGCATGTTCTTTTGGTAAAAAAAAAAATTTTGGTTGATTTAAAAATTTGATAACACTTCATTAGTAAGCTTAAAGGCTAGAACACATAGTCTTGTAATGGGAATTTTACAAAGTTTAGTTACCTACCTCAAGGCACCTAAGAATTCACGATTTTGATCCAAATTTGCACGAGCACATTTAGCACGCCGCATTTGTGTAAGGTATGACATATAATTCTTTTGTATATGTTTCCATTACCTAAACTGTAGTCGGATAGCTTGTTGAAAATAACCCTTTGGCATAAGAAAAATAAAGAAAAAAAATATGTCCATCATGCGAAAAAAAAAATCAAAAAGCTTCCAAAAAAAAACAACAACTTTCCATTGAGTAACTGGGCCTCTTGTCTCAGTAAGCATTGAGTGTTCACGTCAAAAGGTGGGAGTTTCATTAAGAAGCATTAAAAACCTGTTAAGTTCCGTAGCCTTTTTGACTCGAGCTAGTAAGTCTTTAGGAGTGTCTTTACACCTAATGCCCTAAAACCATCTGGTTTGGGAGTCATTGGCCAAACACTCGTTACATGGGTCAAATAGAAAGTTAGATGGAACTCAACATGGCAAAAATCGCATGATGAAAGAAAAAAAGAAAGAAGAAGCAAGTATTATGTCATTTTTGTTCTCTTTGATAAGGAATTCGATAAAAGTTTGGGCATCGAAACCCTATACACTAAAATTATGTGGAAGCCCCATCTCATATGTGCTAATTCACCACACACAAATCAAACTTGCGATGCCTTAAGCCAACCATTGGTAAGTAATATGAACTTTTGAAAATCCTTTTTCAATACAAAAATATGTTTTTATTATAAGCTTACTCATGAATGGTTATCATAGTTTTATACACAACTCAAATCTTTGAGTATCATGGAAATAAATTTATCTTTAAGTTTTGTTCTTCATTTAGTTTTTAGCTTTGTATTGCTAAGGGACTAGCAATATGTAAGTTTGGAGGTGTGATAGGTGCTTAAATATTCATATTTAAGCCCCCTTATTTACACTTGTTAGGTCCTTAGTTATGTTAATTTAGTTCATTTTACTTTATTTGTGTGTTTCACATGTGTTTATAGGTCTTGGAGAAAAAAAAAAAAGCAGTTTTGGCACTTAAGGGAAGAAGCCTGGAAATCCTGGAGCAGCTTCAGGTCAAAGTGCGATCGATCGCACTACCACACGCGATCGAGCGCACATGCGATCGTTCGCACACATGAAGGATCGAGCGCAGCACTGCGATCGAGCGCAAGACGCATGCGATCGAGCGCACATGTACGGGCGTGAACAGTAAACTGCAGAACCCTATTTTGGAAATAAAGGAGTTTTGTGTTTTAGGAAAGTTTGGGAATTCATGAGCCTTCTAGGACTACTCAAGCCCTATAAATATACCTGTAAAGTACACACAAAGAATCACTTCTTTTATCCCCTCTTTTACCATTCAATCTTCTTTTAGTTTTAGTTTAGTTTTAGGTCGGGAGGCCGGAGGCCAGAAGGAGACCGTGGAGAGGAATTGATGACTCTTTTCTCAGGTTTCTTCTTTCCTTTATTTTTATTATGTGTACTTAACTTTTAGTAAGGGCCTGGTTAGAGCCCTAATTATGTTTATTCAATAATTCAGTATTGGCGCCTTTGTGATATTTATGTTGTGTTGCTTAACTTGATTAATACCTGTGTTTATTTAAATTCCTCATATGTTTTTATCTGATTAATATATGCATGTGGTATAGATTTGTTAGTTAGATCAATTTGGATAACCGAGTCCGGGGTCTGACATTAGTAACAAAAGATATCCACACCGGATTCTTGGGTTAATCAACATAGAAAATCGGGAGTGGACCAAGCCCTAGGCCCCATGTGGTTGCTGATCTTCACAGCCCTAATGCTCTCTTAAGGAACAACTCAGTATACACCCATGCTGAATCCTTTAAGAGAGAAAAGAGTTAGAGTATACACCATGCCTAACTCGTTGCTTAGGGAGATCAATAGCCTAAGGTGTGGACTAAGCCCTTAGGTTGGCAAACATTAGGTATACATGGCATGAGTAGAGCATTGACATACTGTTGTATTGTGGTAGCATAATTAGTGGTGGATATCAAGTCCCTACGCCTTTATCTTTATTATTTTATCTTTATCAAAATCAACTCTTTTATTATTTCTATCTTTTTACATTACGAATATAATTCTAAAACGAAATTCACCAATCCCTGTGGAGATGATCTTGCTTTCGCACACTATACTACTAAATTGACCTTGTGCACTTGCAAGTAAAACGAGTGCGATTATTTACTTTTAATTTAGGTAAATAAACGCGCAACAAGCCTCACTGGATACTACAGAAGATTCATCAAAGGCTATGCCACTAGAGTAGCAACATTACTTAACCAAGCTCTTGGGATTTTCTTATGAGATCCCGTACAAACCTGATAGAGACAATATTGTTGCGGATATTTTATCTAGAAATCTAGAAGTAAAGGAATCAGTGGAAGAAGAAAACAAAGACAAATTGCGTTTATATATCTCCTACCCACTTCTAGATATTCTAGAAGACTTTATGTTAGAAAACACAGTTGTACCAGACCTAGTTGCAATACACAGGGAGATCAATAATGGAACACATCCAGCAAGTTACTCGGTTAGAGAGAGCTTGTTATTTTATAACAACAAACTGGTTCTCAGTTCTACTATCTCCTGAAGATATAAAGTCCTATAAGAATATCACTCTTCTCTTTTAGCAAGACATATTGGTATCCATAGAACACTCGTGAGAGTCTCAGCTAGTCTCTTTTAGAAGACTATGAGGAAAGACACCAATGAGTTTGTCAAGAACTATGTGATTTGTCAGCAAACTAAATACTCTCCAACCCTGCCTTATGGTTTACTACAACCATTAACTATCCCTGAAAATGTTTGGGATGATATGTCAATGGATTTCATTATAGGACTACCTATGTCACAAGGGTATTTAATCATCTTGGTAGTCATTGATAGACTAACAAAGTATGCACATTTTGGGGCTCATGGTATCCCTAGGTCCGTTGTATCTGATAGGGATAAGGTATTCTTGAGTTTTTTTTGGAAACAATTCTTCAAGTTCAATGGCAGCTCCTTCAATTTCTGTTCAGCTTATCACCCCCAAATAGATGGGCAAACAGAAATACTCAACAAATGTCTTTAGCAATACTTGAGGGCCTTTACTTAAGATAAACCTCAATCCTGGCTCCAGCTTC
This sequence comes from Bretschneidera sinensis, assembly GCA_023935145.1. Taxonomy (NCBI): domain Eukaryota; kingdom Viridiplantae; phylum Streptophyta; class Magnoliopsida; order Brassicales; family Akaniaceae; genus Bretschneidera; species Bretschneidera sinensis. The sequence continues at coordinate 78,745,204 of CM043700.1, read as the reverse complement.
TCCCCGTGGGTAGAGTATTCCTACAACACATCCTACCACTCAGCTATCAAAATGATACCCTTCCAAGCCTTATATGGCAGGGAACCTCCTCTCCTACAAAGATATGTAGCTAGCTCTTCCAAAATTGAAGCTGTAGACAGTAACTTAAGGTCTAGCGATGAGCTTCTCTAACTTTTAAAAGCCCATATTCTTTAAGCACAATCCAGAATGAAATCTCTAGCTGACATAAACAGACAGGACAAGGAGTTCTCAAAGGCAAGTTGGGTCCTAGTCAAGCTGCGGCCTTGCAAACACCAGTTATTAGATACTATGGACCATTCTAGATACTTGAAAGAATTGGTCCAGTAGCTTACAAGCTAGCATTACCTCCTACTTCCAAAATACAAAATGTCTTCCACATTTCACTTCTCAAATCATTCCATGGCACACCTCTTGACACCCCCTTATCCATACTTTAATTGAACCTTAACAACAAACAAATTCCCACCCCTTTAACCAGACTAGATCACATAACAATATGGCAAAACAACAAGCTCATTCCACAGGTACTACTTCAGTGGAAAAGGTTACCACCTAAGGAAACATCCTCGGAAGACTCCTCTGTGGTACAAGCACTATGGACACCTCATGACCTTGAGGACAAGGTCAGTTTTGGAGGGGTTACTTGTAATGACCAATCCCGAGTTGGCCACCCCCGAGACGGTGTCATCATATTTTGAAAATTCCAGCACGACACATATATGCAACAATAAAAATAAATAACACCAAATTAATTTTTTTACATAAATCCTCAACCCTCAAGTGGGGAGTTACATTGATCTGATCTTTAAACATTATATACAATGTAAATGCGTGAATATTTACAAATAAATTTTTATTTTATTTTCTCATTAGTCTGAGGATGTTGACACGTACGTGGATTACAGAAAATGATTTCGTCAGAACCTCAACTCACCAAATATTTGTCCTGCCTGCTACTTGAAATCATTGTACAATGAGGAGTGAGCTTCACAAGCTCAGTGAATTAAATTTACTATAAGTACTCAATCTGACTAAATAATCTTTTAATATTTTATCATTTATTTTTCATACAACTTGATACTAGCACTCTACTATCACTACATGTTATAATATCCATTATCTATCAGTCTCTTCCTCTTATTTATTGGTTCACCTTAAGACCATCAATTATCTCATAATTACCTCGTAATGAGGTTCATATCATAAAGTCTACCATTTAGATGGTTCTTATCGTTATAATTGTCTCTCTGTGAGACTCATCCATCTATAAATAAATTCATAATAATACACCACACATCAGCATTTCAATAATGCAAGCAATAATTAAAACATATGAAATACATGAATTATTATTATGGGAACGTCTTCTCACATGTCGACATGTTTTTATTATCTTAGACCAGCCCCCTCCCGGTTCTTTTCTTTCTCATTTAGATTGGTTACCTTCCCGGTTCTTTTTTTTACAGCTTGTCTCGGCTGCCACAGAATTTATTTTCAGCATATACCGGCTGGCACGATGTTCCTTTTATTTCCAGCACATACTGGCTGTTATGGTTTTTCAATTAGACTGGATGCCTTCCTGGTTCCTTTCTTTCTCATTTAATGCATATGCATATGAACAATGATATGAAATATACATATGAACAGTAATATAAAAACAACATGAACTCAAACTATTTAAATTTAGCTATACTATCTTTCCTTAAATTATTATAAAAATTTCACTAAATTCCTCTCATTCCAAATCACATCAAACTATCCATTAAAGCTTGTCAAGATCCACTAAATTTAATATCCTCATAATTCGTATCAAAACATCAACCATAGCTCATCAAGAATTTATTTATCACCATCATTATTAAATCAACTCATTATTCTAATAATTTTTCTTCTCACATAATGCTTTTTCTATATGTCCAATATTCATATCATATCTATCAACCAAATCTTTATCTATCACCAAAACATAAGTTAATAATTTATTTTGATATTTTATTTTTATTTAGATTATTTAAAGTAAATCTAACTCACCACGTAGCACTTAAAGCTACCCATGGATCACCTCATTGTCTTTCCCGTTTCTCTTAGAAATTTCCTCCAGTTGCAGATCGTCAACACCTGACATAATATTTGTATTAAATTTCTAATTATTTCTTCAATTCTTCATAAACCACACCCTTTGAAAATTCTCACATTAAATTCCCAAAATTTCAACGCTAAAAATTCAAAAATAAACATTATGTTATTACCTAATATTTTTCTGATAGCTTCTCGTGATTCTCTTTGAAATTCTGCAGTAAATCCCTTCAAAAATTTGCTATTTCAACATTTTTTTTGGGTCCTCAAGTGTTTAGAGAAAAATGAGAAATTGAAAGAAACTAAGTGAAATCTATAAACAGATTTCAAACCATCGGCAACCTCAATGCTTCCTCTATCTGTCTTTAACCCCCCTACACAGTCTCCACGTTTCAAAGACATGGAGGGCATACACCCTTCACCAATTTAACTTGGCAGCAGGTGCTGCTACCTGCTGCCATACTTTGTTGACTTTTTTTCTAGAAAAATAATTAATTAATTCTTTTTTTTTCTTTTCCTTCTTTTTTATTTTGGACGTTCTGAATGCCCAATTTTTTTTTAAATTTTAAATTTTAAATTTTTATTTTTAGAATTATTTTATTCAACACTTAGTTCTTCGTGTAAATATATTATTTTAATTTCATGTCATATTTATTAAATTACTTCTTTACCCTTACTTTACGAATACGAGTATTACAATTTTACCCCACCTTACAAAAATTTCGTCCCCGAAATTTCTTTACTTTACTCCATAAACAAATGTGAAAAATATTTCTTCATAGTTGCCTCACGTTTTCACGTAATCTCTTCAACATCCTTATTCCGTCACAGAACTTAAACTAATAAAATTTCTTTATTATACAAGATTTGTTCTTTTTGTCTAAAATCTTCACTGGTACTTGTATATGAACCCAATCTTTCTCAATAACCTCATAGAGTCTCACTTACCGCAAACTAGATGTTCTTTTCTTTTTGATCCTCTACACATCTTTTCATGGTGATATTTTTAGTTATACTCAATCACCTACCTGAAATTCAAGAGATATTCTCTTAATATCGTCATAGCTATTTGGTCTACTCTGTGTTGCTTTACGGTTCTCTCTAACCAATTTGATTATCTCAGTTGTTAATTTAATAATTTATGAACCAAATATCTTTCTCTCTCCAACTTCTTCCCAGTATATAGGAGTTCTACACCTCCTATCATACAATGTCTCAATCGGTGCCATCCCAATACTAGTTTGACACTGATTATTATAAGCAACTTCAATCGATGACATGTAAGCATTCCAAACTTACTAAGAACTCATCACATTTGCTTTTAACATATCTTCTAGTACTCTAAAAATCCTTTTTGTCTAAGTATAAACAATTATATTAAATTGCAACTATCTACCCGTGGCTTTTTGAAGGCCTCTCCAAAAAACAAGATGTAAATCTAGCATCTCTATTTGACACTATGCTTAATAGTGCTCCATACAGCCTCACAATTTCAGTTACATCCTTTTTCAATCCTGACCACCAGCAATTCTGTCTCAAGCCTCTATACTTCTTATTGTTATTTGGTTGCATCGAATCTACATCATCATGTACCTTTCTCAATATCTTCTTTCTCAACTCTGTATCATTGGGAACACAAATCTATATTCCAAGACCAGAATACCATCATTTCAAATTTTTGAACTCATATTACCTTCTATTAAGCACTTCATGCTTAATCTTCTCTATCTCTTCATCTCTACTTTGCATCTCTAAAGCATTTTACTATGGATGGCTGTACAATCATATTCGTTTACCATGATCCTCTATCACTGATATTCAACTTTATTCTTATCTCTTTTAAATCTATCGTCAATTTCGCATTAGGACTCCTAATAACAGTTAATTTTCTTGTAGACTTTCTATTCAATGTATCAGCTATCACATTTGCATTTTCTAGATGATAGTGAATTATACGATCATAGTTACTAATCAACTTCATCCACCATCTTTGCCTCAAATTCAACTCTCTCTGAGCAGGTAAGTATGCCAAACTCTTATAACCCATGAATAACTTACAAGTGGCTCCATACAGATGATGTCTTCAATCCTTAAAGTAAACACTATAGCAGCTAACTCTAAGTCATGAGTAGAGTAATTTCCATTATGAATTCTTCAATTGCTTAGAAGTATGGGCCACAACTTTCCTATGTTACACATATTCCAATCATTAATGTGACGATCACTATATATCACAAATCCTTCATTACTAGAAGGAAACACTAATACTGGAGCTGTAGTCAATTTCTCCTTTAGTAATTGAAATTTTTTTCTCACACTTCCCTCACCATACAAATCTCACCTTTTTCCTGATCAGTCTATTCAACAGTATTACAATAATAGAATTTTTTTTAAAGAATCTTTTATAATAACCAGCTAACCCCAAGAAGATTCTAATCTCAGTCACATTAGTTGGTCTCACCCAACTTAACATTGCCTCTACCTTTTGTGGATCAACTGTTATACCATCTCAAGATATTACATGCCCCAAGAAAGTTATTTTATTCAGCCAAAATTCACATTTAGGAAACTATAGCATACAATCTCTTTCTCCTCAAAATATCCAACACAATTTCTAAATGTTTTACCTGCTCTTCCTTAGTCTTAGAATACACCAAGATGTTATCGATGAACATGACCACAAGATTATCAAGAAATGGTTTAGACATTTTATTCATCAAGTCCATGAATGTTTCTGAAAAATTATTCAATCCAAATGTCATCACAAGAAACTTATGACCATAACGTGTCCTAAAAACAGTCTTAGGCATGTCTCCCTTCTCTATCCTCAAATGGTGATAACCTGATCTCATGTTTATCTTATAAAACACTCTCACTCCTTGTACTACTCAAACAATTTATTTATCTATACACACTCTTATTGTTCCATCTTCCTTCTTCACAAACAACACAAGGCTCCCCAAATACATTAGGTCCGATAAATTGTTTATCCAAAAATTCTTAAAATGGTACATTCAACTCTCTCAATTCAGCCAACGTCATTATATAGGGTGTTATTAAATATATGTGATGATTCTGGAATCACATCAATAGAGAATTTAATCTCCCTACTTGGAGGCAACCTAGGCAACTAATCAAGAATTACATTAGAAAAATCTTTCACCACTAAGATTTATTCTAACTTCATATTTTCCTTTTTAGAATCCATTATGTATGCCAAATACTCCTTAAAACCATTATTCAACCATCTCCTAGTGGTCAGAGCAAAATGAGATAGTTCGAGAGTATCTTATGTTCTCCCTAAAAGTTAAACTTCCCATGTCCATAATTTGCAAACTACCTTCTTTCTAGAACAATCAACCTAGACATAATACATCGATAACTAATTCTTTCCCAAAAATGTATTATATTCAAAGATAATAAATCAGCTTCATATTCTCTATCACTGATATAAATCACCCCACACTTGTAAACATTTATGATTATAACTCTATCTCTAGTGGGAACTTCAACAAAAATTATTTTGCATCAAAGGACTAATACATACTTTAACAGACTTCATATGAATACTGGATGCAAAAGAATGGGTTGCACCAAGATCAACCAACATTGATATGTCCACTTTCTCTACACACAAAACACTTCAAATTTTGACAATTTTGGGATAAATATCTTATCTGAATATATCTATAACAAGCTTTTGTCCCTCAATCCTACCTCAGATTACCACTTCCCCTTGGTGGCATACTTACTTCCTCTTCCATGACTCTCAGTTCCTATAATCTGTCTCCCAAATCTAAGGGTCCCACCAATAGTATTCTGAGCTACAGAAGCAATAGATCCTACTTGCCTCTGACTCTGTATTTCAGTTCCCTATGACAAGGAACGTCTCCTCTGAGTAGTCTCCCACCTTGTATACTCATACTGGTGCCACCTCTGGGTTCCTCAAATCTAGACCTCTTTCACTTATTCCTCCTACCTCTAATTTCCATCATATCCTTCTTAATCTGAAGTGCTATATCCACTAATCTAACATAAATGGTTTTGATTAAATCTTAAAACATAGTTCATCTACGAACCTTTTACACTTCTTCTCCTCGAAGTCTACCATTTTCGGTACAACCATTGATAAGACCACAAATCTACTATCATACTAAGTCATAGTCAATACATTTGCCTCGAATAAATTTTTTTTCTTGTTAGGCTCTAAAGGTATAACGAAATTATTTATCAAGGAAAACCTCCTTAGACCTATTCCAGGTTAAGGGTCTATCGATATCTGCACTTACCTTGGTAAGAATATCCTCCCACCATTCCAAAACTTCTCATTCTAACTCAAACGAAGCAAAGACAACCATCTGCCTATCAGTTACTGGTAAAATACCAAATAATCTCTCTACATGTTTCTCTCAAAACTCAGGCTTAAAAAGGTTTATCAATCATTTAACAACAAATCATTTAACTTAACAATCTCCTTGCATCTTATGCATAAACTCACTTTTCCACTTTTGAACATTTACCATTACTGGATTTACAACAACCTCAGACACTGCTCTAGCCTGTTCATCATGTTTATGCTATAGGCTACAAACTCTATTATATGTTATATTCATTTTCTCAAGAGTGTGTGTAAGAGCTTATCTTAGCTCATCTCTTTCAACTTCAGATTCTCTCACACCTTTACCAATATCAATTATACTGTCAACACGTTCTCTTCTAGGAACCACAGATTCAGACTCAATCTCTACTTGTCAAAAAATATTGGGGGCTTACCACGCCCTCTCAAATAAACAACTCTAACTCTAGGTCTAGCGCGTCCACGTGTTATCCTCAGACTGTTTATTAAAATATAATTTATTTTAATCTTTCACTTTCTTACTTTTTATGCAGTCTACAGAATCATAAAACCTAATGCCCTAATACCAAAATTGTAACGACCCATCCCGGGTTGACCACCCTCGAGACCATGTCATCACATTTTGAAAATC